>JAJIBD010002247.1:0-304137 GCA_021461705.1 Cryptotis parvus
GAGTAAAATGGGGAATACAAATGGGAAGATGGAGCTATCCTAATATTGTGATGGTCCAAACAATGGTTTTGAAGAAAAATACTGACGTGATAAATCACCATGAAATACTTCTCTTGGATACATATTGTCTTAGACCTATTTAACTTGCCTTGAATATAATTTTTTTCTCATTTTATTTAAACATTGTGTTTTACAAGGTTGTTCCTGATGCATTATTACAGGCACTGAATATTCCAACACCAATCCCACCACCACTGTCATCTTTCCTCCACCAGGGTCTCCATTTCCCAACTCCCCTTAAGCCTGCCCATCCCTGCCTGAGGGTTTACTAAATTGTTGCAGCTTAAGTCTTCAGTGTTAATGTGTTTTGTTAGTCAACGGAGTTCTACATTACATCCCATCCATTCTGGTGTGCTACTACTGGGATGTCAATTTTCTAGAGTTTGGAGATATGGCTCAGAAAACTAGAATATTTAACTGGGCAGTTTGGCCAGGGTGGGGGCAGCTGCCAGGGCTTTGGAAGGGCAGGAGCTGCCACCACCATCACCACTGACACCACTACTCCCACCACTGAGATTTCCCTGGGGTCTTTGTGGCTAGTTAATCTCTTTTGAGATTTGATTATGAGTCTCTGAAACAAAGCTGGTAACTGAGCTCACATGTTGGCAGCTGAGCAATGCGGGCCAAAAAAAAAATTGTTTTAAGTTGGTAGATGATGATGCATTCAGGAAATGTTCTGTCCAGAGTACACTGTAGTGAGGACACAGTCCCCAACATTTGATGTGTAGCTAATGAATTAGCAGAAGCTGTCACTTGTAATCTTTTCCTACATAAATCCCAGGAGCCTTAGATTATTAGTCTCTGCCACTTATATGAAACCTCGGATACTTTGCCTTGATTTTCCAAAGACTAATATTTGAAGATGAAGAGTCCTGTCTCTTGAATGTGATATAGAAAACTAATATACTCTTTTCTTCTTTTTGTTTCTGCCATATAGCTATATGTTCCTGTGAGGTCTCTCCAACTCACAGGTGATTTCATATATGAAAGGAAGATAGATAATAGCAACTAGATTTTGTGTAACTGCATTTTACTTTTTCCTCTGAGTTCCATTATATCCAAATGGAGTAGAATATCTTTGAATTCATTAGGAACTGCACATGGTGGCCATCTGTGGCTGATAGAGTGATTGGCTCACTTAGCTGCATTCCAACTCCTTCATAGCATGAGGTTCTTTCATCTCCTGAGCAGTAGCTTCAGTATCACCAAGAAAATTATTAGAAATACAAGATCTTAGACCTATTTAGACTCAGTCAGAAACTATAGGAGGGAACCTTTGTGATATGTAACTTTACAACACTTCAGGTGATTGACACGTGATAGAGTTGGGAAGTGTTGTTCTACCTTTTTCTCAGAGCCATCTCTATCTGTTTCCTGAGAAAATGTAAATTTGGCCCAACTCAGGCCAAAAATATCTACATTTTTAAAAAATATCCTGATTATTCATATGTATTGTGGAACTAAAGAAGTGAGGCTTTGCAATTTGGTTCAATGAGGGACTTATATTAAAATTATCGGGCTGGAGTGATAGCCCAGTGGGTAGGGCATTTGCCTTGCACGCGGCCAGCCTGTGCTGGCCTGGGTTCGATCCCCAGCATCCCATATGGTCCCCGAGCACCGCCAGGAGTAATTCCTGAGTGTAGAGCCAGGAGAAACCCCTGAGCATTGCCGGGTGTGACCCAAAAAAGCAAAAAAAAATAATAATTATTTGTAATAAGACTGGGAGACAGTACAGAGGTTAAGGTATTTTCCTTCTATGCATTTACCTACTTTTCAATCCCCAGTACTCTTGTGGTCCTCCCAGAACTTACAGTAGTGATCTCTGAGCATAAAGTCAGGAGTAAGCCCTGAACATAGCTGGTGTGACTGTGTCCATCCTCCAAATCCCCAAATCACCTTGATGTATTTTTGTTTACTTAACACGAAAGTTTTGTATTTTCCCCTTCCTTTATCCTTTTTATCCCTTTTTTTTTTTTGGCCTCCCAACTAGTGCTTTGAAAGCTTAAAGTACAACTGGTACTATTTAGTTGCTTCTGGGACTGATCCTGGCAAACCACCAGTGTCTATGTCATACTGGAGAATTCTATTTTCTAATAAGTGTTCTATTTTATAGCAATTCTATATTTGTTGAATAACCCAACTGTTTCCAAGTAAATGTATCTGAGTGTGATTTGGAAGGCAGATATGAAGTAGAATCTGACTCCATGGTGATATGCTATGGTGGTTTTCCAGTAGGAGAAGTTCCAGAATTCCCAAATTTATCTCCAGTTTTATCATGTATCATGCAAGAGGTGAGCTATCTCCACTAGGGTAGATATTGGCAGAGAATAGAAGCTCCCCTCTCACAAATGAGAGAGACCAGGTCCCTCGGTGGGTAGGTTCTACACTTTTGTTATCCAAGTCATTCATGCGAAAGTCAACTTAGATCCCTACTAACTACTTCTATGCACTCAGTTCCTTTTTCAATACTTTCCCACTTAAAATAACTATAGTGGTTTTATTATTAACTATTGAATTCTAATGAGTCTGCTTATGTAAGAAATTTGTGTCCAAAGCCATACTCCATTATTTATGGAGTAGCTGAGTTGATTCATGTTATATGTAATGTGAGCCCATATCTTTCCACTTAAGAATTGGATTTTGGTCTCTAGAAATAAAAAATTGGGCACAAGAAAACTACTCTGCAATTCCAACTTATGATCTTAGTTAAGAACAGCTTGTTCTGAATGCTACCCCACCCTTCCCGCCAGTACGCATCCCTCCCAGACTGGAATGCTCCAGTCATGTTTGTGATGATTATAAAGCTTTGGGTCCTGACACTTGCCGCGTCTAACTCTTCAAAGCACTTTCCATTGAAAAGGCAAGAATGACTCCTTCACTGCCTGACTAAAAGGCAGAAATAAATTTTCCCATTTGTTTTAGGAGTCAAAATCAAGTATGAATTAGATTCTATAAATTATATATATATATATATATATATATATATATATATATATCTGCTTCATATTGACCAAAGAAAGGAAAAGATGTGGTTTTATTTTCAAATGATGTTTGTGATGTCTTTTTATTGTCACTTCTGATTTTTAAAGGATATTTTCCACACACAAAAACAAACAATAGCTTTTGTGGTCAGAAATATTTGGCCCAGCAGGAAAAAACTAGAAGGATAAAGATAAGGGACAAAGGGATAAGTAACAGGGAGGCAGAGAAAGAAGGGGAAGCTCCAGTCCCTCCCGTATTCCCGACATATGTGTGAGAGCAAAGTTCGCACTGTCCCTCATTCTGTAGTGTAAATACAAGTTCTCACTTTTCAGCGGTTTGGGGATGTCATGTTCCATGTTGGTCATGAGACATGATTAAAGATACTCCCCACTACCTCCACCAAATCTGCCAAATCTGCTGCTCAGTTGGAGTCTCCTACACAGAGATTGAGTGGCAATTCTATGCAGCCTCTTCACATATCACAATTATAAACATTTTCACATATCACTACTTCTAAAGAGTTGATTTATCTTGAGTCAGTGGGCTCTCCTTAAAAAGACCTTCCCAAGGGTTTTATGTCAATGATCTCATTAGTTTTCCATCTGAGTTCAGTTTACCAGCAAGAGACAGGGTAGATGGTTGACAGTTTCTTGGGTTCTTCTACACCATTATTTTCCATCTCTGAAAGTCATCCCAAAGAATCACTCCCAGATGGTGCTGGAGTAACGTGCACTTAGATTTGTCTTTCCAAACGAGGGAGAAGCAGTCCTCTGGCTGTTTCAGTTCAACTGAAATAAATGTGATCTTTCTGAAGCCAGAGTTCCCCAGGATTTATAAGTGTTAAGAGAATTTTCATGCACAGTGAGCCAATGTTAAAACTCACATGGGGGTTGGTTTACATGTATTTAGAGACACAAGGTCTACTTACTCTCTCCTATTGCAGTGTGTTTATAGTATTTAATTTGTTGTTGGTTTTATGCATTTTTTACTGGTCATAGGGTTTTGTGGCTTGCCTTTTAACTTTGTAGAACTTTGGTACAAAGGAAATTTTAGAACACTAGAACACTGAGGCATTTTTCGAATAATTTAAAAATGAACTGAGTTTCCAACTAATTTGGTTTGTAGGAAATAAAGAACAAAGACTTGTTAACAGAGAACTTTAAAATATAATTACTCACACGTGCAAACATGTTTTAGTGTGGGCTCTCTCTCTATGAAGGCCCATCATGCAAAACTTTCATGCTCTGACTGTTGCTCATTAAAAAAAACTCCTGTGCCATATGCAGGTGTGATTATACTGCCAACTGCCAATCCTGACTGGCTCAAGGATCCTTTTAAAAATGTCCAGATGGATAGGAATGTCAAATTTGGCAGTTAAATTATAGAGCCCAATATATCCCTTTTTAAGTCCCTAGGCACGAAAGCAGATTATCTGGTTTTTTTCCCCACCCCTAGAGATTTCAGAAAAAAACACGTTGGCTTTTAAACTAAAGATGTTTCTTCATGTCTTTTAAATCTTAGGATAAACTTCAAAAAAATTAGGATAAACTTTGTGATAGGTTTGATCACTTTTCTTAAGCCCAAATATCTTGCAAATAATATCATATTTTTTTTGGAGTAAGCAAAAAATGAATCAGAATTTGACTTCTGAGATGACCTAAAATCTCATATTTCATAAAAAGGGTAAAATATCAGGTCTCTTGTAGGCACTCTGAGTGACACTCAAGGACCTGCCATTTGGATCTCTGAGACTTGGTTCACAAGCAAAAGACACCTAGTCAGAGGCGGGGATCAGGAAGAAAGCTCTTGGATTCTTGATCTGAATCATAGCTCCACACATCTGCTACCACCAAGAGCACGGCTCAGTGACTTCTTGCTATCAGTGCTGCAGCAAATGTAATCAAGAGCACAGCAAAGACTGCAAAGATCGTAACTACCATTTCCTGATCCTCTATTATAAATATTCAGAAGAGGTATGAAACTCTAGAATGTTGCTTATGTTTTCAAATAGGTTAAGCACAGATTGAGTGGGTTTTCATCATTCAACATGCTAAATATTATTGCTGCCAGGAGCATTTGTGTTAAACACCTATAACACATATATAAGTGCTACCTGATGCATGGAAATAACATACCACCCTGCTATAGAGACACCATTTCATATATGTTTCCAGTCTGAAAAGGGGGATGCGCAGAAGAAGTAAATAGGTGTTCCCAGGTGGCTCATGCTTAACATAGGTGTAACACAGCCATGCACTGTTACTTAGATGAAATGTGGCTGTAAAAACAAATAAGAACAACACGGTTCATTGACTTTAAGTGCAGCAATGCCAACAAGGAGAGGGAGCTGGTAAAAGATAAAAGGAGTATAATGATGCCTTCATGTATTCTTACCTTATTGCCAGCTTACTGACTCTTTTTGGATTTTGGGGTTTTTGGCCACACCTGGAAGTACCTGAGAGATCATATAGGACCATATGCTGTGGAATCATATGAGGCTCAAAAACAGGTTGGCTGCATGCAAGATAAGAACATTACCAGTTCCTGAAAGACTCTTTCTTAGTTACCCGAACCCAAACCATCTGCTTCTCCCTTACTGAGGTACAGCACATGGATTTATCCAGATTGTAAACTATGAAATCAGTATCACAGAAATGAATACAGACACAACTAGTCAACATCAAAGAAGTTGCATGCCCCAGATGAAGTCTTGCTCTGGCTCTCTCGTCCACATCCTGTCCCGCTGAGGACCAGAAGTTAGATACTTTAATCTTCCAGCTCTTCCCTCCTGTCATCAGGCAGAGTGGCTGACAGCTTGCTGCTGCTACCTCTGGAATCCTCAGCTGTTGGGTGCCATTCCCTGCTGGACTCCACCCACTGCCACGTTGCCTTCCCGCCCTGTGTCCCCCGCGCATGCGCAGGGGTCCTGTGTCCCGCGCATGCGCAGAGTCCCCTGGCGTGGTGTGATGGGGCTTTGTTCAATCAGGGCATGTTTCATCAGCTCGTACGAGCTCATACGAGGTCGTACAACCTGCGCCGCCAATGGGAAGTGGACATATCAACCCGCACCATTTGTGCCAGCCAATGGGAAATGGACATGCCGACCAGCACTGTATAAAGGCAGCTTGCGCAGAGGGTCGGGGTCCTTTTCGCCATTTTAAGTCTCAAACTTCAGGAGCTCCAGTAAAGCATGTTCTAAGAAGAATCCTGTTGTGGTCATTCTTCACCGCAGGCAGTCGAGGGCGTCCCACACTCAGCACTCTCCTCCAATTCCTCCCCTGATATGGATACTGCTTTGCAGGACTGCTGTTACTGCTGCGGTCTCTTTATAAACCTCTTTTTGACTCAAAAGTTAATTCCCAGTCAGAAGAAATCTTTACATTGATTATGTGACATTTCTTCTGGATATGCTCCCACCAATGGCTTTTCACTTCACTCAGTTTACAATGCTTGTGTCTCCAATCTGACTTCCTACTGTAACATAGTGTATAAACTACAATATTAATACATTGCTGTCAAGTATGATACTTGAATGGAGAGAGCTAGGCAGTCCACCCTTAGGGAAATCAGTCTTTTATGAGATCTTCCTTGACTACTTTTGTGACAACTGAGTTTTTTTAATTAATATTTTATTATACCACCGTGAGATATATACAATTACAAAGTTGTTCATGTTTGGGGGTTTCAGTCACTCCAGTGTTCCTTCCTCAGCTTTTTTTAAAAGTTATTTTATTATACCACTGTGAGATATACAATTACAAAGATATACAATTACAAATTTCATATTTGGGTTTTGGTCATACAGTGTTCCAGCACCCATCCCTCCACCAGTGCCCATCTCCCACCACCAATGTCCCCAGTTCCCTCCCCCTCCCCCAGCCCACCTCCATGGCAGGTTCTTTATTTCTTTCCCTTTCTCTCTTTCTCTTTTCCTTCCCTTCCAGACTATAGATTACAGAACGTACATTAAAGGGTTTCATGTGTATCTTTTTGCCTGTATTTAATGCTCAGTTCTAGGTTGGTATTAGTACCCTCGAGAATTGTTAGCACTGTTCCATTTTCTTTCTTACCTAGCCTCTGACTCCCACACATTTGTGAAAATTTCCACCTTTGACAAGACCTCCTGATACAAGGTCGTGTTCACTTGACCTTGGATATTGGTATCATAATATGTACATATATATTTATGTTTTGCAAATAAATGCAGTCATTCTGTATCTGTCTTTCTCCTTCTGGCTAATTTAACTCAACATAATCTTCTTCATGTCTATCCATTTATAGGCAAATTTTATAACTTCATTTTTCCTAACAGCTGCATAGTATTCCATTGTGTAGATGTACCAAAGCTTCTTTATCCAGTCATCGATTCTAGGGCACTCTGGTTGTTTCCAGATTCTGGCTATTGTGAATAATGCTGCTATGAACATAAAAGTAGGGATGGTGTTTCTGCTGCGTTTTTTTGGCTTCCCAGAGTAGATTCCCAGGAGTGGTATGGCTGGGTCAAATGGGAGTTCAATTTCTAGTCTTTGGAGAAATGTCCATATTGTTTTCCAGAAAGGCTGTACCAGCCGGCATTCCCACCAACAATGGATGAGTGTCCCCCCTTTTCCCCACATCCACGCCAGCACTTGTTGTTCTTGCTCTTTTGAATATGTGCCAGTCTCTGTGGTGTAAAGTGGTATCTCATTGTTGTTTTGATTTGCATCTCTCTGATGATTAGTGATGATGAGCATTTTTTCATATGTTTTTTGGCCATTCGATTTTCTTCCTTGCTGAATTTTCTGTTCCTTTCTTCTCCCCTTTTTTGATGGGGTTGTTTGTTTTCTTCTTGTAAAGTTCTACCAGTGCCTGATATATCCTGGATATTAACCCCTTATCAGATGGGTATTGGGTGAATATTCTTTCCCATTCTGTGGACTGCCCTTTGTATCTTAGCCACTGTTTCTTTTGAGGTGAGAAGCTTTTTAGTTTCATGTAGTCCCATATGTTTATCTTTTCTTCTAGTTGCTTTGTTAGTGATGTTTCACCTTTGAAGATGCCTTTAGCTTCAATGTCGTGGAGGGTTTTTCCTATATTTTCTTCAATGTACTTTATGGATTCAAGTCTGATATTGAGATCTTTAATCCATTTTGATCTGATTTTTGTGCATGGTGTTAGACACAGGCCCAAAATCATATTTTTACATGCCGCTGCCCAGTTTTCCCAACACCACTTGTTGAAGAGGCTTTCTTTTCTCCATTTTGGACTCCTTGCACCTTTACCAAAGATTAAATGATCATGTGTTTGAGGTTGGGTGTCAGGATACTCAATTCTATTCCATAGGTCCACAGGTCTGTTTTTATTCCAATACCACTCTTTATAAATTACTACTGCCTTGTAGTACAGTTTGAAGTTGGGAAAGGTGATGCCTCCCATCTTCTTTTTCCTGAGGATTGCTTTAGCTATCCTTGGGGGTTTATTGTTCCATACAAATTTCAGGTGTGTTCGTCAATTTATTTGAAGAATGTCATGAGTATCCTTATAGGGACTGCATTGAATCTGTACAGAGCTCTAGGGAGTATTACCATTTTGACAATGTTGATTCTCTCCATCCATGATCACGGGAATATGTTTCCAGTTCCTTGAGTCCTCTTTTATCTCTTGGAGCAGTGTCTTGCCGTTTTCTTTATACAGGTCATTTACACACTTGGTTAAGTTGATGCCTAGGTATTTGATTTTCTGTGGCACAATTGTGAATGAAATCATTTCCCTTAATATCCCTTTCTTCTCTTTCATTATTTGGATATAGGAAAGCCACCGACTTTTGGGTGTTGATTTTGTATCCTGCCACTCTATGATATGTGACTATTGTTTCTAGGAGTTTTTTTGGTAGAGAGGTTAGGGTTCTCTAGGTATAATATCCTGTCATCTGTGAAAAATGATAGCTTGACTTCTTCCTTGCCTATCTGGATGCCCTTGATGTCCTTTTTCTTCTCTGATTGCTATGTGACAACTGAGTTTTTAATGCTATAATACTGTATGATTGAAATTCAATCATGACCTGCTTTGAAATTATATATCTCATGGTGGTATAATAAAATGAAAAACATTAAAATATAAAATTAATTTTCTAAACTGGAAAAAAAACAAATGCAACCTATTTTCAAGAATTTTTATAAAATATAATAATCATGTAACTGTGATATTGGCATGAAGACTGATCACAAGATCATTGCAGCAGAGTTGAAAGCTTTGCTGTAGACCCACACCTATATAGACAATGGTTAGCTTGTAAAGCATTTTATCTGAAAAGGTGAGTGGTCCTCAAAACTTCCAGAATATACTGGTCCAGAGACTCTCAGACATGGGGCAGAGCGGTTCCCTTGCTCTCCCTGTGCCCAGCCGTTCATGAGGCAGTCGGGAGGCATGGTGGGTTCCAGCCTTGGCCCACCACCCCGGCAGAACCTCACAACAAGCCAGACGACCCCCACCCACTCCATGGGCGCCGCCATTTTCCACATTGGACTTCCCTCTCATCAGAACTCCACCCAGCCGACCAGCCCATCACAGCCCGGATCATCGACACCCACCCTGGAGCAGTTTCTTTCCCAGTCCGGCCCAGGTATGCTGGTCCAGAGACTCTCAGACATGGGGCAGAGCGGTTCCTTGCTCTCCCTGTGTCCAGCCATTCATGAGGCAGTCGGGAGGCATGGTGGGTTCCAGCCTTGGCCCACCACCCGGCAGAACCTCACAACAAGCCAGACGACCCCCCCACCCACTCCATGGGCGCCGCCATTTTCCACATTGGACTTCCCTCTCATCAGAACTCCACCCAGCCGACCAGCCCATCACAGCCCGGATCATCGACACCCACCCTGGAGCAGTTTCTTCCTCAGTCCGCCCAGGTATGCTGGTCCAGAGACTCTCAGACATGGGGCAGAGCGGTTCCTTGCTCTCCCTGTGCCCAGCCATTCATGAGGCAGTCGGGAGGCATGGTGGGTTCCAGCCTTGGCCCACCACCCCGGCAGAACCTCACAAGCCAGACGACCCCCCCACCCACTCCATGGGCGCCGCCATTTTCCACATTGGACTTCCCTCTCATCAGAACTCCACCCAGCCGACCAGCCCATCACAGCCCAGATCATCGACACCCACCCTGGAGCAGTTTCTTCCTCAATCCGGCCCAGGTATGCTGGTCCAGAGACTCTCAGACATGGGGCAGAACGATTCCTTGCTCTCCCTGTGCCCAGCCGTTCATGAGGCAGTCGGCAGGCCTGGTGGGTTCCAGCCTTGGCCCACCACCCCGGCAGAACCTCACAACAAGCCAGACGACCCCCACCCACTCCATGGGCGCCCGCCATTTTCCACATTGGACTTCCCTCTCATCAGAACTCCACCCAGCCGACCAGCCCATCACAGCCCGGATCATCGACACCCACCCTGGAGCAGTTTCTTTCTCTCAATCCGCCCAGGTATGCTGGTCCAGAGACTCTCAGACATGGGGCAGAGCGGTTCCTTGCTCTCCCTGTGCCCAGCCGCTTCATGAGGCAGTCGGCAGGCCTGGTGGGTTTCCAGCCTTGGCCCACCACCCCGGCAGAACCTCACAACATGCCAGACGACCCCCCCCCCCACCCCATGGGGCGCCGCCATTTTCCACATTGGACTTCCCCTCTCATCAGAACTCCACCCAGCCGACCAGCCCATCTCAGCCCGGCTCGCGGCGGCCTTGCTTCCGCCGGTTCATCAATAAAGGCTTTATTTGGAGGTGTTTATAGAGTATGCCTCCCGCACGGCAAGCCTGGCAAGCTGCTCGTGTTGTATTTGATATGCCAAATGCCAGTAACAATTATATTAGATCATTCTCATGACCTAATATAATGGTTTGAGGCTCTTTATGTTCCTGTACCAAGCCGATGCCCTTGGCTCTACAGCATGTGACAGGACATATTGAGATATTACTGGTGCCCGCTCTAGCAAATAGATGATTAACGGGAAGATCGTGATCGTGATCGAACTGAAAATGAATCATCAACCTAAATATAAAGATATAAGACTTTTGAAAACTAGTAAGAATCTTTGTGGCTTTAGGTTAAAAGATTTCTAAACTATGAAAGCAAAGCACAATTTATAAAAGGAACAAATTGGTAAGTTAAAGATTTTGTGCTCTTTTGAACTGTCAAAATAATGACTGGAATCATATCTCTTTAAAGAATGATTTCTATGTGGCATATTTAAAGAGCTTGTGAAAAAATAGCAAGAAAAAAAAAAAAAAGAAAGCCCTGGGTAAATAATGAACAAATTCATTAGTAGTTATTAACCATTATATTATAGATACATGTGCATATATGAGAGACAATAAGAGAGGGAAGAGAGAAGGAAAATAAAGACATAGAGAAATATTCCATACTATACAACTGTTAGGAAAAATGAAGTTATAAAATTTGCCTATAAATGGATGGACATGGAGATTTTGTCGAGTGAAATTAGTCAGAAGGAGAGAGTCAGATACAGAATGACTGCATTTATTTGCATGACATAAATATATATTTACATATTATGATACCAATATCCAAGGTCAAGTGAAACATGTATCAGGAGGTCTTGTCAAAGGTGGAAATTATCACAAACGTGTGGGAATCAGAGGCTAGGTAAGACAGAAAATGGAACAGTGTGCTACTAATTGTCGAAAGTACTAAAACCAACCTAGAACTGAGCATTAACTACAGGCAAAAAGACACACATGACAACCCTTTAATGCATGTTCTGTAATCCATAGTCTGGAAGGGAAGGAAGAGAGAAAGAGAGAGAAAGGGAAAGAAATAAAGAACCTGCCATGGAGGCGGGCTGAGGGAGAGGGGAGGAACCGGGGATGTTGGTGGTGGGAGATGGGCCCTGGTGGAGGGATGCGTGCTGGAACACTGTATGACCAAAACCCAAATATGAACTTTGTAATTGTATATCTTTAAATTATATATCTCACAGTGGTATAATAAAATACTTAAAAAATTTAACTTCAGCTTTATCACTCTGTAAAAATTTGGGAATTCCCGTAGCATGCAGCCATCTTCACAGCTGCATGGCATCTCAAACTCTACAACACTGATAAATCGAGTAGCTACTAGATTGGATGGGATGTAAAGTAGAAGGCAATCAATCACAATTAACAAAATGCAAACAATGTAACAGTATGTTAATAATCTCTTATACAAAGGCTTAAAGGCTCCATAGTGAGATACAACCATCTTCACTAGCTTTCTTCTACAGAAACGTTTTTGATCATTTTTAGAAAATTATTTACAGCAAGCAATATGAAATAAATTGTTGGGGATCTACTATAGGGGCAGGCCTAGGAGGTTATTGGGAAAATTGTAAATAATGGTGGGGGAAGGTGTAATGGTGGTGGGATTGGTGTTGGAATGTCTGTGCCATAATTATGAACAACTTTGTTAAATAAATAAAATGACAAAAAATAAATTAAATTATTTTTATTAAAAATTAAAATAAAGAAATATTCCAAATTATTTTCAGCAAAATATAAATTAAAGTATAAAATGATACTTATGCCTGTCTCTTAGAATGACTAAACTTAAAAGAATCAACCAAGTTTAGAGTGTCAGCAAAGATTTGGAGCAACTGGAATCCCCATGTATATTTTGTAAAATGATATAAGTAATTTGAAAAGTTTTGAAAATCTTAAACAAACTTTTATTATACAACCCAACTATTAGACTCTATTAAACTACTAGTTTAATATATCAAGCAAAATTAAGACTTCTTGTTATCCTTTCTATAAGAAATTGTACTTGAATGGTTTTAGTTCAAAAATGCTGAATATGGGCTGAAATGTCTATTCATATGTCAATGTTTGAATTGACTATGGTAGAACCATGCAATGGACTATTCAACCATAAAATGGAATTTAACATATATGCTCACTCTTCTGGCAATTCATGAACTCCACCTAGCAGACCAGCCTATCACAGCCCGGCTCGTGATTTGTTCATCAATAAATGCTGGATTTAGAGGTGACCACAAGAGTATGCCACCCACCTGGTAGAGTCTGGCAAGCTACCCGTGTCGTATTTGATATGCCAAATACCAGTAACAATTATAGACCTCATTCCCATGACCTGATGGAATGGTTTGAGGCTCTTTATGTTTCTGGAGCAAGCAGATGACCTTGGGCTCTACTAGCATGAGACAAGACATATGGAGATGTTACTGGCGCCTGCTTGAGCAAATCGATGATGAACGGGAAGACAGTGATACAGTGAACATATATGATCTAATAGCAAATAGCAAACTGTAATGAATGAAAATTACATATAAAAAACTTTAGTTCCCTTTATATGAATTTCTAGAAGATGAAAAACCTAATCTCTATTACGGATCATTGGTTAAAGATGGGAGTAGTGAAGAAAGGGTGGAACAATTACAGAGAGACAAGGATAAACTCTTGGCAATGATGTATGTCTTATCATCTTGATTGAAGTCATGGTTTCATGCATGTATCCACACGCCAAGTTTTTAATGCTGTACATTAAAAACTTGTCAAGGAGACAGACATGGGGCAGAGCTGCTACTGGCTCTCACTGTGCCCAGCCGCTCATGAGGTGCCCGTGAGGGATGGCAGGTTCTAGCCCCGGCCCGCCACCCCAGCAGAGCCTCACAACAAGCCAGATGACCCCCGACTCCTTGAGGACCTCCATTTTCCACATCCGGACTTCCCCCTCGTCAGAACTCCACCCAGCAGACCAGCCTATCACAGCCTGCTCATGCGGCCGCAGGTGGCCTTGCGGTTCATCAATAAATACTGGATTTTGAGATGACTACAAGAGTATGCTACCTGTACGGCAGAGCCTGGCAAGCTACCCGTGTCGTATTTGATATGCCAGATACCAGTAACAATTATAGACCTCATTCCCATGACCTGATGGAATAGTTTGAGGCTCTTTATGTTCCTGGAGTAAGCAGGTGTCCTTGGGCTCTACTTGCATGAGACAGGTTATATGGAGATGCTACTGGTGCCCGCTCGAGCAAATCGATGATGAACGGGAAGACAGTGATACAGTGATCCACATGTCAAACTTATCACACAGCATGCTTTAACAATGGAAAGTTTGTTGTCAACTAGACTTCAATAAAGATTTGTTTTCTTTTTCTTTCTTTTTTGAAATAAGAACATTGAAAGGGAAAAAAAATCTAATTTAGATCTACCAATTTTTGGGGGCGGAGCGATAGCCCAGCGGGTAGGGCGTTTGCCTTGCACGCGGCCGGCCTGTGCCGCCCGGGTTCGATCCCCGGCATCCCATATGGTCCCCCGAGCACCGCCAGGAGTAATTCCTGAGTGCAGAGCCAGGAGTAACCCCTGAGCATCGCCGGGTGTGACCCAAAAAAGCAAAAAAAAAATAATAATAGATCTACCAATTTTTAATGTGTGATTTATCCACCAAATTCTTTTTTCTGGTGTTGCAGTACACCTGCCCAGAACCTCTGCATCTGGCCTGGAGTTGCCTCCTGCAGGTCACTTTGTAGATAGGAGAAGGACAGTTTGAATGTGGCAGCTTATCTGACCATGTATTCTATACTGGCCAGTATAAATATTCTCTCATGCTGCCACAATCATCGTGGGACTAGCTAAATCTTGCTGGTATATTTGCTTGGCCACTTGGATCTCTAAGTTATTAGTCCAGAGAGAAATGTTGTTTGCCTGGGCCAGAGCAATAGTCCAGCGGGCAGGGCATTTGCCTTGCATGCAGCTGACCTGGGTTTGATCCCTGGCATCCCATATGGTCCCCAGAGCACCGCCAGGAGTAATTCCTGAGTGCAGAGCCAGGAGTAACCCCTGAGCATCCCCAGTGTGACCCAAAAAGCAAAAAAAATAAATAAAATAAGGAAAGAAATGTTGTTTGCCTTCAAGCAAGCCAGCATGGCTCTCTGATAACTCAAAGGCAGAATAAAATACAGTACTACCATAAAGTAAAGATGAGACTCTTGTGAAGACTTGGAGAAATATTTAACTGACTATAGTATATCACTTGATCACTTGACATCCTGTTATTCATCGATTTGCTTGAGCAGGCGCCAGTAACATATCCATTTGACACTATCACGTGCCAGTGTAGCACAATGGCATCTGGTTGCTTCAGGAATACGAAGAGCCTCACACCGTTCGCTCAGGTTCTTGACAAAGAAGTCTGACCATCTTGTAGGTGGGCGGCCACGTGATCTTTTGACATCCCTTGGGATCCAGTCGGTAATGGCTCTAGTCCAGCGGTCATCTCCAAATCACATTCCATGTCCAGCCCATCTGATTTTCAATGCCTTGGCAAACGAGACAGCATCCCTGACTCTGGAACAGCGACGAGGTCTGAACTCTGGATTCCTTCTCTCACTTGAGTGAGGCATGATATTCCAAGCATAGCTCTTTCAATTCCTCTTTGGGAGACCCGAATAGCATTCTCATCCTGCTTTTTAGGGCCCAGGTCTCTGAGGCATATGTTAATGCAGGGAGAATGGCTATAGTATATATATATATAGAATATATATATATTCTTTATATATATATGCTATATATATAGAATATATATTTTGTGTATATATATATATATTTTATATATATTTATATATATTTTTATATATATTCTATATATATAGCATATATATATAAAGAATATATATAAAATAATAGATATATATAAAAAGAATATATATATATATACATATTCTTTTTTGGATCACACCTGGTCACTCCTGGCAATGTTCAGGGGTTACTCCTACCTAGCTCTTCACTCAGGAATTACTCCTGGCAGTGCTCTGAGGACCATATGGGATGCCGGGGATCAAACCCAGGTCGGCTGAATACAAGGCAAACGCCCTACCCACTGTGCTATTGCTCTGGTCCCTATATTTTTGGCACAGATGCTTGCCTTTGTATTCTGAGATATAGCTCATCTCAGAAGCCCCTCCTCTCTACCCTGCAAAGGCATTTCCTAGGCAGATCTTGGCTTGGCGACATTAATATCTCAAAGAGCCTAGGTTAGGTCCTGGGAGAAATTACCTGAGGGCATTTGACCCTGATGACTTTCCTTTCCTGTGGGAGGTATGAGTTGCAGGGATATAAAACTATACTGCTTCCTCTCTTCTCTCTCTCTTGGGCTTGCTCTTTCGGATGCTCTCTCCTTTTCCCCCTTTCGGCTGGTGCCTTGTCTCTGTCTCCTCTCTACAGGGTCTTAACATGTGTTGGCCGCCATCTTGGCCTACACATGACCAGTATCCAGCCGGAAATCGTAAGTTTGATGTTTATCCTATTGCTGATTTGTATGCCTGAACCTGTGTTAAGTAAAGCATTTTGAAACCTCGCTGAATTCTTGCGTCTTTCTCCGTCCTTCGGCCACTGATCCCCTAGTACAGAAGGGGATCCCTGACCCTGCTCCCAGATTTTGTGCGGGACCCCTCAGCATTTCCCCACACTCTGGCACCATAGAAGTCTCCACAATGAACTCTCAACTCTCATATCAGTTATAAACTTCCAGTTACTCACCATTCTTCCTACCACCTGATGTTATTCTAATCCCCTCCTTTCTGTTTCTGTGTGAGGTTATCACTTTACACTCTCCATATTCAATCATACCACAGCTGGCTCCTTCCAGAAGACAGTTTGATTCTGTTGGCCTTTTCATAAACACTGGAGGAATGGCCTTTTCACAGAACCATGACATTTTCCCGTAGGGATTCATTAGGAGACACAAACAGAACCAGATTATCCACACCTCTGAACATGCCAAAGAAAATCTAGGGCTCCCTTTACTTTTCCTCCACAGAATAGTGAGATCTAAGAACCTTGGTGCTTGACCCCATGTGTCACCATGTCAATCACAATGATTTGGCTTAAGACCCTACTGAAAATGAAAACTTTTCTTCTTAGGACATTTCTCTCCTTTCTGCTGCACCCTGGCAGGTAAGGTGAGGTGC
This sequence comes from Cryptotis parvus, assembly GCA_021461705.1. NCBI lineage: Eukaryota > Metazoa > Chordata > Mammalia > Eulipotyphla > Soricidae > Cryptotis > Cryptotis parvus. Next base: position 16,996 of record JAJIBD010002247.1, read on the forward strand.
CTAACTGGAGAAAAGGAAGGTAGCCAGAAAAGTGACCTACCTGAGAAGCCCAGACAGAGCAGACACAAAGAACTGCAGTAACAGGCACCTCCAACGCCGCATACCCCTTAAATCTGCACAGAGGAAAAATCCCCTGCACCCCTCATATTCGGAATCAACAGCTTTCACTCTCACATCTGCCCTCAAAGGAAAAGGCGTCTGTCCTGGAGGAGCAAATGTGACCTGGGCAGGCACTGCCTTGTGCTGTGGATCACTCTGACCCTGCAGAGATGCAGGATGACCCAGTGACTCAGTGCATCCTGCTAGAACCCCCTGTAGCCTGGCTCTCAGCTCACCAGAGGAATGAGCTGAGGTCAGAGGCTGTTCTCATAGGGGCTTTGGGAGGATATGAATGTTAGTGCAATTCTTCGTGTCAAGTAACAACCGGAATGTGTAGGAAACGGAAATCCCCAAGCTACACTCTAGCCAGTCCCCTCTAAACAATAAGCATTTCCTTCAAACTGAACTTCAGTTGGAATTGTATCCTCTTCTTTCTCTTAGAGAGAAAATGGTAGGTGCAGATTAGTAACCATGCTGAAGACAGGAGCATGGTGTGTGTTCCAGTATTCATTCCCACGAATGAAGCCATTTTTAAGTGGCTGTTTACCTGTTCGACCAAGATGGTTGCCATTAGGTTACTGTTTGATCCTCACCCCAACCCGTATTGTTCTGTCTTCAGTAAAAGGTAAGGGGACCCCATCTTTTCTTTATTAAATGACTGTGATTTAGAAAATTATTGATAGTTGAGTTTCAAGCATATAATATTTCAACACCAGTCCCACCACCAGTGTCAATTTCCCTCCACCAGTGTTCCCAGATTCCCTCCCGGCCCCAAACCCCAACCTCTCCCTGCTTGTCAACTTGACAGGCACATTGCAAGTTTCATTGGTTTCAGCTTACATCTCATGTTTTCAGTTTTGTTGAGTCTGTGTTTTGAATATATAGCTCTACCACTACCCATAATACCAGTATAACTGAGGCTCTGATATCTATTTACCCATTACTTACTGTTCTCTTTTCCCAAGGGGGCTATGTCTTAAACTTTTACTTTAAAATATTTGAATTCTAACTTAGTAGGAATATTAAGTGGATATTCTTTTTTTTTTTTTTTTGCTTTTTTGGGTCATACCCGGTGATGCTCAGGAGTTACTCCTGGAAGTTCTCAGGGGACCATATGGGATGCCGGGATCGAACCGGGTCTGCCGCTTGCAAGGCAACACCCTACCCGCTGTGCTATCGCTCCGGCCCCATTAAGTGGATATTCTTGTATTTTATTTATCCCTTTCCAAACTTCAAATCAACATGGTAGACAGACTACCTTATTTATTTTTTAAATTCTTTCATTATACCACCGTGGGATATACAATTACAAAGATGTTCATATTTGGGTTTCAGTCATTTTGGGCTCCAGCACCCATCCCTCCACCAGTGCTCATTTCCCACCACCAATGTCCTTTGATTCTCCCCTTCCCTCCCCCAGCTTGTCTCTATGGCAGACAGTGTTGGAGCCCTCTCTCCATTTGTCTGCTTCCCCACTCGGATGGCAAAGAACCGCACTCATAATGCAATAACACACAGGGTTTATTCCAACTAGCTGGGGCTGACCACTTCACTGAGACATGCAGTCCTAGTGAGAAGTTCAACCCCAGGGAAAAAGCAAGCAGGGATTACATAGGCCTTCCAAGGCCATTACATGTGTCACAGCCCATGCAAATCCATATAGCCAATAAACTTAAAGGAAAGCACATTTCGAACATTTCATCTTAAAAAGGTCATGCAAACTTAAAGAAAGACAAGAGAAGTGGTATGTCCTGTATGTCATGTTTCCAGGCTTAATCAACCCTGAGAACATCCTCCCCACAGCCGTGGTGAATCTATACTGTCCAGATGACCAGGATAGATATGCGTGGGTAATGACTTGTTTGTCAAGGCCCCAGGGGCCATAGCAGTTGAGGTCATTGCAGGACCTAACAGCACTTTGCCTCCTCTCTCTCTCTCTCTCTCTCTCTCTCTCTCTCTCTCTCTCTCTCTCTCACACACACACACACACACACACACACACAAATGGAGTTTGGGGAGATGCTGACTCTCCTGTTCTTGGCTTGAATTGAGCCTGACTTCTATCTTTCTCTGGGATCTTTGAATTATCTGTGCTTTTATGTTTCCAGTTGCTAAGGTTTTGTGAACAGGTGAGCACTGGCAAGTTCATCCAGGCATTACTACATAAAATATGTAAAGTGTCCTGGCCCTCACTGAGTGGTTAATAAGTTAAGCAAAGAGACTTTGAAAGAGAAATCTATGTTGGAGAGATCGTTCAGATATAAGTTACTTGTATATGGCTAACCCTGGTTCTATCCATGATATTGCCTATAATCTCCCAAGCATTACCAGTAGTCATTAATGATCACACACATGGAATAAATCTGAGCATTGCTAGATATGTTTTAAATCATTGAGGGGAGGAGTTAGATTAAATTAATACCCAACATTAAAGAAGTATAGACTTTATTTTAAGTAGTTACCCTAAATCTCCCTATCTAGACTGGAAAGATATATCAAATTTCTATAGATAATATCATATCACACAAAAATATTATAGGGCAGGTTTTCATGTGAATGTAATACAATGAACCTACATGCGGGTCTTGCATATAAAATCCCCTTTTATCTTATATGATTTCTCATGTCACTTTCATTTTGGAGTTAAAAAAGAAATGTAAGAGAAAAGATCATTTACAGTGGAGTGATCCTTACATAGCTTAAGCAATTCAACAGTTATTATGCCTCATAATGTGTTTTAGCATAATGACATACTTTTCATGTCTCTTAATTCTTAGCCAATTATGCATTTCACCATATGTATAATGTACTTTAGAGAAAATTGGAATCCTAGTCTTAAAGTTGGATAAATTTAAAGAATATGGGCTTTAATGTAAGTTAGATGTATGTTTATGTTTCAGTCTTGGCAACTGCCAATAAGTGGTTGAATGACAGTGAACTATTATTGAATTTCCTTGAGTCTCGTTTTCCTCATAATCATATAGAGGAGCTGACAAACTTTTTTCTGTAAAGGACCAAATAATAAATATCAGGCTTTTCAAATAAACAAACAACAAATTCTCACCCAGTATCTATTGCCCTACTCAATTCTAAAGTTGAGGAAGCAGCAATAATATATAAACAAAAGGATTAGTTTGTGAATTAAAATGACTTTACTTATAAAACAAGCTATAAGTTGTATTTGACCTATGAGCCACAGTTTATTTACCCCTTCCACAGATTATGATTTCAAATATTGCCATAAAAACTATATGCTATAATATATGTACCTTGCCTCAAGTTAGTTCTAAGATCATTCCCTGACCTTGGGCCTTTACTTTGTCCTTTTCAAATGTTTGTAAGTCCAAATGTAACACAAGTTAAAATATTCTTGCATGAAATGATGTGCATATCAGCAGGCCATCAGACTATTCTGGAAAGAGTTTCTCCTTGTAGTTTTTTATGCTGTGTGAAAGTACTTATAGAGCTCTGAGCACAGTGAAATGCCAATTGTTATTTTTTTCCTTCCTGGTGTCAGGGAGAGCAGACAAAAAGCATCCTCAAAGGAAGTGACCTATTGGCCTCCAGCAGCCTCTTTATGAAATCTTCCTCCTGAACTTTGAGAAAAAAAAAGCAGAGGTGATAGGACAGTGTCTTATTTCCCTCTGGGAAGGTTTCTGATTTCATAATAAATATGGTTAAGATACATGTAAGATTTTAATTAGAGAAAATGTGACAGAGTTGAACAAATTTTAGCCATGACTCGATCAGACTAGGCTAGATTATGGAGTTTATCAGGAAATAGAGGTTGCTTTTGAATGGATATCAAGAAACAGAAGCCACAACATCATGGACTGGTAGAGAAAAACAGCAACATTCCATTTTCCAGCAGTCTTTAGAGTTTTTTAGAAAACATTGTGTTTTTACTCCAAAATCTTGGTAAACTGAGGATACTAAGTAGAAAATTTTTAACAGCTAATGAAAATACTACAACAAATCTTAATTCTCTTCATCCAGAGTTCACATTAGGCTGTTTAATCCTCCTGGATTTTATAATAGATAAAAACTTTTTCAATGTTTTTTAATTTATAAAGGTAAAATCATTCTTGAATTTTTAGGTTACATGTGTAAACTGCTCTTTTCAAAATCATAGCATTAATTCAACACACTCCTACGTGTTTCAAAGTATTTTATAAATTTATTAATGATTGCAAAGGACACCAAGGATCATCTTATATTATGTGGAGACTAATTTTAAAGTCTTACAAAGACTGTCTTTAAGAATGTGCATTCTTTTTTAGTATCTTTTTACAGAGTTGATTAAAAATAAAACACTCAAATCACTTTTCCTCATTTTAAATTGGTAAAGGTTTATGTTAGAAGAATCATAACAACATTGTTCTTTCTGGGTCACAGCTGAAATAAGACAACTGATTGTGGTCTATGTGGCAACTGGCAAGTGGGATTCCTCATGAGGGGTCAACCTATTCCAGCTGGGACATCGCCACATCCTCAAGGCTATATGGTGACAATCCAGGAGTTAATAGCATCCACTCATATTACATAGACACCACATGCATGTCCCATCTTGATTCATCTTAGACATTCTCCTGTCAGAGAACATTCTGTGCTTGTACTAGAGATAATGAGTTACCTGGAACAGCCTCTCTAGAGCTAATAAAGCTATAACTCTTTGAATACTAAGCATGACAGCTTCACTTTAGACATATAAAACAGTGCATTGAAAACATTTAAGATCACTTTTATTTCTGAATGTGTAGGATATGCTATATGTTAGCAATGAACCCTTTAGCTTGTGGCATTAATGAATGAGATTAAAGTTAGATTTAAGGATTTTCTTATGCACAAATTCTAGTGACCTTAATTACTGTAATTTTATCTAACTTGAAATAAAATGAATGAATAAAATGATGAATAAAATGCATTTCCAGAACAAAATATGGTAATGGAGTAGGAAAGCATGAAACATGAATTAGCTGTTACAGAAATGCCCCAAAATAAAACCAAAGATGCTTCAAGCTTAGGCCACATATTATCTCCTCTCTATTCTTTTCTAAGTCTAAATAAAAAAAAATTTCTTTCCTCCTGCCATAAAAGCTTTATCTATCTGTTATGAAAACTAACAGGCTCACAGACATGGAGCAGAGCTGCTACTGGCTCTCCCTGTGCTCAGCCGCTCATGAGGCACCCGAAAATGATGGCAGGTTCTAGCCCTGGCCCGCCACCCCAGCAGAGCCTCACAATAAGCCAGACGACACCCCACTCCATGAGAGCCTCCATTTTCCACATCCGGACTTCCCCCTCGTCAAAACTCCACCCAGCAGACCAGCCTATCACAGCCTGGCTCATACGGCCACTTGCCGCCATGCTGTTCATCAATAAATGCTGGATTTTGAGATGACTACAAGAGTATGCTACCCGCAAAGGCAGAGCCTGGCAAGCTACCCATGTCGTATTTGATATGCCAAATACCAGTAATAATTATAGACCTTATTCCCATGACCTGATGGAATGGTTTGAGGCTCTTTATGTTCCTGGACATGCAGGTGCCCTTGGGCTCTACTTGCATGAGACAGGTCATATGGATATGTTACTGGTGCCTGCTCGAGCAAATTGATGATGAATAGGAAGACAATGATACAGTGATGCAGTGATATGAAAACTAAAACTACAAAAACTTACGTTGAAAATAAAAACTACTCGTGAACCAAACACAATGTTACAATCAAAGTTCATCTTTTGTTTGAGATTTTTCTGAGGATAATATAGAAATAATTCCTAACATACAGCAATAGGACCATGTATTATCTAATAGACATCTCTGATTTTTTATGATCAACAACATTTCCTGGACCAATATTGTCTCAGTTCCTTGCCTAAGACCCCTACTATTGGATAACTTGTTTACTAGTTAGCCCTGGGTTTTGCATTGCTGATGAGGGATTGTTTTTCTCCTTCCTATAAGCCTTTTGCATATGTTTAGGAAAAGAGATTTGGTCTTGTATAAACACAAAAGGAGACTGGGGGCAGTGTAGCATATTTGTGAGTCAGTTTGACTCTGAATTGATTGCTCATATTTTCTAACTGGCATCTCTATGCCCTTGGATTGATTTTAATATCCTTCACACAGTCCTTCCCTACCAGGGACTGGAAGAGAGCCACCAGGCTAGATATGGGACTATTAGAAGAAGTACTGCTTTAACCCTGAAGATTAGAGCAAGGCCAGAATCAGCCTTGTTCTGACAAACTGTGAATGGCCTTGAAATGGAGCAGCACACTTGGAGCAAAGAAAGACTGTTTTGTGATAGAAACAGGACGCTGAGGGGAATAGAGAAGGTCAATCTGGCTATGGAACAACATAGTTTGGATCATATGATTTAGTCTCTCCAGGAAAGTTACCCTATATGCTTAATCTTGGGTGAAGGTATTATGCCTCTCTCTCTCTCTCTCTCTCTCTCTCTCTCTCTCTCTCTCTCTCTTGCTGTGTTTATATAAGAATACTAGATTGAAATGATGGTTTATTAGCCTGGGAGGAGAAGAGCAGTGCTCTACATTAGCTTCTTCTAAGGCTTGGGCCATAGGGGAGTGGTAAGAAGAGCCAGCCATTTTTGATGTTTGGTTATGCCCTACCCCCAACTGCTGCAGAGGTTTTCATCTTCTTGTAATTTGGGCGTCAGAGCACATATTAAGACCACATGGACCACGCACACTGTGTGTAAGGCTGCCGGCTGGTTTGGTGTGGAGCTTGTATATAGCAGCTGGTGTGGAGTCAAGTTGGAAGAAGTAAAGATTTGGATTCTCTAAACTGAGCTCATGGCTCTTTTTTCATCAGCCGAAGGGGACAGTTGTTGGTCCCTAGCGTGATCAGGGAACCTGATGGACCCGATACTGTTAGGAACCCAAAAGTCCCAACATCTAGGAACTGAGGTGCTTTTGTTTCTCTTTATAATAGCCACTATCTCCAAAACTACTTGATGTTTCTCTCAAAAATTTAAGTTTTGTGTAAAAACTCTGCATAAGACAAAAGTATCTTCCCGAGATTCTGCTCCCCTTCTTTCTGTGAACCCACCACACACTCCTGTGATAAATTTCACTACTGATTTTTTGGGTGACAGGCCCTATTTTAAGTAGGGTGTGTCACCCAACACTGATTGAGCAAATAAAAGAAGACAAAAATAACCACATGGAAATAACTACAGTAACACATACTTGGGCCTGAGGTGGTGGTGGTGTGGCAGACTGTGAAGTTTTGTTAATCTTGGATAAAAGGATCATAAAACTTTCACAAGTTTCCAACCTCTAAAAATCAATAATTATCAAACTCTCTGGGAAGATACATTTGCCTTGCTCTTTTTTTTTTTCTGCAGCTTCTGGTGCTGTTTCTTGTTTCTTCTTCATGCTCATTTTCTTCTATAGTAATATTTTTTAGTGCTGGGATTAAAGGCAACAAGTCATACATGTAAGAACTCACTTGCTGGGTCACTGAGCCAACTTCACGGCCCTCTTTTGCATGAAAGTATTCTGATTTTGTGTGTAAGATACATATAACAGAAAGTGGATCAATTGACTGTGTTGAAGGAAGCAGGTGAATGACATTAAAAAGAAGATCTTACATTGTTTTAACACCATCACACTGGTCTTCAAAGCTTCCTGCATTTATGTACCTAAGGGAAATGTGATCCCCATTGAGCAATAATTCTCTATTCCTTCCATTTCCCCACCCTGGTGGGCAATATTCTTTCTATTTTTGAACCGAGTGACATGAATTTTTTAGGTAATTCATCCTAAGAGAATTGGTATAGTTGCTTGGGACTGGCTTATTTCATTTCACACAAAAACTTCAGGATTCGTTAATGTTGCAACATTTCAGCATTTCCTTCCTTTTTTATTTTTTTTTTTTTTTAAATTTTTTTATTATACCACCAATACAAATTACAAAGGTGTTCATAATTGGTTCTTGGTAATACAGTATTCCAGCACCCATCCCTCCACCAGTGCCCCATTTCCACCACCAATGTACCCCTCACCCTCCCCCCCCCCCAGGCCGCCTTAATAGCAGGTACCCCAGTTTCCTCTCTTTCTCTCTCTATCTCTGTCTCTGCACCTCTCTCCCTCTTATTTTACACATTGTGGCTAGCCCTGCAGATATTTAGAGTTTATCACTTAAGTCTCTTTGTGTATATTCAGTGGTGAGTTTTAATCTGCCATTACCATTTCCCATATTTATTAAAACGCTGGTATCTATTTATATCCTATTAATGAATGCAGTCATTCTATATCTGTCCTTTTCCTTCTAATTTCACTCAGCATGATAGATTCCATGTCCATCCATTTGCAGGTAAATTTCATAATTTCATCCTTTCTGACAGCCGCATAGTATTCCATAGTGTAGATGAACCACAGTTTCTTTAGCCAGTCCTCTGTTCTCGGGCATTTAGGTTGTTTCCAGATTCTAGCTATAGTGAATAGCACAGAGATGAATAAAGAAGTACAGATAGTGTTTCTGCTATGTGTTTTTCGGTCTCTAGGGTATATTCCCAGGAGTGCTATTGCTGGATCAAATAGGAGCTCAATATCTAGCTTTCAGAGGAATGACCATATTGTTTTCCAAAAGGGCTGGACCAGTCAGCACTCCCACCAGCAGTGGATGAGAGTCCCTTTTTCCCCACATCCACGCCAGCACCGGTTGTTCTTGCTGTTTTGGATGTGTGCCAGTCTCTGTGGGGTGAGATGGTACCTCATTGTTGTTTTGATTTGCATCTCCCTGATGATTAAAGACGAAGAGCACTTTTTCATATGCCTTTTGGCCATTTGAATTTCTTCTTTTTGGAAGCTTCTGTTCATTTCTTCTCCCCATTTTTTGATGGGGTTGGCTGTTTTCTTCTTGTGGAGTGCTACCAGTGCCTGATATATCCTGGATATTAACCCCTTGTCAGATGGGTATTGGGTGAATATCCTTTCCCACTCTGTGGATTGTCTTTGTATCTTGGTCACCATTTCTTTTGAGGTGCAGAAGCTTTTCAATTTTATATAATCCCATTTGTTTATCATTGCTTCCATTTGCTTGGTCAGTGGTGTGTCGTCTTTAAAGATACTTTTCGTTTCGATGTCGTAGAGCGTTTCTCCTATGTTTTCTTCGATGTACCTTATAGATTCATGTCTGATATCAAGATCTAGAATCCATTTTGATCTGACTTTTGTGCATGGCGTTAGAAGGAGGTCTAAGTTCATTTTTTTACACGTAGCTGCCCAGTTTTCCCAGCACCATTTGTTGAAGAGGCTTTCTTTGCTCCACTTAATATTTTTTTGCTCCTTTATCGAAGATTAAGTGGTTGTATATTTGTCAGTGTGTTTCCAGGATACTCAGTTCTATTCCATAGGTCTACCGTGGCTGTCTCTATACCAATACCACACTGTCTTAATTACAACTGCTCTGCAGTAGAGCTTGAGGTTGGGGAAAGTGATACCTCCCATCTTCTTTTTCCCAAGGATTGCTTTAGCTATTCGTGGGGTTTTATTTTTCCATACAAATTTCAGGAGTATTAAGGGCATCCAGATAGGAAGGGAAGAAGCCAAGTTATCACTATTTGCAGATGACATGATATTATACCTGAAAACCCAAAACTCTCTACCAAGAGGCTCCTAGAAATAATACATTCTTATAGTAGAGTAGCAGGGTACAAAATCAATACCCAAAAGTCAATGGCCTTCCTATATGCAAACAGCGAAAGAGAAGAAAGGGACATTAAAGAAACCATCCCATTCACAATTGCACCACAGAAAATCAAATACCTAGGAATCAGTTTGACAAAGAATATAAAGGATCTCTACAAAGAAAACTACAAACGTTACTTCAGGAAATAAAAGAAGACCTGAGGAAATGGAGACACATTCCCTGCTCATGGATTGGAAGGATTAACATTATCAAAATGGTAATACTCCCTAGAGCTTTATACAGATTCAATGCGGTCCCTATAAAGATACCCATGATGTTCTTCAAAGAAATTGAACAAACACTCCTGAAATTTGTATGGAATAATAAAACCCCACGAATAGCTAAAGCAATCCTTCCTTTTAAAAGGCTGAATACTTTTTATTGTGGGGCATGCTACATTGTGTTTATCCACTCATTTAGCAATGACCATTTGGCTTGCTTCCACTTTGTGGCTATTGGAACCACCTTCTTGCTGTTATGAACAACATTCTTATGAATATAAATGCACAAATATCTCTTTGGGTCTCTGTTTTCAATTCCTTTGAATAAAGAAAATTGATGATCCTAGGGTTATTCTATTTCTAGTTTTCCTAGGGACTACTGTATTTTCAGGATTATCATTTTATGTTCTTTTTGCAAAGTAAGACATTTATTTTAAGAAATGTTTCTCCTGAAAGGTATTCTCATTCACTGTTGGTGGGAGTGCTGATTGGTCTAGCCTTTCCGGAAAGCAATATGGACCATTTCTCCAAAAATTAGATATTAAACTTCCATACAACAAAGCAATACTATTCCTGAGAATATGCCCTCCTGGCAGAAAAAAATGCATAAAAACTATATGCAGTTCTGTGTTTATTGAGGCACTATTCACAATAGTCAGAATCTGGAAAAAACCTGAGTGCCCAAGAACAGATGAATAGACAAATAATCTATGGTACATCTATAGAATGGAACACTACATAGCTTTTAGGAAAAACAAAGTCATACTTATACCTGTATGGACATGGAGAATATCATGCTGTGTGAAATCAGTCAGAGGGACAAACAGAATGATCGTGCTCATTTGTGGAATATAAAAAAAATTGTACATAAAACCTATAGTATACATATAACTTATATGAATACCTGTATACCTATAATACACATAAAGCCTATAGTATATGAATAAAATGCCCAGAGAAATAGAAACAAGGGCCAAGATGTCAGGGCTGTGGGGACCCCAACAATATTTGTGCTCTGTCTGATTCCCTGGTCATGCACGGGGCGCCGACAACTGATGAACAAAAGCCACAATTCCAGTACAAATAATCCAAAAGCCTTTTACTTCTCACCAACAATTAAACACACTATGTCACCACTGTGGGATAATGCCCGCATGTAAGGTGACAGTTGTGAATACTGTGACATGGTTAGAGGCCAGGATTCTGAACCTGGCCTGAGGCTATAAATAGAGGCCCCAGGAGGCATATGGGGCTTCCAGACTGAAAGAAAAGAGCAGGCCCTAGTGCCTGGGCAGGAAGGCCAGCACCAGGGAAGAGAGGCTGCTCCCTGGTGCCTAGGGCTGAGGGCCAGCACCAAAGTCACAGGGCCTGCTGCCTGGACCCGAGGGCTGGTACCAAGGTCACAGAGCCACAGGGCTGCAGGGCTACAGAGCAACATGACCAAGAGGGCAGGCCTGACAGAGAAAGGTCCTGAAAAGAGAAAACCTAAAAAAGAAGAGACTTAGGGACAGAGAAACAGAAATAGCAATAAAGATAGTGAAACAGAAAAATAGACAAAGTTAACAGAACTAAAGACAGATAAACAGTGAAAGTGAGAAATAGGGATAGGGACACAAATAGAGAAAGATATGCTCTGAAAAGAAAAACCCTGAACAGAAAGGACCTGAGAAGAGATGCCTTGGAAAAATGTCCAGAAGAGAGAGGCCCTGAAGAGGAGCCTGCAGAGATGCTCTGGAGAGAGGCACCTGCTGGAGTACCTGTCAGCAGAGACAGAGCTCCCTAGAGAGAAGTTGCTGCAGCAAGGTAGACTGAGGAGTAAGATTAAAAAGAGAACTTCAAGAACCTCTGGTGTTGTTTATTTATCTGTCATTGGGTCAGGGGGATGGTAGTAGGCCCTGGACACATGCCAGGGGGCTTTAATGAATTGTGAGTACTGTTGGGCACCCTGCTAGGCTCCTGCATCTGCTGCTTTGGTTACTCCCTGACCAAAGTACTGTTAGGGGCAACAGAGTCCACAGGTGGTCCCTTGGTCTGGGGCCTTGGGACCCCACTGAAGGGGATGTCACTTTCCCGTCTCCTTTTTCTTCTTCAACCCTAACACACCACCACACTGGGTGATAGGTCCCATAAATCAAAGCTGCCACCCAGACATACTGATCATGTGTTCTGATCAAGAAGACCCACATACACGTTCACGTGTGTGCCTCATCACCAAACTGTTTTAGTCTCTCCTAGCTCGCCAAAAAGCCAAGCCTCAGACTTTTCTCTGGGGCACGGCAGGCATAAGCAAAGTTTAAAACCAGTTTTTAGGTGTAAATCCCAGGAGAGTCACACTCTAGCTCAAGCTTAAAAGATGGTAATATAAGGCCTAGTCCCTTCCTCCCAGATCAATTTCTTATGCAAACACCATAGAGAGGGTTCTGGCATAAAACTACACCTAAGATATAATTTCTGTAGGGTGTATTTTCATGGGAAGAATCACGTAATCATTGAAACTATGTTCCTCATGCTAGATTATATCTCCATCCCCACAAGGTCCTATAATAGGTCTATTCTGCTCCAGGGCAATTTCTTAAGTCCTCTTGCTCTTTATTTACTGGGAGTCTCTACAGGTTTGTCTTAGGTGAGGTGAAACAGTGTGACCTTTCTTTTGATCTTTTGTAGAGCTGATTTCCCTAAGGGTGGTTCCATATTGTAGTCAGGGTGGACTCTTCCTGGTATTATCCAGTCCCATGCAGGAGGAACCTTGGGAAAAAGGATATTTATCCAATCTAGATAGTACTGGGCTGATAGTTGGAAAATATGATGTCCAGGAGTCATTATCAAAACTGACAAGTGCCTGCCCCCCACCATCCTTTCATGTTTAGATAAAAAAGAGATATCTGGCATAAAGCTCTGGCCTAAAGATATGTAAATGGCTTCTACAGAGGAGAGAAATCCCAAATACAAAGATCCAGGGCAATAGGTGGGCGTTACCCAACACCAGGAGGACTGGTCCCTGGTAGGTAGCTTGGCACAAAGGGATAAGGGGAGTGAAGTTAGGGCAGAGAACAAACCACTATGACAATGATAGTTGGAAATGATCACTCTGAACAAACACTGAATGCTGAAAGGAGGCAAAGTGATATGCTGGATACCCTTTCAGTAACAACATTGCAAACCCCGGTGCCTAAAAAGGAAAATAAGTGGCGTGGGGGAAAGGCTGGTGGCAAGGAAACTGGGGACATTGGTGGCAAGAAATGCACACGGGTGAAGGGATGGGTGTTGGAACATCGTATGACTGAAACAACTTTGTTATTGTATATTTTCTCATGATTCAATTAAAATAAAAGTTACAGAAAAATAAAATCCTCATCCTAGACCCCATGGGGTTATCAGGACCTCCTCAGCACAGCCACGATACTGGAATGAAGTTTTTGGGTTTTACCTTTGTCTTGGTCCTGTCTTTCTGGGGTCTCCTAATAGGGTCATGATCACTTTTGCTCTTACCAAATGCACCATGGTTTGAACTTGTACTCTTGTGCTTGCTGGTCAAGTGCTTTAAGCTACTATTCTACCGAGTCTCCTTCCTCAACCCTCAGAAATTCTGGTGTTGTTTTTAGGGTGCCTCTTTTTCTCAGTGTGTCCTAAGATCCTGTGAGGGTTGCTACCCAACCGTCTGTGGAGTTGATAATGCAGTACGATCTGGCCCAGTAGTACTAGGAGCCACCAAAGCTACACTTGGTAGTGCTGGGCAGGAGATCATGCAAAGCCAGGAGTGTGCTATAACTCTGAGCTAAAACTTCTTGTTTTGGTGTTTTTAATAGTAGTCTGGTGTTTGGAATGAGATGGTAACTCATTGTTGTTTTAGCTTGTATTCTCCCCACAGGTAGTAATCTTTGAATATCTTTTTATGTATTATTTTCCATGTGCGTATCTTGTTCAGAGAAATGTCTGTTTAAGTCATTTGTTCACTTCTTAATTGGATTTTTTTTTTGTTTGGCTTGGGCTTAAATTCTCTTCTATCACAGACTTTTTCTTTTAAATATGGTGATGTTATTATGAATGACTTAATGGAGGGCAACATAAAAAACTTTAAAATGAAATGCTAGAATATCTGTTTCTAGTCATAACACTGTAAAAAGGGATGTATTTACTCCTCTACCTTAAATAATTAGAAAATCAGAAGTATACATAGAATAATGGTTTTCAGATATTGGACAAAACATGTTAGGCATATGTTACGTGTCTGCAAAAATAAAGGAAGAAAAAAAGAAAAAGTCCTACACTGGCCTCGGCTTACTTACTGTTCAGAGTAGCCTTACATACTCAGAGAGAGAACCAGGTCAGTGAGAGATCACATTGAGGCTGTGTCCAGAACAAAGCCCACAGTGACAGAATAGAACATAGTAAAATTTATCACCTCACACTTACTAGAATCCATTAAAAAAGTTATACAATGAAGCAGGGAACATGGACTATAAGAGGGAAAAATCAATTATTTGAAGATCAGTTATTATAAATATGAAACATACAAGAAGCATTAAGCTATAATCACTATTTTAAATTTATACCTAGATTTAATGTATATGACAGTATGACTATGGGATTTTCCAGTCTTTGAATTAATTGTTTAGTTTCTAAACTACCAAATTCTTCCCATGCCTCTCTGTGGACTGGTAACAACATGCACACTCACTATCACTTGGCCTGTGACCACATATTCACTGTGGTCCTGCTTACACCTTTTGTTTTTAAAATCTTGACAGACAGATTGAGCACATGGTTGCAGGGGGTTGAGGGTTGAGTTACTGGGGAGGATCAAGAGCCTTCTAAGCCTAAGTGAATTATGGACCTTCAGGGGCAACCGACTGAGTAAATCCCCTTCAAAAGATTTTGAAGACCATGCCAGCCCCCTGGGAGTGCTGGGGATGGAGACTTGAGTCCTCAGAGCCAAGCGTGGTAAGAGCTGGAGAAAAGGCTTAATTAGCACGGCAATGTTAGATAAGCAGGATGCTCTGTTTTAAGTAATGCTCTTCCAAGTCTAATTATTTCCTCTTTTAGCATGGACTCCAGAGGCAACTGCACTAAATCATTCTGGAAAGAGGTTCTCAGTTCACAAAATGCTGAGAACTAATTACTTAATGCATTGAATTGAGTACATACCGTAACTAGGAAGTATGCAGACATGATGAAAAGAGCCACGGTGGAGCTGTTCCCCAGTTTCCTGTCTGAGCAACTGTCCATTGACACATTGTTCCAGATTCGATTAAGTGCTTTATGCCTTGTTAATTAATAGCTGCATCCCCTGCCTTCCTGAAGTTTTTATTTTACTGCTTACCAGGTTCAAAGCTGTTTTTGTATGATGAACCAACCCGTCAGGAGAAAGAAAAAAATGCTAATGAGTATAAGTTGGGGCACCACAAATGTAATTTTGGATTCATTTTAACCTTCCTGCCAATGTTTCTGTTCCTGTTGTGACTTGTATATTAAAAAACATTAAAATATTCCAGTATACACCTTATAAAATTTAAACTAGTAAATATACACAAATGGATTGGCACATGTTAAGTGCCTAATGAATGTCAGTTCTCTATGTTCATTTATATGTTTGTCCGTGTGTATGTGTGTGTGTGTGTGTGTGTGTGTGTGTTTGAACTATATACAGTGGTGGTCAGGACTTCTGACTGTGTGATTCTGTGCTTAGGGAGTCATATGTTTTACCACGAATTGAGCCAGGTCAGCAGCAGGCAAGACAAGATCCAGTCCCTATTTGTATTTGTTCATTTGTATTCTTTCGTCATTTCATCCACTCAAGAAATGCACAGTAGAGGGAATCAATTGAAAATTGCACAATAGGCCTTTAAAATGAAAACTCTGCTATTATTTTTCAGAATGCAGCTCTGATGATTTCAAGTGGACACCTGTGCTCTTTTCTAAAAGATATGCATATCTTCCTCAGCCCAGGGATTTGAGTCTTGAGATGTGTTAGCAAAATCAATCTTTGGGCAGGTTGCCTGTAATCTGCTTCACACTAGAGGGAAGTTTAGCCATTCCTCTGAGTTTCCCCCACAGAATTATCCTATTTCCTCCTGTGGGGCTGTCAAAGACTTTAGGTGAGAGGAACAGTTATAACCTAGGGAGGGAGGGATGTCCACCTGGGCTGGACTTTCCACAGATGCCCAGCATGCTCAGAAAAGCTACAGAGGAAATAATACTAACAGGACAAGTCAAAGTGAGTGATCACAAATAATTGTTTTCATCTTTAAATTTAAAGTCTGCTATCCCTGATGCTCTGTGCAAAATGTAATCTCTTGCATACTGAGAGAAGATCAGAGTAGAGTTCTCAGACTTGACAAGAGGTTCCTGGGTTGTTTTCTTACCTGAAAATGAGAGAGTCCACGGGTTGCAGAAATCCAGAGCAAGTGTGCAAAGCAGTACCTTGTCTTTCTTCATGGAAAGACTATTTTGAGGGTTTCCTTGCAGATTTCACTGGCAACTCCCTATGCAAATGAAGCACATCTCCTAAGGTGACAAGTGGCCATTAGGGAAAAATGCTGTAATTACTTTTGGTAAATAAAAGTGTTTTGAAATGAATCAAGGTCTTGTCTCATAGAAAATGCTATCTTCATTATCCTTAGGCTTTGCCAGATTGATTTTCTGAAATGAAAGCGGTGATTTTCCCTCAGAGACCAAGTGTTCTCATTGAGCTATTTTGTACTTTAAAATAATCACTTAAAGGGTAAAGGTAAGCTCTTGTGCGAAATTAGATACAGAAAAAAAAATTAGATGTAAGTAATTAACTTTTATATTTTTCTTTTTTCTAACTTTTGTCTTCAACAATCTCTAAATTTCTATTCCTGGCCATCTTAATTTTCTTTTCTTGGTTTTTTTTTTTTTTTTTCCTTTTCTTCTCTTGTCTTTTCTTTTTCAGTTCATGTGTTCTCTCTTGACACCCTCCTCGAATCTTTTAGCCTTAAATACCACAAGTGAGAACCAGGAGCTAGTTTAGCAGGTAACGCTCTTGCTTTGCAAATGTCCACCCAGATTTCAATCCCTGGCATCCCAAGTAGTTTCCCAAGCATCCCCAGGAGTGATCTTTTAGCACAGAACCTGGAATAAGGCCTGAACATCTCTAAATGTAGCTCTCGCTCTCTAACACATATACATATATTCACACAAAGAAAATATAACCATTGCTTTATGGAGGAGAGAGGGAGAATTATATATAGCTGTAGGATTTTTAAAAATATTTTATTATACCACTGTGGGATAATTACAAAGATGTTCATAAGATGTTCATATTTGAGTTTCGGTCATACAGTGTGCAAGCACCAATTCCTCCACTGTAGGGGAGCATCACTAGGGTCCCCAACAGTGCCGGGAAGCTTAGTTTCTACCTCTGAAGCCAGCGAGGAATGGATGAAAACTCAGGAATCCGATGCAGTTTTAAAAAGGGCTTTACTATCACAGGTTCCAATATACAATCCAAGAGCAGGGAAAACCTCCAGTCTCTGGGTTCCCAGCTAGGCCCCAGCCAGGTGCAGGCCAAGATGGCTGCCACCACGTGTTGAGGCCCAACAGAGAATGGAGAGGACGGAGAAGCAAAAACACCAAGGGAAGCCGAAATGGCAAAAAAGGAAAAAAGAGAGAGCTTCTTTCTTCTTGCAGCTTATCTTATAGCCAGTAATCCTCCCAAACTCCCCCCCAGCCCATTCTGGGCTGGACTATCTAGAGATGAAAACAGGAAAATAGCTCTATAGAAATGTACAAGGACCCAGAGCTAATTTAAAGCCTCCCAGCAGAGCTGGGAGGAGCTGCAAGCCAAATGTAACTCCAGGAAGGGTTAAATGCCCTCAGTAATTTCTCCCAGCACCTCACCCAATGTCTTTTTATATGCTAATGTCTTGAGCCAAGATCCACCTGGAAAAACCTCCAAAGGGTAGAGAAAGGGGGCTCTTAGAGGAGTCCTGCAACACTCCACCAGCGCTCATTTCCCACCACCAATGTCCCCGATTCCCTCCCCTAGCCTGCCTCTATGGCAGGTTCTTTCTTTCTCTTTCTCTTTTTCCTTCCCTTCCACATTGTGGATTACAATACATACATTAAAATGATGTCATGTGTATCTTTTTGCCTGTATTTAATGCTCAGTTCTAGGTTGGTATTAGCACTTTCAACAATTATTGGCATACTGTTCCATTCTCTGTCTTACCTAGCCTCTGATTCCCACACATTTGTGATAATTTCCACCTTTGACAAGACCTCCTGATCCATGCTTCACCTGACCTTGGATATTGGTATCATAATATGTACACATATATTTATGTCATGCAAATAAACACAGTTATTCTATATCTGTCTCTCTCCTTCTTGCTAATTTCACTCAACATGATCCTCTCTATGTCCATCCATTTATAGGCAAATTTCATAACTTCATTTTTCCTTACATATAGCTATAGGATTCATTATACAAGAAAATCAATGTCCCTCATGGTTTGGTGTTCTTGGTACCTAGTTTTGAGAGCCCTTGACGCTATCCCTCTAAACAATGGGAGAGGGAATTATTAAAAACAAGTTTTGAAACTTTTATCCCTACACTAAGAAGGATTGAGCAGTCTCTCACTCACTGCCATATACCAAACAAAAACAAAATTAAACAACCCATATTTACATGTAGTTTTTCTGATACTCCTATGTGTTCTGCTGACTACTTCATGTAATTATTTTCCATATGCTTCAACTGTGAAGTCCCTTCTAATAGTTAAAACACATTTAAATCTTCAGAGGGAAAAAGGAGAGCAAAGGCACTGTTCAACCAGCAGCTGAAGTGGGGCTGGACCAAAGCCGGTCTCCCCCAAGGACCAAATGTGGAAGTAGCTGTGTGAGCTAGATTTCAACCTAGAGTCACTTCCATTTAGGAGGCAAAAATCATTTCTGGAAAGTTATTCTGTATTCTAGAATAGATCAAAGCATTATGATTAGATCTTCTGGCAGGTGAGGTTTGACCCAGGACCAGCACTGGAGAGTGTGAGGTGTCATTTGGAAGACTGTGCTTAGGAACCTAGCTCATCTGGCATCAGGAGGAACACCCAGTGCTAAATGTAAGGCTTGTTTCCAGTCCGGAGAAGAACCAAGAGAGCAAGGCCCATGGCAGTCAGCCTTGAGGAATGTGCCCAGCAAGCAGCAGGCCACTGTCAACGCTTCAACAGCTATTTCTGCTGGAGTTGGAAAACTCACAAGTCTTTTAAATTTATTTTTAATAGCAAAGCTTGGGATGTTAGAGGGTAATTGTTCCTGACTCTGCCTCCCACCATGGAAGGACCCTTTCCCATGATCACCCTCTCCTCTGATACAAAACTTTCCTGCCCTCTATTATTTTAATTAATTTATTTTTTTATTGAATCACAGTGAGATACACAGATACAAAGCTTAGGATTGGGTTTCAGTCCTACAATGCCCACTTTCCTTCCCTTGCCCTGCCTACCACCGCCTGCACTTTGTCCTGTGGCTCCATGCCACCTCCTTTCCTTTCTCCTGGATGCAGCAGTACCAGTTCTGGCATGATTTGGGAAAATGAATCTAGCTAAGCTTAGGGACCAAGTGAGGTCAGTCCAAGAGGAGCTCTGTGCTATGACGTTTTGCCCTCCGGTATCTTTTTTCTTCATTCAGATTGTCATGATATTTTTATTCTCCTTTGTATTTTTTATTCTCCTTTGATTTGAACTTGTAAGGTCAATTTTACTAACACAGGAGCAGAGAGATGAAAAATTTACTGTGGATCTGATTTACAGATGTTTGGGTTTTTTTAATTTTTCGTTTTATGGTTCTTGTTGTTCTTCTTGTTCATGTTCTTGTTCAGGTTCTTGTTCTTCTTGTACTGTTTTTTCTTTTTCTTTCTTTCGTTCTTTCAGGTCAATTTTACTAACACAGGAGCAGAGAGATTAAAACATTTACTGTGGATCTGATTTAGAGATGTTTGGGGTTTTTTAAATTTTTCGTTTATGGTTCTTGTTCTTCTTGTTCATGTTCTTGTTCATGTTCTTGTTCTTCTTGTACTTTTTTTTTTTTATCTTTCTTTCTTTCTTTCTTTCTTTCTTTCTTTCTTTCTTTCTTTCTTTCTTTCTTTCTTTCTTTCTTTTTCTTTCTTTCTTTCTTTCTTTCTTTCTTTCTTTCTTTCTTTCTTTCCTTCCTTCCGTTCTTTCTTCCTTCCTTCCGTTCTTTCTTTCTTCCTTCCTTCCTTCCTTCCTTCCTTCCCTTCCTTCCTTCCTTTCTTTCTTTCTTTCTTTCTTTCTTTCTTTCCTTCCTTCCTTCCTTCCTTCCTTCCGTTCTTTCTTTCTTTCTTTCTTCCTTTCTTTCTTCCTTCCGTTCTTTCTTTCTTTCTTTCTTTCTTTCTTTCTTTCTTTCTTTCTTTCTTTCTTTCTTTCTTTCTTTCTTTCTTTCTTTCTTTCTTTTCTTTCTTTCTTTCTTTCTTTCTTTCTTTCTTTCTTTCTTTCTTTCTTTCTTTCTTTCTTTCTTTCTTTTTCTTTCTTTCTTTCTTTCTTTCTTTCTTTCTTTTCTTCTTTCCTTCCTTCCTTCCTTCCTTCCTTCCTTCCTTCCTTCCTTCCTTCCTTCCTTCCTTCCTTCCTTCCCTTCCTTCCTTCCTTCCTTCTTTCTTTCTTTTCTTTCTTTCTTTCCTTCTTTCTTTCTTTCTTTTCTTTCCTCCTCCTCCTCCTCCCACAAATTAACCTTCTTTGTAACGTTCAGTTAAGTTTAACAAAGAAACTCCTCACTAGACTGACTCTGATATCAGGAAAATGAAATATATTCTTTATTATAAAAGATAATCACCAGACTCAATTCAAAAATGACTTTCAGGAGACTGATTTCCTCTGGAAAACCAATTGTCGGTACTAAGCACTTGCTTCTTGTATCTAAGCTTTCTTCTGTCTTTTTCTTCTGGTGTTGATTATTTTAAATAATGTTTTATCTTGCATCCAAACAAACTTTGAGAGTAAGACTTGAATCTGGTTAAACTTTAGATGTTCCACGGTGGATATCAGCTAGTTAGTCAACAAGTGTAAAGCAGAAGTGAACAGTGTTTGACTCTCAAGTTATGAAACTAAGTGGGCTTGAGGTGAACACCACCTTAGTTTTTAATAGCTGCAGGAGGGGGCAACAGTTATCAGAGGGATTTGTACAAGTAGACAAGCTGCTGAGGTTGAAAAATTGAAGCTCCTACAAAGGAAAGAGGGAGGCATAATGTTTGCTTTATTTTTAATTTTTTATATGTATAAGATTTTAAAATTTATTTTTATTGAATGAAGTTGTGTAATTTATAGTACTGTTATTGGTGGTTTCCTGTCTGAGACTGCTGGGGTCCCCAACAATACTGGAAAAGCGAGTTCCCTTCTACCTCCAAAACTGGCAAGGAATGAATGAAAATTCAGGAATCCCGTGCAGTTTTAAAAGATTTTACTATCACAGGTTCTGATATACAATCCAAGAACAGGAAAAACCCTGAACTCTGGATTCCAGGCTGGACCCCGGACACGTGTAGGCTTGGGATATATACATGTATGTCCCACGTGGGGACTCGTGAGTACAGAATATTGATCTGGGGCGAGAGATTCATGATAAAAATATTTATCCCTTATAAATTATGAAGTCTGTCCAATTCTGCCCAAACTCCCATTGTGTCTGCTATGGAGATTCCCCAAAAGCAGGGACCAACTCTCCACATAAGCTAAGTGTAGCTGGAGGCTAAGACTCAGTAGGGTGTGTCACCCAACAGTTTCCTATGTAGGAAATTCCAATACCACCCCCTTCACCTTTGTATTTGCTGCTTTCCACTAAGGACTCCAATGCCTCATCCTTTTAATTCCCTTAACCCAGCCACAACCACCCCACACAAACTCAGTTGTGTGGATTAGTTCTCACATTAACTTGCCATGTCCCTTTGTTGCTATCCTGCTGTATATCTCTAAGTCCCAAACATGAGAGGGATCATTCTGTATAGATCCCTATACTTTTGACTGACCTCACACTGTATGTCTTCTAATTCCATGTATGATGTTGCAAATTGTATCATTTTATCCTTTTTTTAGAGCTGCATAATACTCCTGTGTGTGTGTGTGCGCGCATGTGTGTGTGCGCACATCCTAGAAGTGCAAACAGGCAAAATCAGTGTTTCCACATGATCCACATGATCCAGATTACTCAGACTGCTAAAACACATCCTGTAATGGACTGGGCAATTAAACCCACATTTAACTTCTCAGGACTAGAAGCTAAAAGAACCAGATTGAGGATCTCATAGGTTTGGTGAGATCTGAGTCCTGGTTTCAACACATCTGTCAGCCTTTTGCATCTTTACCTGATTAAAGGTACATAGATTCTGTCCAGGACCTCTTTAAAGGGGTCCTAATACTAACCTAATCCCTCCTAAAGGTCCTACCTCCAAATGCCATTGCATTGGGCATCCAGTTCTTAGCATTTTAACTCAGGGAACACCAGCACCTGATCCATAGCTTAGTGCTTTGACGATGGTTTTACATTCTTTGTAGCAGAAAAGGAAGAAAGCCCTATTAAGGACAGCCCTAAGTTGCTTGGGCACCATAGGATGCTGGTGTCTGAATAAAAGCCCTTCCACAGAATCCCCAGGAAAACTTTGAAGTTAAACATTTTTTCCAATTTGGCATGATTAAACAATGATATGTTTAATGTGATCATTCCCAATTTAATTCCTTAATCAAGGCAGGTTATTTTATTTTATTTTTAATCTTATTTTTATTTTATTTTATTTATTGTAACACAACAAGATAGACATTCACAAAGCTGTTCATGATTGGGTTTCTGTCATACAGTGTTCCAGCACCCATCCCTCCACCAGTGCACATTTCCCACCACCAATGTCCTCAAATTTCTTCCTCCTCCCCAGCCTGCCTCTAAAGAACTTTGCCTCTCTCTCTCTCTCTCTCTCTCTCTCTCTCTCTCTCTCTCTCTCTCTCTCTCTTTGCTTGCACTTTGTGGCTTCTTCTTCCTCTTACACACTGTGACTTACCATACATACATTTAGGGGGTTATCGTGTAAAATCCTCTGACTAAACTCAATGCTCAGTTCTAGTCTGGCATTACCATCTCAAACAATTAGCAGAACACTGGTATATATTTATATCCCACACATGAATGCAGTCATTCTATATCAAGGCAGCTTATTTCTGATCATCCCTGCTTAGCAGAGCTGAATTTTCTAAGTGTAGAGCATTCAAGAGGGCAGTGTGTCTATTTCACAGAAAATTCTGAGTCCATCTCTTCATCTTTTTGACAACAGCTTTTTGTTGTGGCTATTACTGTCTTATACTTAAGATGTATCAATATACATAGTCATATATCTAAGGTCATGAGACCTTAGATCATGAGACAATCAAATCTCAGCCCCAGTTCTTTACCTCCTATCCTAGGACTCTTTCAAGGTTCATTACCTCTCCCTCAGTTCGAATCCATAAGTTCTGTAGTCATGAATAAATCTCAAGAATTCATTTGAAAAATGTTTTCTATTAAACTTGTTTCCTATCAGGATAGGACCCTGGAAGGAGTCATTGACAAATTGATGCAATAAGTATGTGCTTTTTAAGAATTATCATTTCTAGAATTATTTACTTTTAAGTATAATGATAAGGAGCCATACATATGGCACTGTTGTGTCACCAAATGTAAGCCACATTCATTTCATTAGGAATTTGGCACTGTTTCTAATTAGAGTCTCTACCCACCCAGAGGTGTGCATGCTTTAAACAAATCTAACTTTCGAAAGTACAAATTTGACAGTAGAAACACTGGCAGAATGGTTATCTGAGAAAGAAAAATCGCTTTTTTTCCATATACGTACTTTATAATAAGTTATTTTAGTGCATTTGAAAACATTTATTTCTCAGGAACTCTTGAAAATAAATACTCCTTTTCCCGGAAAAGCAATACAGCTTTGTTTTCCTTGTTTTCCTTTTTGTCCTAGCACAGCTCTGGACACTGTTGAAAGGAAAATGAACAGCTAATGATCTATGTGATTTGTATGCCCAGAATAAGAGCCAAAGGAGAAAATAACCACTCAAGCACATTGTGATCAATTTAACCATAAAAGAATCATTTTTATTTTGCTCACAGGTGAATGATATTTAGTTTCCCCATGTAAAGTAGTTTTGGCTTCAATGAAAAGGGAAATGTAATTGGGCTTGGTAAAATAACATCTCTGGGGGAAAATCAGTTTATCATAGAATATTTGACCTTCAATGTGTTCCTTTATGTTTTCTTACTAAGTCCAAGTCTTTCATATTTAATACACAGAAAGTCTGAAGGATATCTAAGTTTGGTTTACTCAGCACTTGTTTTTCAACTCAAGCTTAATAGATGGGACTACTTAAAATGAAGAGTTCCCAAATGGGATGGATTCACTGAAGAATGTGCTCCCTTGGGAACTCTGAAACTTTTGACTTGCTTTCATAGATTAACTTATGCCCACACAATTATTTTATGTACGGTGGACACCAGAATAAAATAGATTGTCATTGAAAAGATGTGATTACCTTTATTGTTGTTCCTAATTTCTTAGTCATCGCCTAAAGGTTTGGATTCTTTTTCCATTTGTTTAGATTCAGTTTGTTTTGGGCACAGGGTGGAGTAGAACATAGACCAGGATTGCAGATTCTGAAGCATAATACTGCATTGATAGGCAAACACATTTAAAGGCAGTTTTGAATTGTAAATCCCTTTGTACAATGTCTAACTAAAGAGTTCTTTTATCTACTTAAGGTCAACTTGAAAAATAGTGGCTCTTCTCTGTATCTTCCACTCTGATTTGCAAGGATGCAGAATTTGCTACAGTGCTGTGCTATGGTGACATGTTCTATCCGGAAAATATATAAGATATTTCTGTTAAAAATAGAAACAGGGATTAATGGTGAATAAATTTCAATAAGTTTGGAATCTGGGTTGACTTCATTTGAGAGTTCCAAGATTTCCAAGGCATAATGATAGATTACAAAAATATTTGGGGATTAAAATGCTCATCAAACCCAAAAAGGAAAAAAAAAGGCCTTTAAGGGTCTTTTTTTTTCTAAAAAAACACCTTACATATTATCCAGGCATGCATATATATATATATATATATATATATATATATTACACACACTTTTATATATATATGTGGTGTGTATGTATATATACACACACACCACATATATACATATATACATATATACATATATATACATATATATACATATATATATATACACTTGAGAACATACATTAAAACGCACTTAGTATACTAGGAGAATATTGAATGACCATGGCTGGGAAATTTAGTCCTTTCTTTTCTGTTCTCTAGGAGAAAAGAACACTATTCTGACCTTTGCCCATTGGAGCAGGCAGGGCAGACAAATGACTCACACTGCTTTCTTAATGGCTATGTTAAGAATGGGGCTCCAAATGCTATATACTTGTATATATGGAGCAGCACACTATGTATGTAAATGTGTATGCAAATTATACGGCAGCCAAGAACAAAATATATACTCACAATGCCTATCCAGTAACAACATATCAGTAATTTCTTATATAAAAGCTTTATGGATCAATGGCTCCATGGTGAAATTGAACAATCTTCACTTTCTTCTAATAAAACATTTCTTGATCATTTTTAACTAATTATTGATGGTCCGCTATTGGGGCAAGCTTAAGCAGTGGTGGGGAAAATTAGAAATAATAGTGGTGGGAATCTGCAATAGTGGTGGAATTGGGGTTGAATATTGGATGTCTGTAAGAAATTAACATGAACAACTTTGTTAAAAAATTAAGTAGAAGTCCACTAAGTTCAATAAATGAAAGCAACAACACAGATGGCCCAATTCTCATGTAACAGCTCAGTAAAAGGTCATTACTTTAGAAACACCATTATGAGATATATGTTGTAATGAGCAATATATAGTCAATTAACTAGTGTCTGCTAAGGAAGCTGACTTGGTTAGGGTTTTTGATGGTGGTGAGGACACATTGGTACTGGGACTGGTGTTGAAATATTGAATGCTGAATCAATTACACTGTGAACAACTTTGCAAATCACAGTGTTTAGATAAAGTTAAAAAAGAATGGAGCTCCCTTGCATGTGAAAAAAGGTGATAATCTAGACTAGATTCAAATTCTCTCTGTCTCCTCTTGGTTGCTACGTGATCTATTCAGGTAATTCTGCCTTATAGTCTCTGATCCTTCAACTTAAAATGGGAAGGGGGCCAACAATATATTTGAATAAATTTCCTAATACAAACTACATTTTAAACACCTTGTCTAATTTAAATAAAAATTTAATACCCAAAGTATGAATTATCTTTATGTTGATTATAAGAAAGGCTTTTACTGCTCTTCAGAATATTCAAGGGGAAACTTTTTCTTCATTGTGCTTTATTCATTTCTTGTACAATTGAGGTGTTGCAGGTGTGGCTGTGGTGCCTGGCTGCATGAGCTGGTGGCAGACAGGAGACAGTCTTGTCTAGACTCAGGGCTCTGCCCCATGTGCCATGTATGGCTGATGGTCTGACATATAAAAGACTGGGCCCCTTTGGGGCCAGAGCCACAGCAGAGCCTGGCAAGCTACCCATGTGTATTCGATATGCCAAAAACAGTAACAATAATGTATCTCATTCCCAACAAATGGAGATGTTAGGTCCCCACTCAAGCAAATTTATGAACAATGAGAATTCAAGTGACAATACAAAGAGAGAGAATGAGCTTTCAAAGAGTAAGAACTTGAGAAATAAAAGAAGAGGACTTATGGGCAGACTTTCTAAACTGTATCTCACCTTAGGAATATAAAATTTCCCTGAGTCATAGTTCTCATTTGTAAGGTGCCATTATGGGCAGAATTGTGCCCCAAACCCAGCAACCAATTCATATGTTGAAGTCCTTCCTCCAATATGGTAATATTTGGAAGAGAGGATCTTAAAAGTAATTAAATTTATATAAGGTCATAAAGTGGAGGCCCCATGGATAGGATTAGTGTATGTATATGAAAAGGAAGCAAGCAGAGCCATTTTTTCTCTCTATCCTGTCAGATAACTAATGAGAAACGTGTTTTCTACAAGCCTCTGAAAGAGCCCTCCTTGGAAGTAAATCAGCCACCATCTTGATCTTATACTTCCCAGCTTTCAGAACTGTTAGAAGTAAATGCCATTGTTTACACAGCTCAGTCTGTGGTACGTTGTTACAGTAGCCCAAGCTAAGACAGATGTAAGTTTAAAATATCAACTATTTTATAGAGATTTTAGATCACAAGTGAAACATTCTCTATATGATATCTGTGTTTAATCACTAATCAAATTGCAAGCACTTCATTAGGCCCTAGAGAGATGTAAACATGAACCAGATATGGACATTGTTTAAAAGAAAAGTTATATTTTCTCAAAACTTGTATATAATCAACTATTGTATAAAAGATCATATTCCTTGACTCCTCATTAATTCATTCATTTAACATATACTGAGCATCTACCTGTGCCCAATGCTATGCTTAATTTGAATTGATAGAAAAAGTAAGAAAATTTGCTGTTTTTAGAGAGCCTTCATTTGAAAAAAGTCAGAAAGCAAATATATAATTTAAAGATATCTAATGGTGGTATAAGCTTCAAGAAAAACCAGGCAAGACAAAGGATACAGAATAATGAAAGGACAGGGCTACTTTGTACCTCGTGATGAGGAAAGATGAGTCGTGCAGTCCAGCAGGGACATTTGAACAGACACGTCCATGAAATAAATAAAAGAGTAGAGGTGTGGGGTCAGAGATAATACAGTGGGTAGGGCGCTTGCCTTGTACCTGGCCATCATGGTTCAATCCCCAGGATCCCATATGTTCCCCCGAGCACTGCCAGGAGTAATTCCTGGGTGCAGAACCAGGAGCAACCCCTAAGCATCGCCAGGTGTGACTCACAAAGCAGGAAAAAAAGAGTAGAGCTGTTATGGAGGAAATTGTTCCAGAAAGAGTGAAAATCAAGTACAGAGGCCCTGAGGCAAAATCAATTAATCATAAGAAAAGTTCCTTTAAAGAGGCTCTAGGAAATCATTCTGAGATTGTTATCTCAATCACCAGACCCTGAAGGCCAGTCCTCAGAAAACAAAGGTCAGGTTAGAAAAGGATTTTTTATGTAGTATTTTATAATTTTCACTTGTCTTTTGCGTAGCTTACAAGTAAAAAATTCCTACCCATGCATTCATATTTATAATTCTGTATCAAATTTGCTTAGAAAGTTCCAAACTATCATGTCAGTTTCCTATAAACATAATAAATGTTTCTTTCCCATCTTAGATTATTATCATTTTTAGACACAGTAAAATCTCTACAAATCTTTACATTGTAGAGTCAAGGGGTCAGAAATTCTTAGCTTAATTCAACTGTTACTAGTTGTTTCTGACCTTTTAAATAAAGGTAGGTTTCTGACCTTTTAAATAAAAAGTATTTTTAGGGGCCAGAGTGAGAGCACAGCAGGTAGGGTGTTTGCCTTGCATGAGGCTGACCTGGATCCAATCCCCAGCATCCCTTATGGTTCCCGAGTACCGCTAGTAGTAATTCCTGAGTGCAAAGCCAGGAGTAACCCCTGACCATTGCCGGGTGTGACCCAAAAAGTAAAAAAAAAAAACAGTATTTTTAAACTGATATTTTTACACACATATAGTCACGCAGCACTTAGCACAGATTACCTACTTACAGTAAGTAAAGTAAATAAATGACCTACAAGCATCCACTAAAAAGAATGAAAAAGAAAAGTAGGAGGTGTTCTTATACTGCATTATCTCTCATGGACATGGTGTTTAAAAATCGCTTACTACTGCTATTTGTTTCTACCATCTCTTTATTCAAATATCTACAAGTTTCAACAATAAAACAGGAAGTTAATACTCTAAAGCCTTCCCTATGCCAAGTTCATTCAAAATGAATGGAAGTGAAAGCATGAATAAGAGTAACAAGAATAAACATTTACAGGTCTGTATTATAGTAAAGGGATTTTACAAACAATAATTTATTCAGTTTAGTTTAATATATTCAGTTTAGTTTAAATATATCCTGAATATTCCATAGATAAAAATATGACTCAAGCAGGATGAGTGATGCTGGCCAAGATCACAGCACTCCTGAGAATACCTAGAAGGCCTTCTGATTCCAAGTCCAATCTCTTGCACTATTGGTGCAAGAGAAACTTTGGAAAAATTTCCAAGTGGTGAATCAAGTTGCTTTCATTAAGGGCTTCCCTATTATTATGTATTTTTATTCTCACTTAAGATTATCAAAGAAAGTTTCTTAAGCCTCTTCACAAAACTTCAAAAATTGCTGATGATGCTACAGCTAAGAAAGTATACACAGCTTCCTTCTGATCAGTTCAGAGTTCTGCTATTTAAGCGGTCTCCATGGAAAGCAAAGTCCCTGTGTTGGATGTCACCATTTGGAGCTTTGCAGAGGCAAGGACCATGTCTTAATCAGCTCTGCATTGCGACACCCAGCACAGAGCCCTGCACACCGTAAGCCCCGAACACTCTTTGTGGACCAGATTCCGGCAGAGATGGTGGCACTGTGGTGACTGAAGTGAGCAATCATTCCATTGAACTCCACTTTTGATGTAGGGAATTGACCTTACATCAGTAGCCATGATAAAAGATATCACATAAGAATTTTTCAGTTTGCAATTCTGAATCCAAGCCACTGACCTGGACAGTGAGTCAACAATGTCCTCCACCTCTACCTCTCTCATCAGACTTTTCTGGTTCCTTTTCAGAAAGAGCTTCTTTATAGAATCCTGAGCCATAACTATAGGCCTAATAGCCTCTAGAAGGGACTTCTGGGGCCAGGGAACTAGTACAGCTGGTAGGGTGCCTACTTTGCACTAGGCCAACCTTGCTTCAATCTCCAGCATTACATATAGTCCGCTGAGTCCACCGGGAGTGATCCCTGAGCACTGAGTGCAGGAGTAAGCCCTGAACACTGCCAGGTGTGGCCTTCATATGATTCCCCCCCACCCGCAAAGGAGGGAATTCCATGTGAAGTGCGAATGCTAAGTCTCCTCTTTACTTTCATTCCTTTGACTGTTAGGTTAACTTAAGCATTCTCCATGAAGAAGAGTTTCATTGACTCCAAAGCAGTAAGGTGGTATCAAACACCCATTATGAAAGGTTATAATTTCCAAGATATGCAACAATGGCCCAACTTACTGACCAGTTACCATAACCATCACTTTCTGTGCATTATTCTGTTTAGTCCTCTAAGGAGTATATTCATTTTAACTTTCATTTTCCAGAAGAGGAAGTTGGAGCACAGAGGTGAAATGACTTGCCCAGAGTCCCAGGGAGTAAGTGGCAGATCTTAGATGAAACAAAACAATTGGACTTCACTCTCTGTGCTTTAAAGTCTACTACCCAACCTTGACTAAACAAATGATCCTCTTAACATTGCCACTTCCTTGTCAAGAACATAAACAGAGAATGAACAGCCTTGATAGATCAGCTAAGAAAATTCACTGACGCATTATGTGAGAAGTCTCTGATGCTTACTAGGCACTTGAGACATCTTCTCGCCTGCGCCTCACATAACTCAGGATGGAAGAGCAGCATCACCTCTTGAGCAATCCCTCAGAAACATAAAGCTAAAATCAATCCAAATCATGTCAGTGCCAATGACAATAAAACTGATTTGTTCAGACTTATTTTGCTTTCATTAAAGGCCTGTCTCTAGTTTCCTCAGCAGGCCTACAGAGCCGATCTAACCCAAAAACATACCTAGAGGTTGCAAACTCATTGCTGAAACCCAAAAAGACACTACAAGAACCAGGAAACTTCTTTCAATTATTGGTTTCTTGGCCAAAGAATCCAGGATGAAACAATACAATGCAGCTGTGGCCTGTGAGCGCACAGTGGGGCTTCATGCACCAGGAGGGAACAGAAATCTAAGACTGTGCTTGCCAGCTGGAGTTAAGCCCGGGACAAGATCTGCGTGGCCTCGCCTTCCAAACCGAGAAAAGCCGCTGGCAGGACACCGTGAGCATGTCAAGTTAAGGGAATATTTTTTTAAGCCCATCACTGTTTTTCTTTCTTTAAATGGTAGCCACCAAAAAGTTGTGCAAACACTTCAGCTGTGGAATATTTAATCTGACATTTGGCCTGGCTCCTTGTTGATTCAAGACACGAAGTATGCAGTATAGGCCTAGCAGTTGTCTCATTGCTTGCTCAACAAAGATAAGGCACAGGCAACAATTTAACGCCTCCTTCTCTGTTTTAGTGGAACACCCTATCTGTCTCCAACCCAAGATTAAGGGGGATGGCCATTCTGGACCCCACTACCATAAAACGAATCACTCCAGTAACCAGGTGATGGATTTATAACTTTCTGTTGTTGTTGCCCCTGCTGAAAGCTTTTGGAGTCCCTGCGGTTGGGTTTTTTCTCCAGGGTTTGGCAGTTCTTCTCTTTGGGTTTGGTGTTTTAGGCTTTCACGTGAGTCCTGGAAACATTGCCCAGATTGTCCTGTCATCCTCCTCAACACAGTTTTTAACAAGAGGAGAAAGAGCATCTGGCAGGAGCCTTGCAGCCCTCTCGCAGTAGACACGGTCCCTGCTGCATTCTTCCACTCTGTTATCAGGGGTCCGCACACATCCTGCTCTTAGTCGTTTAACGTTATCACTAAAAGATTTGTTTCCCTCAAGGGGAATTCTCCTGTGGGCCATCTGTGAACATTAACACATGGTTGTCCTATAGAGAGAGAGCAAGGTGCTTTGCCACTGTTCCGAGAAGATATAGATCCCAAGGCTGACAAAGAATTCCTGTTTCTTGGTATGTTGAGAGAGGGGTGCAGAAGCTACCAGCATGCCACAGAGAATCATCCAAATTCTTCTCTCTGAGAAGTTGGGACAATTGTGTTAAAGTCCATTATCCTTCCTGCAGGATAGGATGCTTTTAAAGGCACTAAAGGTTAGCAGTAACTTTTCCCTTCTTCATCCTACATGTCAGCAACACTCATTGTCCTAAGGACACTGATTTAAACATCACTCTGGTGCCACTTGACTTCAATTGACAGTAAAACTCAGCTTCAGAGGGAAAGTGAAAGTGGTGCATGCACTGAGGGTAGTGAGGAGGCTCATGGTTAAAGTCACAGCAGGGGTAGAGACTAGTTTCAGGCCATAAATAAAGTCATAGCAGGGGTAGACACTAGGCTAAGGCTGTAGAGTAAAGCAACAGCAGGAATAATGAGAAGACTCAGAGGGTAGAGTAAAGTCACAGCACGTGTAGTGAGGAGGCACAGGAGTAGAGTAATGTCACAGCAGGGGTAGTGAGGAGGCTCAGGCCATAGAAAAAAAACTCCACTCAGAGCTGGGGGTGGTTGCTAAGTTGGATATCTGCAGAGATGTACCTAGTAAGTCAGGGAAGGAAGAGAGAATAATGGGATTGTTACAAGAGCATAAAACTAGGAGAGTCAGGTGAACATTGGCAAACATGAACATTTCCGTAGATCTGATACAAATTTCTGGATCTCATTCCAAATGACAGTGTTTTCAATTGAAAAATTCAGAGAACAAGAACCCGAGCATTAAAATCCCTGTTCCACTTTTGTTTTTATCTTGAGACTTTAGAGATTAAAGTACTCCATTAGATGAGTAACTTCACAGTCTCAAAATATTTTATCACCTATGAGAAAACGTAGTCAAGAGTAGGGAAGTGCTAAAAGAATAGATCTTTCTACGTGGTATAAAGTAGTTATTCTTATTCTTGATCTGTATTAAAATTCCTGTATGTCATACTAGTGGCAGTTTGTCAAAGATAGCGGGGTAGCAGATGAGTTTTGCTTTCTCTATACTTCTTAGTTTCTGACATTGAATATGTGGTTTTTGGATAAATGGGAAGAGTGGTGGAAGGCAGTGAGAAAGGTACTGTTACCTCAAGGATGTAGTAGTGTAGCTTTGTTGAGAGTGTGCAGGTAAGTCTGGAAAAAGAGGCTCTGGGACTGCTCACTAGTGAGGTGCTCCAGGTGTGTGAACTTATAAAGAGAGTTCTGGCAGCACTTCTAACAGAAGGCAGAATTCTGAAGCTCCTTATCTTCTGACCAAGCCTTATCCATGCAAAAAGGCTTTACTTCTGTTATCACAAAACCGGCTCATTACTGAGTGGGTCCTTGAGTTCTGCATGTAAAACTAACATTCAAGAATTTCCCATGCTACGATTTTCAAGTTGCAGTTGTGCAACTTGAAAGCAACTTTGAAGTTAAGGTAGGCAGTTTTAGATTCCAAGCCCCCACCCCTGCTACCTTGCTCTTTGCTTCTTGCATGTGATGTCACTCATTCTGGCCCCAAGCTCAGCTCTTCCAGTGTATAATGTTCATCTTGTTCTATTCTGAGATGTCCTGTGTCCTTCACTGTTCTACAGATCTGAAGAATGCAAATCTGAGTACATCACTGGGGATCCAGAGCCTGCTTCTTAAGGCCAAAGGCTCCCTTCTCTTTGTCCCTTGAGTTTGTTATCAAGCCACATAAGTGAAAAATGTTGCTTTCTTGTGGTATGCCCTGGCAAGAGGAAATGCCCTCTTAAGTGTCCCTGTTTATAAGATTGTTGTCTCTTTGCCTTATCTATGTTCATTATCTGTCTGACAGGCTCTCCCTCTACTTGGTGTGATTTTTAAAACAACTGATTGTGTTTACTAGATTGCCCAGCACGCCTCCCCACTCTACGTCCACTGGAACATTTCTATACCCTTTTGTGGGTAATTATAATTAAAATGGAAGTGGAGCTCAACCAACTCCCATAAACCAATAATATCTAATGGAGTGTCTTCCCAGTCTTCTCCAAGAGTTTTCTTCTAAAGAGCCTTCAAGGACAGTAGTGGTGAATTTCTATGTAAATGGCAGAACTTGTAGGGTGCTCCAAGAAACCTAAGTTAAGCTCCACCAAGGGTCCTAAGTTATTGTGCATTTTGAGTAACCTTTTAGGGTTCAGGGTAGCAACGTGGGTAGAACAGGGTAGACATGTCACATGTTGATCCTCTATGGGAGAAGTTTCTGCAATGTTCTTTTGAAGGACTAGGAGTGGCTAAGTGGGGTGCTGCGGCTGAGTAGTGTTGCTATGGGCTGAAGGGCGGTGCTGTGACTCAGTGGTGGTGCTGTGGCTGAGTGGTGGTGCTGTGACTGAGTGGTGCTGCGACTGAGTAGTGGTGCCATGACTGAGTGGTGCTGTGGCTGAGTGGGGGGTGCTGTGGCTGAGTGGGGTGCTGTGGCTAAGTGGTGGTGCTATGGTTAAGTGATGCCACTGTGACAGAATGAGTAACGCTCCCCCATGTGTCTAAGGAGCAATATTGATGTGTTTATTGTAGACAGCAGAATGTTGAATTCAGTTTTTGATCCATTTTGCCACTCTGTGTCTCTTTATTGGTGCATTTAGGACATTGATGTTGAGAGAGATTATTGTCATAGTACTTTGTGCCATCTTTTTGAATAAGTTTGTTGTGCTTTTTAAGGTTTGTCTTATCTTCAGTAGCTCCTTAAGTCCTTTTAAAGTTGGTTTTGAGTCTATGAAGTTCTTAAGCTGTTGCTTATCTATGAAGTTGTGTATCTTTCCTTCAATTCTGTTTTTTTTTTTTGCTTTTTGTGGGGGTTCATACCCCGCCATGCTCAGGGATTACTCCTGGCTCTGCACTCAGGAATTACTCCTGGTGGTGCTCGGGGACCAAATGGGATGCCGAGGATTGAACCCAGGCCGGCATAGGCCGGCCGCATGCAAGGCAAACGCCCTACCCACTGGACTATCGCTCTGACCCCTCCTTCAATTCTGAATGTGAGTCTGGCCGTTCGAGCCTCATGAATCTGGGAGCAAATGCTCTTTAGTTCTGGGAACTTCTCAGCAATGATTGCTTTGATAGTTGCCTTTTCGTCAGGGTTTTTTCCTTGTCCCTCTGGTACACCAGAGATCTTTATTTTATTCCTTTTGGTTTCATCTTGATTATCTCTTGTTGTCTGTTTATTGTGAGTCTTTTTTCCATCTTCTGCTGTTGCCAAGAAAGTCTCTGCACCTCTTCTTGGAGCTCACTGATTCTCTCCTCAGCAGCTGTTACTCTGTTGCAAAGGCCTTCCAATGACTTTTTTCATTTCCCTCACCTCATTTTTAATGTCTGTTATTTCTGCTTGCATTTTCATTTCCATTTTCCTCTTGACATAGTTGATTGAGCCTATTCTGGTGTTTAATGAAATAAATTTCTAAAAATTTGTGTATCACTGTATCACTGTCTTCCCGTTCATCATTGATTTGCTCGAGCGGGCACCAGTAACATCTCCATATGACCTGTCTCATGCAAGTAGAGCCCAAGGGCATCTGCTTGCTCCAGGAACGTAAAGAGCCTCAAACCATTCCGTCAGGTCATGGGAATGAGGTCAATAATTGTTACTGGTATTTGGCATATCAAACTCTAAAAAAATACCTTTTCACACCTTTCATTTTATATCAAAGCCTATGCTAAGGGGTATGTACACTATTCTTATTTTCCAGGACACTTAACTGCTTTGTTCCATGATCAGGAGCTACCAGGTCACTGATCAAAACTGTAGGAAAGCTCCAGTGTCTATGCCTGAGATTGTGATGCCTCAGCCAAGGACTTAGTGAAAAATCGCTCTTCCTTCTTTTTGAAAGTCAAAATTGGGACTCTCGTTTTATATTTGAAATCTTAAAATGTCAAAGCTGGAACCTGGAAAGGCAGTACGGGCTAGTATTTGCCTCACGTTTACTGCTTTGCTGTAGCCACTAGTTTAATCCCTGGAACTGTGTCAGATCCCCCTGAGCATTACAAGGAACACTAGCAGGAGCAGTACAAGTACATTCCTGAGAAGAGATCCAGGAGTAAGCATCAAGCACCACTAAATGTGGCCCTAAAATCAAACTATATGAAAGTAAGAAAATAGGAACTTCACATCAAAAAGAATAACAATTTCAATGGTTTAAATTTTCATTTCATCTTGTCCCATAACACTTTATCAGTCTCTCTACCATGCAAAGGAGGGTTTAAAGAAAGATGGTAGTATGAAAACAGTGTTAAAGCATGTCTCAGTCCCAACATTTGCTACTGAATTTCCAAAGCTTTCCTATTTATATATATAGAGATTTCAGTGTATTTAATATATGCAGTGGAAACCTTTGAAAAATAATTAAAACTGACTATGGAAAAAGATGCTCTACTTTGTATTACTGCAACAAAATTTTATTGGCAACATAAGTTGCCGTAGTATTCCTAGAAGAGGAACTTTGCATATATGAAGAATATAATTGCCTCATACAAAATCAACACAAAAATTGTGTAAATTTTAAGTGTGTTGCCAGAACTGCAGTTAAACTATCTGTATTAAATATGTTATGAACTCATATTTATTAAACAGATAAAGTGGTGAGTTGTTTCCAAGATATTACACCCTACCAGAGTTAGGTCCATGTGGTAGTCATTAAACAAAGAAGAAAAACTAAATAAGACCCAGAACTTCTAATGTCAAAAATGCAAATAGAAGATGGTAAGAAAGATGGAACAGTGGTCAGGGCACTTGCCTTGCATCCAAGTATCATATACGGTCCCCTGAGCACCACCACGATTCTCACCTAATCATAGAGCCAAGAACAGCTTCTGAGCATCTAGCTATGGCCCAAACCCTCACCTCCAGCCCCCTCTCCTGACCTGGAAAACACAATCTTGTGCTAAACACAATAGTTTAGCACAAGATAGAAGCTAAAAAAGCACTTTAACAATCATTCCTTACTAATCATCCAACCTTAAGTATACAGAGAGGGAAAACACATTATGAAATTATAGGCCATTAATCTTAGTAATTGTGTCTGCCAATTTGGTGGTAAAAAATTCTGACATTTCAGTCAGAAAAAATGACCTTTGAATCAAAGCAAAAGAATGACTCAATGAGCTACCACACAACTGAGTCATAGGACAGTGAAAACTGTAACAAGTAAATGTAGAAAATTTTGGTAAACTCTTCTAAATTTTGAAAGACAAAGACGAAAGGATCTGTGAGATTATGAGAGAAACAGAAATAATAACCCATGTGCTGTATGTAGATTGAGTAGGTCTCTTGAGAAATCCAGGGATTTCCTCCATGATTTTCTTTGTATCAAAGGTTTATTTTCTTTTCTTTTTTTTTTTGTAGCCTAAACAGTTTGAGGCTCTTTATATTCCTGGAGCAAGCAGATGCCCTTGGGCTCTACTAGCATGAGACAGGACATATGGAGATGTTACTGGGGCCCCACTCGAGCAAATCAATGATGAATGGGAAGACAGTGATACAGCCTGAACATGCAGGGATCATTACTGGTGAAGCAGGGGGAACCTATGCATTGTGAAGACTGAACTCTGGTCAGCTGCATACAAGGCAAGCAACCTACCTTCTGTACTATTGCTTGTGCCCAGTATCAAAGGTTTATCAGTAATGATGTTCTGGATAATTGCTGCTTAAAAGGTAAATCATTGAAGAAGAGACGGCATTCAACTTACTTGGTGCTTATCTTGCTGCTACTACATGTTTCAATTGAATATGCAATGTAATAAAAAAGGGGGGTTGGTAGCAGTTTCTAAGACAAAAGCAATAGAAATGCTTTGAAGTTGAATATGTACCAGTATAATTAAT
Organism: Cryptotis parvus; assembly: GCA_021461705.1. Lineage (NCBI taxonomy): Eukaryota > Metazoa > Chordata > Mammalia > Eulipotyphla > Soricidae > Cryptotis > Cryptotis parvus. The sequence goes on from JAJIBD010002247.1 coordinate 54,670, forward strand.
AACCCTTGGTCTCCTGGGTAAGACCAAATAATCTTCCTCTGAGAAAAACTGGAATTTGAAGTTATTTATAAAATAGGGGGAAATGGTGCTGGAAAGATAGTATGTAAGTAGGGGTCTTGTCATGCAAGAGGCTAATATTAGTTTGAGCCTTGGCACCCCATATGGTTCCCTGAGCCCGTTCAAAAGTATTCACTGGGTGCGAGGCAGGAGTAAGCCCTGACACTCCCAGGTGTGGTCCCCCCAAAAAAGATTAAAAATACTTACAATTCAAAATCCTTTGAGTATAATGACTCGAGGCTCTTCATATTCCTGAAGCAACCAGATGCCATTGGGCTACATTGGCACGTGATAGGGTCAAATGGAAATGTTACTGGCGCCCACTCGAGCAAATCGATGAATAACGGAATGCCAAGTGATCAAGTGATAATGAATCAAATTTCCCAGAAACCCTTTGGAAAAGGGACCTGATACATCTCAGTGGAAAGGAAGGAGGCAGCACATGGCGTGGATGCTCCCTATTTTGAAGCATTAGACTAACATCCGTCCTGTGTTTCCCAAATACTCATTGACTATTATCAACAAATAGACTTAGTAGTAGCTGGAGCCAGTGGTCGTCAGATATAGTGTGCATCAGATTCACAGTAGAGCTTGCTAGAGCCAGACTGCTGGAGACCCATCCATTGTCACTTATTCAGCACGTAGACACATTTGAGTTTCTGACAAAGTCATAGGTGTTTCTCTGTTGATGGTGCAAGGATCACATTTTAAAAATACCAACCCCAATGAAAGTCTTTATTTATGGGGTTATTGGTTCAGAGAGAAAATAGAAAAATACATTAAAGGGCACAAGTCATTTTCTTTTCATCACCTCTGCATCTTCCTTTATTAGTATTCAGAGGGTATTGAAAGCTTGATTCAATATTTGTGCTTGGAAACCACACTACAACACTCCTCTCTGCATATATAAAAACAAAGAGAAATATACAAAACAAGCAAAGTAATATGGACTTGAGACAAGATCTTTCCATTGCTAATTTAATAGACTCTAGTTTACAGAATACCAGGTTCTGACTGAAAGACACAGAACACGGTTGATAGACTTACTAGACTGGTACTAAATATAACCTTCTAAACTCTGTCTCCTATTAGAGTGCTCAGAATCTTGACTTTTTCCAGTATTGTTTTATTCATGGGCTTATTAAAACAATAATGGAAATGACAATGAAAATATAACATGATTTATCTACTTTACTTCCAGCATAACTACATTTTAAGAAAATAAAAAGGGGAAAAGAAGATTCAGAATTTGGCCAAATAATGTGAGGGCTATTATCTGATTACCATTATCAGTAGAGAACGCTGGGGATCTGGACTCTCCAGTTGACTCTTTGCCAAGGAACACATCAGCACCTTGAACTGATGACTGTACTTCATGGTTAACTTCACATTTCATTAAATTGCAAAATGTAATTCGATATGACTGAGGTAATGAGGCTTAAATATTTTGGCTTGGTACATGTTAAAAGACGCAAATCACTGGCAACCATAATCTAGCTACGGGGGTTTATTCCACTATCCTTGTTAAAGCCTACCTAACTCTGGAAACTTTTTCTTCTCCTTTAACGCATTGATGCTGCACATACTACTGGTGTGTAGTGTTCACATACAACTTGAATGTGGCTTAGCACAAATCGCAGCACTGGAGTCAACATATTAAATTATGAAAGTAGATATAGGCTTACATATGCCCCATTTAATGTCACTCCTAGCCGGGCACAGGGTCCACTTATAGTGCTGGGGATTAAAACCAGGTCAGGCAGTGCAAAACAGGTGCCTTACAATTGTACTTTCTACCCAGCCTGTAGTGTGAGAGAGAAAATATCCATGGGGTATTGTCCTCAACTGTGAACATTTCTCGTTGGATTAGAGAGGTGAATACTTTTGAAGTGATTAAAATAATATATGAAATTTTGTAAGAACTTAAAACATGCTAGTTCAAATCAAAATTAATTCCCTGAAGGTTTGGAAGCATTCTCTGGGACATTCCTGTTTGAGGCATGGTCACCTCTAAACAAATATAATCTCCTTTTCTGAATAGTGAAAACTTTTAGTTCTTAAATGCAAGCTAGTTGACACAAGTCATTTCTAATATATAAAATTAGCCTCCAGTGTTCTTTCTGTTAGGAGCGTACACAGAAAATCTTTTAGCATTATCTTGAAATAACTCATGGATGGTTCATGCATGTGCCTCACTGATCTAAAAGGTGCCTCATTCAGTTAGGACAGTGAAGGGACCAGAAAGACACTGATAGTTGGAAAAGGTCACTCTGGATAAGAACTGAGTGCTGATATTAGGTAAAAAGATATGCATGATAATTTCTCAGTAAGTATTCTGCAAATCGTAATGCCCAGAAGGAGAGAGACAGAGAGAAGAAAAGTGTCTGCCATAGAGGCAGGCTGGGGTAGTTGGAGGAAGGTACTGGGAGGGAAACCTGGGGCATTGGTGGTGGGAAATGTATACTGGTGAAAGGATTAGTATTGAAGCATTGTATGATTAAAACCCAGTCATGAAAATGTGACTGTGTATCTCATGTTGATTCAATTTTAAAAAAATAAAAGGAAAGAGAGTGAGATAGAGAATGGTGACTGGCATCAAAGAATTTGAGAGAAATAGAGTAGAATATAGTTCTATTTATCTCTTTGGGGTATTGTGGAAGTGGGATGGGTACAAGAAAGTTGATCTATCAGAGTTCACTGCCTGTCATGCATTGTAACCACTTTATAGCTATAAATTTGTTGAACAATAATAATAATAATGATAATAATAATGATAAAGATGCCTCAGTGATAGGGGTGTCTCGGCCTGCCCCTCCTCCTTTCTCTTAAGAGTATTTTCCTTTGTAGGAATAGGCTCAAAATAGAGTGTCACCCTGTGCTATTAGGTCTGAGGTCTATGCGGTGATGCTCTAGATGAAAGCACTGCCATGAAGAAGAAAGAATTCTGAGAACCCAAACTCATTAAACTCATTCATCATGTTATCAACTCAAATAAGTAATAAAGACTTTCTCTAAAACATTGGGTTAAATATTTATTGCAGTGATGAACAGTGAGTGATGGATAGTTTTTCAACAAAAGAAAGCAGCTAATTTAAAAATGACTTCTTTTCAGCTTTATTCATATATAATGACCATATAATGTGTGTGTCAAGGAACACAACGTACATATCTACATTGCAGAATGATCACCACCATTATTTAAATACCTCCAGCCTGTGACATGATCGCCATTTCTATTTTGTAGAAAGAACACTTAAATTTATTATCACAGGAGTAAGGGATATTGTCTTGTAAGACAGCAAACACTGGTTCAATCCCTGACACTATGTTTCATACCCCAAGCAACTCCAGGAGTAATCCCTGGGCACAGTCGCCAAGAGTAAGCCATGAGCACTGCCAAATATAGCCCTAAAACAAAACAAAAAAGATATAATCTCATTCTTATAGGGAATTTCAAATATTAGTTACAATATTTTAATTGTAATTGCCAGGCTGTATGTTATATCAGGGTTTATTAAACTTTTTATCTTCTTAATTCTTTTCACCCAAAAAAATTTAGGCCCCCCATATATAGCTATATAAAAAAGTTATATGAATAAAATATTGTTGATAATAAATTATAAATAATTATACTATTTAAAAATTTAAAGAGTTATGTGAGCCCATGTGGGGTCACAACCAATAGGCTATAAAGCTAGGTCCTAGATTGGCATTAAAAAATATGGAAAATCTTTTAATATAGTAAAGTACATAAGAACTTTCCACAATTTTCTTCCATTTTATTTTCATATAAAATCTTTTCTTAAGTCAGCTGGCATATTTTGCATATTATTTTAAATATTTTATATATCATTATATATAGATACATGTAATTGATTATATGAAGCTTTTTCATTGTTCCTAAAAAACAGTATCTCATTAATGTTTTAGTTTGTATTTTTGGATTGCAAGCAAGAATGAATATTTTATTCTCCATTTCACTCCTTTGTGAATCTGTTGTTTTATTTCTTTTTAATTGGCATCTCTTTTTCTAATTTTAAATATTAGCTACATTGTTTATCATATATTTTGAGTAAGTCTTATTTGTATCTTTTGTTTCTTTTTGCCTTTCATTGATGGTGACTTTTATAATTTTTTTAATAAAGTACTATGATTTAAAAATGTATTCTAGTTGGATTTAAGATAAACTATGTTTTAGCAGTGATCTCACCACCAGTGTCTACTTCCCTCTGCCATATTCCCAGGTTCCCTCCCATTGACCTTAACAGGCACATTTTAAAGTTTGGTCTTTTCTGGTCCAGCCCTTTTGGAAAACAAAATGGGCATTCCTCCGAAAATTAGATATTGAGCTCCCATTTGATCCAGCAATAGCACTCCTGGGAATATACCCGAGAAACCGAAAAATACATAGCAGAAACACTATCTGTACTTCTTTATTCATCTCTGCACTATTCACAATAGCTAGAATCTGGAAACAACCTAAATGCCCGAGAACAGAGGACTGGCTAAAAAAAACTGTGGTACATCTATCTACACTATGGAATACTATGCAGCTGTCAGAAAAGACGAAATTATGAAATTTACCTGCAAATGGATGGACATGGAGACTATCATGCTGAGTGAAATTAGTCAGAAGGAAAAGGACAGATATAGAATGACTGCATGCATTAATAGGATATAAATAGATACCAGTGTTTTACTAAGTGTGGGAAATGGTAATGGCAGATTAAAACTCACCATTGAATATACACAAAGAGACTTAAGTGATAAACTCTAAATATCTGCAGGGCTAGCCACAATGTGTAAAATAAGAGGGAGAGAGATGCAGAGACAGAGAGAGAGACAGAGAGAGAAAGAGAGGAAACAGGGCTACCTGCTGTTGAGGCAGCCTGGGGTGGGTGGGAGGGGGTGGGGTACATTGGTGATGGAAATGGAGCACTGGTGGAGGGATGGGTGCTGGAATACCGTATTACCAAGAACCAATTGTGAACACTTTTGTAATTGTATGTCTCACGGTGGTATAATAAAAAAAAAGAAATAGTTAAAAAAAATGTTTTACCTTTTGGTTCATGTTTCTGTCTTGGATGCCAGGCTACTAAATCTCTCATCTGGTATACATTACTATATAAAAGAAATAAGCCTTTTTTAAAATTTTACAATACATTAGGATTGTTTTAAATTTGTACATTTAATGAATACATTTGAGATACATTATGAAGGAGAAAAACAGTCAATTTTGATTGGTGATTCAGCCTAATACTGTTTCTTGAATAACATTACATTACATAATACGTCTAATGTAACAACTTTGAGACAACCTTGAACTACTTTTTTAAATTTTCTGAATTCAAAAAATTCAAAGATGATTTTTGAGGGATTTAAAATTTTAACTAACACTTTCCTGCTTTTAAGAGTAACAACATATGGCCATATCAAAAACTTGGAAACAGAAAAAAAAATAATTAATAATCATATAAACTAGAAGTAACTATTTTAACTTTAAATAATTAGGAATAGGGCCGAACAATAGTCCAGCAGGTAGGGCGTTTTCCTTGCATGCAGCTGGCCCAGGTTCAATCCCCAGCATCCCATATGGTCCCCACGCAGTGCCAGGAGTGATTAACTTAGCATAGAGCCAGGAGTAAACCTGAGCATCGCTGGGTGTGACCCAAAAAAAAAATTAGGAATACCACCATAAGTTCCTCCTCAACTCAAGGCCAATCAATTCACAGACAAAATATCTTCCAACATTCCTCAGATGAACAAATAGGCAGTTTATAAAGCATCAATTGATCACTTGACATCCCGTTATTCGTGGATTTGCTTGAGCGGGCACTAGTAATATTTCCATTTGACCCTACCATGTGCCAGTGTAGCCCAATGGCATCTGGTTACTTCAGGAATACAAAAGGCCTCAAACCGTTCGCTCAGGGTCTTGACGAAGAAGTCTGGCCATCTTGTAGGTGGTCAGCCCTGTGATCTTTTGACATCCCGTGGGATCCAGTCAGTAACAGCTCTAGTCCAGCAGTCATCTCCAACTCGCATTACATGTCCAGCCCATCTGATTTTTGATGCCTTGGCAAATGAGACAGGGTCCCTGATTCTGGAACAGCGAGAGGAGGTTGGAGCTCCGGATTCCTTCTTTCACTTGAATGAGGCGTGATATTCCAAGCATAGATCTTTTGATTCCTCTTTGGAAGACCTGAAAAGCATTCTCATCCTGCTTTAGTAGGACCCAGGTATATGAGGCTATGTTAATGCAGGGAGAATGGAGTAGTTGAAGAGATGTGCCCGGAGCAGGGGGTTCTTTGTCTTTTTAGCTATTTCTTCGATGCTTCTGAAGGCAGTCCATGTCACTCTCTTCCTCCTGCGCAGCTCAGGTTTTAGGTCGTTCATCATGCTGACTTCTCGACCTAGGTACACAACTGCTGCATTAAGAGGTGTTTGTTCTATTGAGAGTGAATGGGGCCTCTGGAACTAGTTCAATTTTCATGAATACAGTTTTGCTGAGATTCAACTGTAGACCTATCTTTCCACATTCTCGGTCAAAGTCACTAGCTCGGCTCTTCACACGCTACCTGTCCAAATGCAAGGTGCGCTCCTAATGGAAAACCAGCAGGACAGTTCTACTGTTCAAGAAGGGAGACATTCATGACATTGGCAACTATCGCCCCATCTGCCTGTTTTCTGTCATCTACAAGCTGTTTACACGAGTCATCCTGAACAGGATTAGCAGAACACTAGATGAAGGTCAACCATGCGAGCAAACAGGTTTCCGGAAAGGATTCAGCACAATCGACCATATCCACACAGTAACCAAGCTCATTGAGGTTTGTAGGGAGTACAAGATGCCACTCTGTCTCACGTTCATTGATTTACAGAAAGCCTTTGATTCTGTGGAGACTGAAGCAGTCATCGAAGCCCTAGTCAAACAGGGTGTTCAAACCCAATACATCAAGATCCTTCGTGAGCTGTATTACGGATTCACCACCAGGATCTCACCATTCTACAAAGAAGTGATCATTGATGTCAAAAGAGGGGTTCGACAGGGTGATACCATCTCACCAAAACTCTTCACTGCCACCCTCGAGAACATCATGAGACAACTAGAATGGGAAGGAATGGGAGTGAAGATAGATGGTCGGCAACTACACCACCTCCGCTTCACTGATGACATCGTTCTAATAACACCAAACATTAGCCAAGCGGCACAAATGCTGGCTGACTTTAACCGAGAATGTGGAAAGGTAGGTCTACAGCTGAATCTGAAGAAAACTTTGTTCATGAGAAATGAACTAGTTCCAGAGGCCCCATTCACTCTCAATGGAACAAACATCTCTGAATGCAGCAGTTATGTGTACCTAGGTCGAGAAGTCAACATGATGAACGACCTAAAACCTGAGCTGCGCAGGAGGAAGAGAGAGCTGCATGGAATGCCTTCAAAGGCATCGAAGAAATAGCTAAAAGGAAAAAGAACCTCCGGCTCCGGGCACATCTCTTTGACTCCACCGTTCTCCCTGCATTAACATATGCCTCAGAGACCTGGGCCCTACGAAAGCAGGATGAGAATGCTATTCGGGTCTCCCAGAGAGGCATCGAAAGAGCTATGCTTGGAATATCACGTCTCACTCAAGTGAGTGAAGGAATCCGGAGTTCTGACCTCCGTCGCTATTCCAGATTCAGGGACGCTGTCTCGTTTGCCAAGGCATTGAAAATCAGATGGGCTGGACATGTGTGCGATTTGGAGACAACCGCTGGACTAGAGCCATTACCGACTGGATCCTACGGGATGTCAAAAGATCACGTGGCCGCCCACCTACAAGATGGTCAGACTTCCTTGTTAAGACCCTGAAGGAACGGTTTGAGGCTCTTCATATTCCTGAATCAACCAGATGCCATTGGGCTACATTGGCACGTGATAGGGTCCAATGGAAATGTTACTGGCGCCCGCTCGAGCAAATCGATGAATAACGGGATTCAAGTGATCAAGTGATCAAGTGACAGTTTTGCTGAGATTCAACTGTAGACCTATCTTTCCACATTCTCGGTCAAAGTCAGCCAGCATTTGTGCCGTTTGGCTGATGTTTGGTGTTATTAGAACGATGTCATCAGTGAAGCAGAGTTGGTGTAGTTGCCGACTGTCTATCTTCACTCCCATTCCTTCCCATTCTAATTGTCACATGATATTCTCAAGGGTGGCACTGAAGAGTTTTGGTGAAATGGTATAACCCTGTCGAACCCCTCTTTTGACATTGATGATCACTTCTTGGTTGAATGGTGAGATCCTGGTGGTGAATCCATAATACAGCTCAGAAGGATCTTGATGTATTGGGTTTGAATGCCCTGTTTGGCTAGGGCTTCAATGACTGCTTCAGTCTCCACAGAATCAAAGGCTTTCTGTAAATCAATGAACATGAGACAGAGTGGCATCCTGAACTCCCTACACACTTCAATGAGCTTGGTTACTGTGTGGATATGGTCGATTGTGCTGAAGCCAGCTGCTTGCTCGCATGGTTGCCCTTCATCTAATGTTCTGCCAATCTGTTTAGGATGACGAGTGAACAGCTTGTAGATGACAGACAACAGGAAGATGGGGGGATAGTTGCCAATGTTGTGGATGTCTCCCTTCTTGAACAGTAGAACTGTCTTGCTGGTTTTCCATTGGGAGGGCACCTTGCATTCGGACAGGTAGCGTGTGAAGAGCCGAGTCAGTGTATTGATGAGTACTGAAGGCAGATTCTTCAGGTGTTTGGGTCTGACTTTGTCTGGGCCTGGTGCTGTTCCCTTCTTTACTGATAAAATGGCATGTTGTATTTCAGAAGGGAAAACTTTGGGAACGACATATCCATCCTGCGGAATTTGGTATGTGGGCAGGTAGATGTGGCTGTCAAAGAGATCTGAATTGAAGTAATGTATAATCTTTTCCATTGCCATTCTGTAAGATGTGATAGATTCATCAGGACATTGGAGGGCAGTCATCTTGGTCTTATAGTTGGCGAAGGACAGGCAGGCATTGCAAATGATTTTCCCGGCTTCTGCTGCATCTTCCAGTATTTCTGCTCTTCTCTCTTTGAGGTCTTACTTTATCGCTTCTGTGCACTACTTTGCAAGCTTAGATGTTAACATTTGGTCACCTGAGGCTCGTGCCTTGCCACATTGGAGAATGAGCTCAAGAGTTTCTGAAGACAGTCATCCTTTTGTGTTTTTTTTTTCTCTCTGCATTCTTCACGTTGGTTTCATCGATGTCATCAATGATGGTATCTTCCCATGTTGCCACAGTGACGCCAAAGAGTTCCCAGTTGGTGGTCATTCTGGGAGTTCTCTTCTTTAACTTTGCAGCCTTTTCTCCCCATTGCGTGAAGCAGAATTGAGCACCGAAGAAGATGGTGGTCCGATCCTGTTTGGAATTTGGGGACGACAGCAACATCGGTCAGGCAAGACCTTCGATTGAAGATGATGTGGTCAATTATAATAATAGAAAAATATAAAACATATTTTCATATTTATATATGAATAATATACAATATATTTCATACTATATTTATATTTTACATCATATTTATACTATGTTTATATTATATTTATATCATATTTATATTATATTCATATACTCCTTTTTGGGCTCTCTCTTTGTGAGTTCGCACCCCTTCTTGGGAGTCTTGTCTTTGTCTCCTCTTTACAGGGCCTTTACACGTCAGTGGTCGCCATTTTGGCCTCCACGTGGCTGGGGTTCTAGCCAGGAATCCTAAGCACAGGGTTTTTCCTATTGTGGATTTGTATGCCTGAACCTATGATAAGGAAAGCCTTTTAAAACTGCATCAGATTCCTGAGTCTTCATCCATTCCCGCCGGCTTCAGAGGTAGAAGGGAACTTGCACCCAGCACTGTTGGGGACCCTGGCAGTGAGTTTATGGCAGGGTCCCCAACTCAGGATGCCATAAACTCAGGATGACAAATTATACTACTGTCAAAGATGTATTAAACAGAACCAGAAAATGCATACAGAAGTTCATCGAATACAAATACATATTAAAGAATGGGTACACCCGGCAGAGCAGAAACCAGCTTTCCCTGTTGAACCCCCTGCATTCCATGGACCACGAGAGCAACTTCTGACCCAAGTCCACCATCCAATGGATCCTCGGAGGAGCCCAGAGAAACCCCCCACACCTTGCTGGCAGCGATCTTGACAATCCACACTCCACAGCTGGTAAGATCTTTACCCAGCAGATTAATCCAGTCTCCAGCCCTCAGATTAATCCAGTCTCCAGACCAGCTTGTCAGAAACCCAGCCTGCAAGGACCCACCCTGCAGAGACCCGCCCTTCAGAGGAGAGTATTTCAAGCCCAGGAATGCTTGAGCCTAAAACACAGGTACACTCGGCAGAGCAGAAACCAGCTTTCCCTAACACGCGGGCCACTGCGGCTGAGATTCACCTCCAAATTACCGTAAATATTCTACCCACCCCTCTGAGAGAGCTCCACAAAGTAATGAGAATATAGCGCCCGCATGGCAGAGCCTGGTAAGCTGCCTGATGCGTGTTCAATTTGCCAAATCCAGTAACAGAAATGTTTATTTTCTGATCCCAAAAGAGCCCTTAATACGGCAGCAGTAAGAAAGACAAACAAGCAGTGCCTGATAAAATTTCACGGCCATCCTAGGCTGCCAAAATGAAGAAGGACTAAAATGACTGTCTGTACTTTCAATGCATGTATGCTGGCATCAGAAGCATATATTGAGGATCTGATGGTGCAAGCGCAAAAAGATCAAGTACGACATCATTGGTCTGACTGAGACAAGGAGGCGCCAGTTGCATCATGCTGTATTTGACACCGGAGAAGAATTTTTTCCTTGGAACATGCGACAAAAGATGCGTCGGTGGCGTTGGTGTCCTTGTCAACACGAACATGGCCGCCAACATTGATTCATTTGAATACCTAACAAGCCGGATAGAACGATTACACTTGAATAGATGTGGCCCACTGCCAGCAATTTCTATCTTCATTGTCTATGCACCAACATCCACATACAAAGAAGATGAAATTGAGAAATTCTACATGGAATTGGAGGAGTTCTATAAAAAAAGATCACACCTTCTACAAGATCATAGTCGGTGATCCATGGCCTAGAATGGAACGAACAGGGTGAGAGACTATCTGAGTTCATCATGTCCACCAAGACCATTCATGGGAACTCATAGTTCCAGAAGGCTGAGCGAAACATTGGACATGGGAATCTACTGGCGGACAGTTCCACAATGAAATTGACCACATCATCTTCAATCGACAGTTTTGTCTGACCGATGTAGCTGTCGCCCCCAAATTCCAAATAGGATCGGACCACCGTCTCCTTCGTGCAAAATTTTACTTCCCACAACAGGGAGAAAAGGCTGCAAAGTTTAAGAAGAGAACTCCCAGAACGACCACCAACTGGGAACTCTTTGGCACCATTGCAGCAACATGGGAAGATACCATCATTGACGACATCGATGAAGAATACAACCGACTGGTTCAGCACCTCCATGATTGTGCAAAGAATGCCGAGAGAGAGAAAGACACAAAAGGACGCTTGTCTTCAGAAACTCTTGAGCTCATTCGCCAATGTGGCAAGGCGCGAGCCTCAGGATACCAAAAGCTAACGTCCAAACTTGCTAAATGGTGCAGAGAAGCGATAAAAGAAGACCTCAAAGACAGAAGAGCAGAAATACTGGAAGATGCAGCAGAAGCTGGAAAAAGCATTCACACCACCCGCCTGTCCTTCACCATCTATAAGACCAAGATGACTGCCCTCCGACACCCTGATGGATCTATCACATCTTCCAGAAAGGCAATGGAGAAGATTATACATTATCAAATCTCTTTGATAGCCACATCCACCTGCCCATATAGCAAATTCCACAGGATGGATATGTCATTCCCAACGTTCTCCCTTCTGAAATCCGACGTGCCATCTGGTCGGTAAAGAAGGGAACAGCACCAGGCCCAGACAAAGTCAGACCCGAACACCTGAAGAATCTGCCGTCAGTACTCATCAATACACTAGCTCGGCTCTTCACATGCTACCTGTCCGAATGCAAGGTGCCCTCCCAATGGAAAACCAGCAAGACAGTTCTACTGTTCAAGAAGGGAGTCATCCACAACATTGGCAACTATCCCCCATCTTCCTGTTGTCTGTCACCTACAAGCTGTTCACTCGTCATCCTAAACAGATTGGCAGAACATTAGATGAAGGGCAACCATGCAAGCATGCTGGCTTCCGAAAAGGATTCAGCACAATCGACCATATCCACACAGTAACCAAGCTCATTGAGGTTTGTAGGGAGTACAAGATGCCGCTCTGTCTCACGTGCATTGATTTACAGAAAGCCTTTGATTCTGTGGAGACTGAAGCAGTCATCGAAGCCCTAGCCAAACAGGGCATTCAAACCCAATACATCAAGATCCTTCGCGAGCTGTATTACGGATTCACCACCAGGATCTCACCATTCTACAAAGAAGTGATCATTAATGTCAAAAGAGGGGTTCGACAGGGTGATACCATTTCACCAAAACTCTTCAGCGCCACCCTCGAGAACATCATGCAACAATTGGAATGGGAAGGAATGGGAGTGAAGATAGATGGTCGGCAACTACACCACCCTCCGTCGCTGATGACATTGTTTTAAGAACACCAAACATTAGCCAAGCAGCACAAATGCGGGCTGACTTCGACCCAGAATGTGGAAAGATAGATCTACAGCTGAATCTAAAGAAAACCATGTTTATGAAGAATGAACTTGTTCCAGAGGCCCCATTCACTCTCAATGGAACAAACATCTCTGAATGCAGCAGTTATGTGTACCTAGGTCGAGAAATCAACATGATGAATGACCTAAAACCTGAGCTGCACAGGAGGAAGAGAGCAGCATGGAATGCCTTCAAAGGCATTGAAGAAATAGCTAAAAGAACTAAGAACCTCCGGCTCCGGGCACATCTCTTTGACTCCACCATTCTCCCTGCATTAACATACGCCTCAGAGACCTGGGCCCTACAAAAGCAGGATGAGAATGCTATTCGGATTTCCCAGAGAGGAATCAAAAGAGCTATGCTTGGAATATACATCTCACTCAAGTGAGAGAAGGAATCCGGAGTTCTGACCTCCATCACTATTCCAGAATCAGGGACACTGTCTCTTTTGCCAAGGCATCGAAAATCAGATGGGCTGGACATGTAATGCGATTTGGAGACAACCGCTGGACTAGAGCCATTACCGACTGGATCCCACAGGATGTCAAAAGATCACGTGGCCGCCCACCTACAAGATGGTCAGACTTCCTTGTTAAGACCCTGAAGGAACGGTTTGAGGCTCTTCATATTCTTGAATCAACCAGATGCCATTGGGCTACATTGGCAAGTGATAGGGTCCAATGGAAATGTTACTGTCGCCCGCTTGAGCAAATCAATGAATAATGGGATTCAAGTGATCAAGTGATCAAGTGCTGTATTCCCAAGTCAAATATGGTATATGGCATTTTTAGATAAAAAAATATAATGGAGTTCTTTTTTTAATTTTTTTGATTGTTTCACCAAAAGATTTGTGAATCAAGCAACATCAAAATTATTACTCAAAATAGAAGGTTTTAATAGTCAGGAAGAAGATAAGTTAAAGTCATTATTAGTTTGGGAGAGATTACTGTGGGAAAGTGCAGATTTCATATCCTGGGATCATGCAGATTAATAGGGAACTAACCAGTACTATCTAGGATACTCCTGACTGATCACTCAAAATTTCCAGTTTCGTGTCTGGAGACAGGTATAATGTTCAAGACACTTGTGTTTTATTCCCGGCACTGCAGTATGCCATTCCTTCAGGTTCCAGAGGACCAGGTTCAGGCCTAAGCATCACCAAGAATTCCCTCCACCACCAAAAATAAACTCACTATTGTGAGGTTAAAGCTGCAGTTGAGTTGTGTATTATATTATGTTTCAGCAGCTCAGCAAGAAGGATTCTGTTTAGAGGCTACTTTTTTTAGAAAAGCGTGTGGCAGGTATCAGTACTCATGAAACTTTGAAACTGGGGATGGGATGGTAAATAGATGAGTGGAGGGAGAAAGTGCCACCCTGCATGGGATGTTCAGGGGTTCAGGGTCTCCTATAGGTTTTTAGGTCAAATATGAGTGATATGTTGAGATGCTCAAGTTTGAGGTTAAAAAATGTAGAAGTTACAAAAAGATGAGTTGGTCAGTATGAACGGAGGCTCTGGTGTCAAATTCCATGTCCTCCTGAACAATCTACCCTGCTCTGCTTGGGAAGAACCTTGAATCCTCTTTGTGTCCAGAGTTATTCTGAGAACCCTGGGCAAGTTTCTTTGCTACTCTAGGCTCAGTTTTGTCACTATTAAGTGTGTGTAGCAGCAATCTGAGGGAGATGGCACTCAAGAGCAGTGACAATATGAGTCCCAGAAGGGCTAACTGTAGCTGCTCGCTTTAAATAGAATTTCCATGGCCTGGGGAGGTGGCCCCACACCAGTGATTTCTTCTCCCTGGGATTTCTATCATCTTGTTGGAGAAATAAGATCTAAAATAAACATTAAAGACATACAAGCATGCAGAGTAAATGATTTTCATGAGTTTCATGTGATTATAACACTTTTTTTTAACAAAGAGAAAAGGTAAGTTTAGTGGAAAACAAATTTTCATCTCAAGTGATACAGCAGACTTTATTCTGTTTCTAAGTCATTGGTGAAAAGACATTGAAAAGCAAAAAAAAATAATCATACTTATAACCCAAGAATGTTTTCTATCAAAAATTATAGCTAAGAAAAATTTCCCTTATCCACAAAAAGCAACTTTCGTTACTAATTACCTTGTCTCCTTTTCAACTATAAAAGCCTTCCATTTATTTTTGTTTTTTATTTTCTTTTTGGGTCACACCCAGCGATGCTCAGGGATTAATCCTGGCTCTTTGCTAAGAAATTACTCCTGGCAGAACTCGGGTGACCATATGGGATGCCAGGGATAGAACCAGGGTTGGCCGCATGCAAGGCAAATGCCTACCTGCTGTATCGCTCGGGCTCCAAAACCTTCCATTTTGAATGACAGCTTTGATACTGCCTGATGCATACATCTTTTAATGATGTTCATTGGAAATCTTTAACATGGGCTCCTTGACAACCTCTAAATGTATGTATTGTTATCCACAATGTGTAAGAGAAGAAAGAGATAAAAGAGAGATAGAGAACGAGAAAGAGATAACAAACCTGCCATAGAGGCATGCTAGGAGAGGGGAGAGAGAATTGGGGACATTGGTGGTGGGAAATGGCACTGGTGGAGGGATGGGTCGCTGGAACACTGTATGACCATAACCCAAATATGAACATCTTTGTAATTGTATCATGGGGCAGAGCTGCTACTGGCTCTTACTGTGCCCAGCCACTCATGAGGCACCCGGGAGTGATGACAGGTTCTAGCCCTGGCCCGCCACCCCACCAGAGCCTCACAACAAGCCAGACGACCCCCCACTCCATGAGGACCTCCATTTTCCACATCCGGACTTCCCCTCGTCAGAACTCCTCCCAGCAGACCAGCCTATCACAGCCCAGCTCGAGCATGGTTCATCAATAAATGCTGGATTTAGAGATGACTACAAGAGTATGCTACTGGCACAGCAGAGCCTGGCAAGCTACCTGTGTCGTATTTGGTATGCCAGATGCCAGTAACAATTATAGACCTCCTTCCCATGACCTGATGGAATGGTTTGAGGCTCTTTATGTTCCTGGAGCAAGCAGGTGCCCTTGGGCTCTACTTGCATGAGACAGTTCATATGGAGATGTTACTGGTGCCCGCTCGAGCAAATCGATGATGAACGGGAAGACAGTGATACAGTGATAAATATAATAAATATATTATATGTATATCACATTTATTCTATATTTTATATAATATATTTTATCATATTTTATATCACATATATTTTATATCATATATATTTTCTTTTATACATATTTTATATAATATAAATGTATATAAAATATATCAAAATATATATAAAATATATGATATAAAATATATATTTAGATCATAGTCATATTATATAAATTATATTATATATAAATATGATATATAGTATATCATATTTATATCATATTTTTATTATAAACATAATAAATATACTATATGTATATCATAGTTATATTTATATTATATTTATATTTTATATCATAATATAAAATATAAAACATGTTTTCATATTTTTCATATTTCAAAATATAAGACATATTTGTCATATTTATTTTTATTATTATATTGTTGCTGTTTTTATTAAATATTTTTTATACCACCGTGAGATAAACAATTACAACGTTGTTCATATTTAGAGGTTTCGGTCACATTCCAGAGTTCACCTAGTGTGATTTTTCCCTTATTGTATTCTGTTGTTGATCCTCGATTAAGCTTTTCAGTTCAGCCATCACGTTATTTAGTACTATTATATTCTTTTGATTTTTTTTCAAACTTTCATTCTTTATTAAAGTTCTATTGCAGAGATTTCTTGTTCTAGTGAGCATCTGAGAATATTGCTTCTAAATTTTCTTGAGTTTACTTTTATAACTCAATTTTATTAGAGCTTTAGCTATCACGGTCTGACTCTCGGTGTGGGCGACTTTCTCCAGCTCCTGGTTCCTTCTGGTGCTTCATACAGGTCCAAATAAGGGCCAAGAGCTGATAAGTAAATGGGGCTGAGCAGTAATCAGGGGTTTGAGTTAGTGAATCCTCCTGGGTACCTGTATGTTCAGTTTGAGAATGCCTTGTTAACATAGGTTTCTAATCAGAATGGCTGGGCAACTGTGTTCTGAGTTTCAGAGAGCCTGAACCAATGGTTCAGAGTCACGACTGAGATGCAGTGTTCCACAAGTCTGACATGGCAGCTTAGGACCTTTGTATCAGAATGGGTTTAAAATAAGTATGAAGCTCAGTCCCAGCTAGTGAACAAGTGTCAATTCTATGGCAAGCAAGGAGCATAGCAGATATTGGGCCGCATGGATTTCTGGCTAAACTTTGGTAGGCAGGCTCAGAGATTGCTTCTGTTTGTAGAAGTCTATGCTTGCCAACTGTCAGGTGTGCATTGGCAAGTGGGAACATTTTCAGCCCCAGAAAAGGGAGTAATTTCTTTTGAGAGGGTGACTTTGCTTCCCACAATTCCCAGACCCCCACCTCCATGGAAACTGAGATCCCCATCAAGGTTTAGCAGTCATCAGGATGGCGCCTTCTGGTGACTCTGACCCTGTTTATAATTTGTTGTTTTCTGCTTCCCATTCCGATGTTACATAAAGGATCTGGAGGGTGGGGTGTTTCGTGAAGTCCACTTTCATGTAAGTTCCACACCTTAGAAATCTTTACATAATTGCAGTTTGCTCCTCCCACAAGATGGGATTTCTTTCTTTAGTTTTAAATTTTTTATTTTTACATTTACAAAGATATACAATTAAAAAGTTCACATTTGGGTTTTGGTCATACAGTGTTCCAGCACCAATCCCTCCACCAGTGCCCATCTCCCACCACCAACGTCCCTCATTCCCTCTCACCTCACCCAGCCCGCCTCCATGGCAGGTTCTTTATTTCCTGCCCTTTCTCTCTCTTTCTCTTTTCCTTCCCCTCCAGACTATGGATTACTGAACATACATTAAAGGGTTGTCATGTGTATCTTTTGCCTCTATTTAATGCTCAGTTCTAGGATGGCATTAGTACCCTTGACAATTGTTAGCACACTGTTCCATTTATTGTCTTACCTAGCCTCTGACTCCCACACATTTGTGATAATTTCCACCTTTGACAAGACCTCCTGATATATGTTTCACTTGACCTTGGATATTGGTATCATAATATGGACATATATATTTATGTTATGCAAATAAATGCAGTCATTCTGTAACTGTCTCTCTCCTTCTGGCTAATTTAACTCAACATAACCTTCTCCATGTCCATCCATTTATAGGCAAATTTTATAACTTCATTTTTCCTAACATCTTCATAGTATTCCATTGTGTAGATGTACCAAAGCTTCTTTGTCCAGTCATTGATTTTCGGGCACTCTGGTTGCTTCCAGATTCTGGCTATTGTGAATAATGCTGCTATGAACATAAAAGTAGGGATGGTGTTTCCGCTGCGTATTTTTGGTTTCCCAGAGTAGATTCCCAAGAGTGGTATGGCTGGGTCAAATGGGAGTTCAATTTCTAGTCTTTGGAGGAATGTCCATATTATTTTCCAGAAAGGCTGTACCAGCCAGCATTCCCACCAACAATGGATGAGTGTCCCATTTTCCCCACATCCACGCCAGCATTTGTTGTTCTTGCTCTTTTGAATATGTGCCAATCTCTGTGGTGTAAAGTGATATCTCATTGTTGTTTTGATTTTAATCTCTCTGATGATTAGTGATGATGAGCATTTTTTCATATGTTTTTTGGCCATTCAAATTTCTTCCTTGCTGAAGTTTCTGTTCATTTTTTCTCCCCATTTTTTGATGGGGCTGTTTGTTTTCTTCTTGTAAAGTTCTACCAGTGCCTGATATATCCTGGATATTAACCCCTTATCAGATTGTATTGGGTGAATATTCTTTCCCATTCTGTGGACTGCTTTTGTATCTTAGTCACTGTTTCTTTTGAGGTGCAGGTTTTTTTAGTTTCATGTAGTCCCATATCTTCATCTTTTCTTCTAGTTGCTTTGTTAGTGATGTTTCACCTTTGAAGATGCCTTTAGCGCCAACGTCGTGGAGGGTTTTTACTATATTTTCTTCAATGTACTTTATGGATTCAAGTCTGATATTGAGATCTTTAATCCATTTTGATCTGATTTTTGTGCATGGTGTTAGACACAGGACCAAATTTTTTTTTACATGTCGCTGCCCAGTTTTCCCAACACCACTTGTTGAAGAGGCTTTCCTTACTCCATTTTAGACTCATTGCACCTTTATCAAAGATTAAATGATCATGTGTTTGAGGTTGGGTGTCAGGATACTCAATTCTATTCCATAGGTCCACAGGTCTGTTTTTATTCCAATACCATGCTGTTTTAATTACTACTGCCTTGTAGTACAGTTTGAAGTTGGGAAAGGTGATGCCTCCCATCTTCTTTTTCCCGAGGATTGCTTTAGCTATCCTTGGGGTTTATTGTTCCATACAAATTTCAGGGAGCATTTGGTCAATTTCTTTGAAGAATGTCATGGGTATCCTTATAGGGACTGCATTGAATCTGTACAGAGCTCTAGGAAGTATTACCATTTTGAAAATGTTGATTCTCCCCATCCATGAGCAGGGAATATGTTTCCATTTCCTTGTGTCTTCTTTTATATCTTGGAGCAGTGTCTTGTAGTTTTCTTTGTACAGGTCCTTTACACACTTGGTTAAGTTGATTCCTAGGTATTTGATTTTCTGTGGCACAATTGTGAATGAAACCATTTCCTTAATATCCCTTTTTTCTCTTTCGTTATTTGTATATAGGAAAACCACCGACTTTTGGGTGTTGATTTTGTATCCTGCCACTCTACTATATGCACCTATTATTTCTAGGAGTTTTTTGGTAGAGAGTTAGGGGTTCTCTAGGTATAATATCCTGTCATCTGCAAATAATGATAGCTTGACTTCTTCCTTGCCTATCTGGATGCCCTTGATGTCCTTTTCTTCTCTGATTGCTATGGCAAGTACTTCCAGTACTATTTTGTATAAAAGAGGTGAGAGTGGGCAACCTTGTCTTGTCCCTGATCTCAGGGGGGAAGGCTTTCAACTTTTCCCCATTTAGAATGATGCCCGCTGTGGGCTTTTGGTAGATGGCTGTAACTATCTTGAGGAAAGTCCCTTCAATTCCCATTTTCTGGAGGGTTTTAATCATGAACGGGTGCTGGATCTTGTCAAATGCTTTCTCTGCGTCTATTGATAGGATCATACGGTTTTTATTTTTTCTTTTTATTGATATGATGTATTATGTTGATTGACTTGCGAATGTTGAACCATCCTTGCATTCCTAGGATGAATCCTACTTGGTCATGATGTATAATCTTCTTGATGAGTCTTTGGATTCTGTTTGCTAGTATTTTGTTGAAGATCTTAGCATCCGTGTTCATCAGGGATATTGGTCTGTAGTTTTCTTTCTTTGTGTTGTCTCTCCCTACTTTGGGTATCAGGGTGATATGTGCCTCATAGAAGCTGTTTGGGAGTGTTTCTGTTTCTTCTATTTCCTGGAAGAGCTTGAACAGGACAGGCAGTAGGTCCTCCTTAAAGGTTTGGTAGAGTTCACTAGTGAATCCGTCTGGACCTGGGCTTTTGTGTTTGGGCAGACTTTTAATTACTATTTCAATTTCCTTGATGGTGATAGGCTTATTCAGGTATTGGAGGTCTTCTTGTTTCAGCCGTGGGACGTTATAGGACTTCAGGAATTTATCCATTTCTTCTAGATTCTCATGTGTAAAGGCATACAGGCTCTCAAAGTAATCTCTGATGATTTTTTGGATTTCTGTGGTTTCTGTTGCGATGTCACCATTTTTGTTTCTGATTCTGTTTATTTGGGTTCTCTCTTTCCCTGTCCTTACAAGTCTTGCCAATGGTTTGTCAATCTTTCTTTGACAAGGAAAACTCTCCCCTAATTTATCTGAATTTTCTACTTCTGTCCCTTGTTGTCAAAGTTTTATTCTTTTTGTTTCAGGCTTTCTTCTATGAATTAAATCCCTGTTTGGGTGTAGACTTGTGGTCGTAGAAGAAAAAGTATAAGTTCTCCCATAACGGCCATCTTGATGCCCATCACCATCTCATGTAATTTAAGCTACTTTATATAACTTCTTAATTACTTACCACACTCTCTATGTAGTTAATATTTATAATTTACTTTTTTTCTCTTTTTGTCTTTCTTTTTTTTTTTTCCGGTTCCCTCCCCCTAACCCAACCCTAGAAAGTTGTCTTTCTTTTTAAAAAAAGTAAATTATTGATGGCACTAATCGAAAAGCATATATATTTAAAGCATATAAAGTATATAAAAATAAAACATGAAGAATGTGTTTATATATAAATAAATAAAACTAACATCAATACGTTATTGTGTACTTAACTTAAAATTTTAAGCAAATAAAACACACTTAACAAAAGATAATTGTCAACTGAGCTAGGGAAGTGTAGGTCCTGACCCAAAATATTCTATATGAACTGTTAACAGAAGCAATATATGAATATTGTTCCATATGAATATACTAAAAAGTATAGTACTGAACTCATATGCAATGCTTTCTATTATTAGATGCTTTGATAAAAATATAGACTCTTAAAACAGGAACTTAAATAAATTATTGACTAATTTTTTCACCTATTTGTATTGATAAGAATGGGGATGGTTAGATTATAAGTGTTGCTGTTTAATTATCAAAGTTTGAGTGTATATGATAGGGGCATCTAATTTGCTCTACATATGGTCACACATATTAGAAAAGGAAAAATTAAAGACCTTCTGATATAAGGTTGATTCTTATTTTATAGGTTAGAAAATTAAGTTCTCAAATGACTTGTTTGCTAATACAAAATAGGCAACTGCAGGTCTAATGTTCTAAAGATTGCTAGATACTTCTAATTTAATATATGTTCATCACTGTATCACTGTCTTCCCATTTTTCATCGATTTGCTAGAGTGGGCACTAGTAACATCTCCATTAGTCCTGTCACAAGCAAGTGTAACCCAAGGGCATCTACTTGCTACAGGGACAGGAGGAGCCCAAAACCATTCTTCAGGTTATGGAACTGAGGTCCATAATAGTTACTAGTCTTTGGCATAAAAAGTAAATATATGTTCATAAAACATGTTTTTGTGTCCAAAAAATTCTTTGCAAAATGTTCCTTCGAATGCTGAAGTCCTTATTTGGGCCCTCCATTTTTCACCTCAAGCTATCTTCCTCCTTATACCCGATTGCTTGACAGTTACATGTTGCAGACTATCATAATTTAGTGTCACTTGATGTTGCATTGTCATCTTAGTTTTGCTTCTGCTGTTTTAAAATTTTTTTTTTTTACAATTACAAAGATATACAATTAAAAAGTTCATATTTGGGTTTTTGGGAGGGGGGGGAGCGGGGATGTTGGTAGTGGGAGATGGGCACTGGTGGCGGGATGGGTGCTGCTTCTGCTTTTTATGTTAAAAAACTGTCTTGTATGAATTTAACATATGATTTCTCTATGTAACGAGAAGGGTTCATTGTCCCCACTGCATTTTAATAGGGACAGCCTTCATGATTTGTTACTTCCCAGTATTAGCTGGATATTCTCTTCCTAGAATGATTGCAAGCGTTCTTCTGGGTAGATGCTCTCTAAAACATGCAAGAAAATAAATATTTATACCATTTTCCCTCTCCTGATAGATTTATTTCTTTATTATTTCCCTATTCTAATTTATGTTTAAACATCACTCCCTCCAAGCCCTAATCAGTGAGACCACTTTTCACTAACAAGAATTTATATATAGATATTTATATGTATTTTATATTATATTTATATATGTGTATATTTACATATATTCTCCCTACTTATTTTTATTTCTATATTAGTACATATCATAATATATATTTTTTAAAACTCTCTATTAGCAGTTTCTGGCTCATTGAACATTATCTGGCCATCCCTGTATAATACTGTAGTACAAACAGTTTATATATAATCTTGTCCCCACATTATGAACTCACTAATATGAATACTGTCGTTTACCCCTTCTGCTTTCTACTGATCCAAAGGGCTTCCATAAAATATTAGCTAGGAACTTGGAGAAACAGTGTTTGGTTGTCTGAGGCACATGGTTTTACAGCTTATTTGTGTCTCCACATTTGTGTCTTGCACATATCTGAACCTGGGTGTTGGGTGACACACCCTATTGAGCTCTAGGCTCCAGAGCTGCTCCCTGCATTTAGGGACTCTCTGGAGCAGATACAATGGGGTTATTGACAGAATTGGTTTGATTTCATAATTATAATTTTATATGGCAAAAATATCCTTATTATGAATCTTGCTTGCTCCAGTAAAATACTCTTTGCCCCATGGGTCCCCACAGGGATATACATGTAGACATTCTAAGAGTACTTGGCCATGATGGATCAACCATAATGTAATCTGTTCTGCTAGTTCAAAGAGACATGCCGGAGCACCTCCAGGCAAACTGATGTGTCTTTGATTCTAAAGGTAATGCCAAAGTGAATTTTTCTGAGGGATTTTGGACCTTAGGGTGATCTAGAATTTGGAATTCATGGTAAGAAGCATTAATGCCATTCTCTGCAAATTACACTCTGAACTGCTTTATGGTTTAGAGCTGTATTCCCTCCCCACTGTGCTAGGGAGATGGTACTCAGGAGTCAGCTCTGGCATGCTAGCATTTGTGAAGCTTGAGTCAAAGGACCCACCTGAAAATCTTCATTTCAATATGGTCAGTTACCTGGCTTCCTCTCTAGATAGCCCAGTCCACAATATGCTGGACTGTAAGATTTTGGTGGGCCTCTAACAATAAAATGAGCTTAAAGAAGAAAAAAGGACTTTTTGGCCATTTTGGCCCTCCTGGCCAGCTAGGCTGTCTGTCTGTTTGGATGGGACTAAGCATGTGGCAGCAGACATCTTGGGTAAGAAAACAAAACCTACACGTAACCAGGGCCCAGCTAGGAACTTAAAGTTTGGGCTTTTCCTGTCCTTTGATGTTGCCAGAATTTGTGTGTGTAAAAGCTTTTTGGAATTTTGCTGGATTTGAGAGTCTTTCTTGTCAGGTGGCCGCTGATCACCTGGGGCAGTAGGGGATCCTAACCTGCTCCCCCAGTGATGTTGGGAAATGTAGCTACACCCCAACACAGAGCTGAGCAAAGATGTGGTTTCCAATACCTTGGTATACCGTTTCCATTTTTATGGATTGCTATGGATACGGTATGATGAAATGAAGTGATAGAGAGAATGCAATTATAATAGACAGCCATGGTTTCATGCTTAATTATGGCCCAGGTAAGTAATTTAGTCTCTTCACAAGCCCAGGAGCATAGCATGATTATATTTTTTTAATAATTTAAGTGGACTATAGCTTTCAGATAGTGTGTGCATGGCTTTGGTTTATAATTCTGACAGTCTACATATGATTTTCTAAATGGTTGACTGTAATTTCTATATTATGACTATTTTTTTACATAGAATCCTCTAATATCAGCATCTGGTGGATTTTTTTGGTCCGAGTACAGGACTTATTATACCATGAACTACTTTTACAATTCGGGTTCCATTCAAGTTTCTAAGCCTTTATCACTAAGCAGGTGGATTGGAGAAGTGTTCTCAGATGCTACTCTGGAACCAATGCTTTACTTCTTACTGGCAGGAGAGCAAGGTATCCTCTATTTTAGAGGACTGTGCAAGCATGTCCTGGATCTCTTGACTCTTAAACCGTTTTTGGAAGCATTTCAGATCTTCATATGGCTTATCGCTCACCTGCAGGATCAAATGGTTTACAATGATCTTCACATTCAATCATGATGTACTTGGGTAAATCAATGGAAACACAAAGTAATAAATAAATGATCCACCCAATGTTAAGTTGGGTGAAGCAACTCCCTTTTCCTAGGGTCAATTCTGACCAATGATTCAGTTGGTATTCATCACAGTCAGCAATTCTAGAAGCTGAGATATGAGTACCTTTGTTCGAAGGGTGGGGGGTAGCTGAACACCACAATTGCTGGTATGAAGTTTCAAAAAGTGTTTCAGCAATTTTAGTCTTACTGAGTTTTAAAACCTGGAAATTTACTGCAGTGAAAAAAGTCAAATACTAGAAACCTTAACTTTAGGCAAAATATTCTTCTCTAACAATATGAAGAAAATCAGATATCTTACTCAGATAAGATTATATTTTCTTCAGTTTCTCTATTAGTCTAGACTTTTGAAAATGTTTTTGAAACATTAAATAAATGATCCACGAGTTCTAAGGATGAAGGCTACTAAGAAAGGCAAGAAATTGGAGGATAAGCACTCCCTCCCTTAGTTGTCCTACAACAAAAATTCTGGTTATAGTTATCAAATACATCATGTATGAGACAAACAGATTGTACAGGGATTAGGTGTTTGCCTTGCAAGCTGAAACCCTGGTTCAAATTCTCATATGACATCAACTCAAGCACTGCCAGGAGCGAGCCATGAGCACAGGCAGGTGCATCAGATTAAATAAAAAGAGCAACAAGTAGCAATAACAGTCTAAAACTTTTTACAATATGTCACAAGCCATAAAACAAAAATAACCATTCTTAGTGCAGTAAAATATACTCATTTTATTTTGGTTTTTGGGTCACACCCAGCAATGTTCAGGGGGTTACTCCTGGCTCTGTACTCAGGAATTACTCCTGGCGGTGCTTGGGGAACCGTATGGGATGCTGAGAATCAAACTGGGGTTCGCCGCATTCAAGGCAAATGCCCTACCTGCTGTGCTATCACTCTGGCCCCAATATACTCAATTTTTGATAGCATAGAACAGTGTCAAAGTGGCAGAAGCTTTGGAGTTAGTATATTCAAAACATTGCTTTTGAAGTTCTTCCCTTATTATGGAAAGAGTAATGTCTGAACTTAGAACCTGAGACAGTAAATTAAAGAGTATTAACTGCCATTCCAAAATTTATGGTTTATGCATTTCCTTGTTTGGGCATCGAGTAGTTATTTTGCTAATACTCTGAAAATTCAGAAGTTATAGCAGCAAGGAAATTGTCTATAGGAATTTACCATTCCCTATTATCTCTCTTTACTCTATTCAGGGACTTAAATTTGCAACCTAGAAAAAATATCGAAAAGGCCAATGAGTCTATGAATAAGCCAAAGTTCCAAGAAGTTGAGGATAAACTATGTTTCCTGCTTGCCTAACCCTAAAGATTTAACCAAGAAAAAGAAATGAAATACTTTATTGTGAAAGACTTCT
Organism: Cryptotis parvus; assembly: GCA_021461705.1. Classification (NCBI taxonomy): domain Eukaryota; kingdom Metazoa; phylum Chordata; class Mammalia; order Eulipotyphla; family Soricidae; genus Cryptotis; species Cryptotis parvus. The sequence continues at coordinate 80,641 of JAJIBD010002247.1, forward strand.
TATGTAAAACAACTAATTTGCCCAATCACCCATACATGTGATTAATCAATTAAGCAATCTATTTAGCTTCAGAAAGACAAAATCCTTAAATATGCATGTTGTGAAAAATGGCACTTAATGACATAAATATGGAGTACAATAAACAAAAGCAAAAAATAAAAACTCAAACTCTAATTGGCATTTTTCTCAGGAAGGAAAATAGACAAAATGCCCATAAACAAGAATAAACAACGTCTTTCACATTGTGGGATTAACTGAGGCTTATTAACCACAAATACTAAATAGTCACTTAGTAATTATAATAGAAAGTTCTCTTTGTCAGCTTGGAGCCACTTTTAAGGTCCTGTAGTAAGAATCAATATAATTAACATAAAACCACAATGCTATACTTAGGAGGGTAAACTTTGGAAAACTCAAGCACTGTTGGATTGTAAAGACTTCAAGGATCTTTGGGGTTAAAATATATAAAACAGTTGCTTCTGAACCTCTGAGAACAGTTGAGCCATTGGTGTTCTGTGTTACAGAGGCAGAATCAGCTTCCTGGCAAGAAGGCTTAAACGAAGGAAGCAGTTACCTCTTGACATTGACCACACCATATGGCAGATAGAGATTTCTCAGGATGCCTTACAACATCACCTTGCTACAAGAGCTCTTCCCAGGAGAGTCATTTGTTAACTGAAGCTCATAAAGGAGTTCAAATTCTCACAGTTGATAATATTCCCCAGAGACAAAGTAGCATGTTGACAACTAAGAAACTAAGAACTTGGCAAGAATCAAGTCAAAATTGTAGTACTAAGTACAGTAAACACTGAAATTAGAGACACAATCAAAAAATCACAAAACAAAAATGGGTCAATATCTACTAAGCTTGATTGAAATGAAATGATTAAGGATATGACTCAGATATCCCGGTTATGTTAGTTTTCTTTCTGTCTCAATGATCATCTTCATCTTTATCAAGTCATGTTATGTACTAGGCACTATACTTTTTATTTTCCTACGTTCTGATATTTAACAAAGCTTTGCTGAGTGAGATTGTTGCTCCCTTCCAGTTTTTCTGTAAGAGTTAGAGATGAGAAACATGCTTTTTCTCAAACAAGATAGAAAGGCACGGTAGAAAGACAAAAGAGCAGTAACCAATCCATTTCTGTTTCATCTAAATCCCACAAATTATAGACTCTGATGGTTTACACATGAAATTCAAGAAAGTAAAGTTGTGAGTTACCACAAACCATTAAAATAATAGTATTGAAGTGAAAAAGAGAAAAGAAGTTGAGCAAAGAAGATTGTAGACAAAGGCCAGAAACACAGAAATGACAGGTGGGAAGTGACTCAGATGGAATATCAGTAAGTAGGACAAGCTGGCCTGGACGTAGGTGAGTACCCTTTGATCTCAGATATTAAAACTCTACCTGTCATGAGCTCTGTTCTCCTAGGATTCTGGCTTGGTCTCTTTGGTGACTATTATGTATAGGGAGATCCTTTTCTAGGGCTGAGAAGCTTAGAGGAATAAATGGAGCCTTGTGCAAGTGTATCTGTGTTCTCTGATACACATCTCCCAGGACTCTTCCAACAACCACATGCTGCTGTGGTTCCCTCAGTCCTGGGTTGGGTTACATTTTGTTTCACTACGTACAGAATGATATCAGAGGGAAGAAGTGGTGCAACAGCTTGCACTTTTTATTCATACAGACTTTATCTTTTTGTTTGTTTCTTTTGGGGTCATGCCTGTCTGTGCTCAAGGTTTATAATGGTTCTGCACTCAAGAATCACTCTTGTTGGAAATTGGGGGACCATATGGAATGCCAGGGACCCAGGTCAAGTTTGTGAAAGATAATAGACCTACTCACTGTACTATCATTCCAGTCCTTTTATGAGGACCTTCATCTTTAGCAACTGTGCAATTACGAGCCACATGAAGAGCTATTTGGAAAATTGAGTCTGAAGTTGATTATCACCCTCTACAGTATGCCTATAATCGATCACCACCTTCTCTCTGATAGAATTTTTAGACAGCTCTTTAAGCAACAGCTTAGAACAGGAGTGAGAGCCCCTCTGACCCAGCCAGATAGCAGTTTTCCTTGCCCTATGCATGCAGATATTTCTATAGAACATGTTTATTTTATAACAAATAACTAAGCCATTGAGCTATTGGGTACAAGACTTGATTTTCTACCAAACCTAGTTTTCTTTTTTTTCATTTTTTAAAGTATTTTATTATACCACTGTGAGATATACAATTACAAAGATATATAATTAAAAAGTTCATATTTGGGTTTTGGTCATACAGTGTTCCAGCACCCATCCCTCCACCAGTGCCCATCTCCCACCACCAACTACCCGGTTCCCTCCCGCCTCCCCAGCCCGCCTCCATGGCAGGTTCTTTATTTCTTTCCCTTTCTCTCTCTTTCTCTTTTCCTTCCCTTCCAGACTATCGATTACAGAACATACATTAAAGGGTTATCATGTGTATCTTTTTGCCTGTATTTAATGCCCAGTCAAACCTAGTTTTCTAATGTATTATTATCCAGAACAGGAAGAATGCAAGAAGATTTTGAAGTTTAGCCAATTGACTTTCTTCTTGCAAATTTAGCTACCAATTGTCTTAACTAATGAGGTACCAAAATTGCTTTGAAACAAAGTCTTAAGCTGTATTCAGCCAGCACATCATCTCTAGAGAGTTATAACAAAACCATAGAAATAGCCTGTGTCCCTTTGTATAAACTGGGGACAACTAGACTAGATATTTTTATTTATAGTTCAAAGCCATGCTTTTCTTAGTCATTAAATTTCAGGCAAAAGCAGATTGGCCTTAATTCTAGGAAACCAAAGAGGGCTCAGAGAGTACAGAGAGTCCAATGAAAGAATTACTATGCCATATAAACAGGTCAAGTAAAGACATTGTGCATGTTCAGGGAGAGTGCTGTGGATGTGTATAGAAAATGTTCGAGAAGGCTATGTTCCAGGGCTATATGTATGGCTTGTGCACCAAAGTCCTTTTGGTGCATTTGCAATAACTGGACTTCTTAGGGTTTGTTCTAAATTAGCCTGAACAATCCTGAAGTCTATTTATGTGGTACTAGGATTATAAAGTCCTCTGTTTGTATCTGTAATGCATGCAAAGGAAAAGGCAACATGTTAAAATAATTCTGGATAAAATTCTAAGCATGGAAGCATTTTATCTCCTTTATCATGGAAATCTGTTGAAATTATTACCAACAAAATCAAATGTCTTCTATTAGTTAATTCTATTCCAATGGAACATACATTGCTTCCAAATGACCATGGTTTCCTCAAAACTTACAACCTACTGTAATATTTTCCAGGAGGATTATTAAATAGATTTGTTTGTCTAAAATTTTTTCAGAAAGGATCTTTTCCCATTTTTGTTCACTTGATCATTTGAATCCCGTTATTCATCGATTTGCTTGAGCAGGCGCCAGTAACATTTCCATTGGACCTTATCACGTGCTAATGTAGCCCAATAGCATCTGGTTGATTCAGGAACATGAAGAGCCTCAAACCGTTCCTTCAGGGTCTTGACAAAGAAGTCTGACCATCTTGTAGGTGAGCGGCCACGTGATCTTTTGACATCCTGTGGGATCCAGTCTGTAATGGCTCTAGTCCAGCGTTTGTCTCCAAATCGCATTACATGTCCAGCCCATCTGATTTTTGATGTCTTGGCAAATGAGACAGCATCCCTGATTCTGGATTTTTATTCAGAGAAAAGTACGTTGAATAATACCAGATTTATTAATCCCATTAAATAAGGAAATAATGAGATCACTTCACTTGTATCACTTGTTTTCCTGTTGTTCATCGATTTGCTCAAGCGGGCGCAAGTAACATTTCCATACATCCTGTCACATGCTAGTGTAGCCCAAGGGCATCTGCTCGCTCCAGGAACATGAAAAGCCTCAAATCATTCAATAATGAGATGCTGGAGGAAAAAAAAAAGGCCAAAAAACCATTCAATAATGAGATGCTGGAGGGGAACAAAGGCCAAAAAAAAAAAAAAAAAAAACCAGCAAAAAAAAAGGATTGTATGATATACATAACAGAAGTATATTTTTGGCCCATTCCAAAAAGACAGAATCACTTGCATGAATTTGCCCTGGTATTTTCCAAAGTTACCCTTAGTAGGATAGGATATGGACTCAGCATGTCACAAATTCTAGGTCTCTGCACTGAACTCAAATCACTCTGTTACTGCTCGTGTCCTTCCCTTTACTCAACCCCTTAGAGAAGCTCGGTTCCATTTTAAAACATTATACTTTAAATGTGGAGGAAAATAAAGTTTCAAGGTTCCAATCAAATGATTTTCCATGATTCTTCCTCCTTCTTTTCTCCTGCCTGGCTTCTACATTTTGTCTTCATTTTAGTTTTTGGTTTTTCTTTTTTTGAGCCATATCCAGCAGTGTTCAAAGGCCACATCAGTCTCAGAGCTCAGTGGTAGTTCCTAGTGGTACTCTGGAAACATAAATAAAATCTTGTTGTGGAACTTGAGTGCCTGCATGATCCACAGTCCTTGGCGCTTTCTCCAGCATCAGTAAGATATGAAGGAAGATGTGTGAATAGCCAATAGATATTCTTTGGAAGAATTTTTGAACGGAAATCAATATTTTTTCAACAACAAAGTAGAATATTCCAGATTTTTTTGCATAGATGTACAGAAAATATGCAGTGAGGGGCCAGAGTGATAGTCCAGCGGGTAGGGCGTTTGCCTTGCATGCGGTCAGCCTGTGCCGGCCGGGTTCGATCCCCGGCATCCTATATGGTCCCCCTAGCACTGTCAGGAGTAATTCCTGAGTGCAAAGCTAGGAGTAACCCCTGTGCATCGCGGGTGTGACCCAAAAAGCAAAAATAAAAAAAGAAAGAAAATGTGCAGTGAGATATTGATTGCAATTTTTATTATTGTTTGAACTTTTTTAAAGGATAAAATTCTACATTAGGACAAACATATTCAGATCCTTAAGGTCACTATACCTTAAAGAGTATATGCATAAAAAGTATATGCATATGGAATATAATACAATTTTTTCTAAATTAAATAATCATTTATAATAACACTTGAATAAAAAATGAGTTATGTGACTATTGGCACAACTGGGATGGAGTAGGATTCTCTCTCTGAAATAGCATCATCAAATCTTGACCATTGAATGGCATTATTAACAAGATATAAGTAGTAGCAAGAAGCTTTTCAAATTTTTCTCCAGTAAGTGAAGCATATATCAGGAGGTCTTGTCAAAGGTGGAAATTATCACAAACGTGTGGGAGTCAGAGGCTAGGTAAGACAGAAAATGGAACAGTGTGCTAACAATTGTCGAGGGTACAAATGCCAACCTAGAACTGAACATTAAATAGAGGCAAAAAGATACACATGACAACCCTTTAATGTATGTTCTGTAATCCATGGTCTGGAGGGGAAGGAAAAGAGAGAGAGAAAGGGAAAGAAATAAAGAACCTGCCATGGATGAGGGAACCAGGGACGTTGGTGGTTGGAGATGGGCACTGGTGGAGGGATGGGTGCTGGAACACTGTATGACCAAAACCCAAATATGATCTTTTTAATTGTATATCTTTGTAATTGTAAAAATAAAAAATTTAAAATTTAAAAAAATTTCTCCAGTAAGCTAAAATAATTTTACTCTTGTTTACCCATTGTTCATCACCGAAATTCAAAAAAGAGGAGAAACTTCGACAGCATAAATGACAGTTTTCCCTTCTCTACCTTTTGTTAAATGAAACCTCAAGGAGAACAGCCTTCCTGGCCTGTTTTCCCTGTCCTACACATAATTCTTTTTCTCCTTATGATGTCTGGGTATGTCTGAGCATGAAAATGCTTTAGTCAGTTTATAGGTCTAACAAACCAAGGTAAATGGAGAGCTTGAATGTCTCTTTGTATGTGAGCCTACTAAGCTTAAAGAGAGAAAATGGTAAGTTGTTTCTGAAAGTACACTGCATATTTTTCATTTTAGTTCTCTGCCCACAAAATGACTATTGGAATGCATAGTGCAGAACCAGTTTTGGAAGTCCAAATACAGAAAGAAAGGGAGGTGATTAAGAGGATTAGCAAGGGAAAAACATGTAAAGGAAGAGCACCCATACATGGAATGTAAAGTGTTCATTGACTGAAAGTTACATTTCTTTCCAGAGATCCACAGGGATTTCATAACATCAAAAATAATAGCACCCTACTCTTAAATCCATCCTTCTCACTTTACACTTTTCTTTGCTATCCTTCAAGGTACACTGAATTTAGGTATTCCACAAGGACCAGTGATAAATCAATCTTGTCTTTGTCGGATGAAATGCCCCAAGGAAACTGTATTCTGTTGGAAAGACAAACAGTTCTTATTTTAGTTCCCAAAGATCTTGAAAGCTCTTAGCCATCTCTCTTGTTTCTATTTAAATGGAACACCTCTTCTGCAATACATGGAATAGACAAAGAAACTGCCCTTTTAGAAACTCAACTCTCTTACGGGAATATCACCTCCACTGCAATGCTGGGGCTAGGCGTCTCATAGTGTGCTTTACGCTGAGGTGCAAAACACGGTGTTCTGTAAACAGTTCTGAGAACTGTTACAATGTTCTAGGCTGCTCTGCCAATCAGATCACAGAACTGCTGAATTCTCACCACCCAATCATAACAGAGTGCATGTTGCCTGAAGCTCTAGCTATTAACTGACAGAGCAAAGCTCCTAAACAGGTTGGGTGGTGAACAGGACCCAATGAATCACCTTTACCTTTCTTCTAACAGACAGTTTTTGGAGATGAGGGTGACGGGCCTGACAGGAACATACCACTGTAGTCCTGTCTTGTCTGAATTGCTCTAAGGGTATATTCAGCTATTGTGTCTGCGTGGGCTGGGAGGTGGGGTATCTCTAGAGCCTGTGGTCAGAATAGAAGCACTTTCTAAAGTCAGCATTTTAGAAACTCAATGTCTCATTCAGCATTTATTTCATAAAACCAAACCACCAGATCAAGTTTGTTGAGATGATCTGTTACTTGGGTAGGTTGTCATCTTAGCATTTTGTGTACGGCTTGAAAACAAGAAACAAGAAATCAGCATTTGTCTTTTATGTGTGAACTCCCTCGCGTTCCCACTTCTAACTCACAGTGTCGCTGAATGACATAAATCCGTTGAGAAAGCCTCATTTTCATAAGAAGGTATTTTTACTCACATTATGGAGGAGTAATATCCCAGTCACACCACAATAAAATAGTAATAGGGTGAAATCACTGAGACTGACACTATCCATGGCAATATAAAGGGTTTTTTTTTTCTGTAAATGAAATGTTTTCGTTGTTCTCTTTGTTTGAGGCCTCAGGAATAATTAAAATTCTTTGACTACACTCCTGTCTCATGAAATGTGTTAATGAGATTGTTTTCTGATATGCAAAAATGTCCTGACATGGTTTGCAAATGCAAGCATTACATCCCAAACCAATTACCATACAAAATGCAAGTATTTCTCTTTGTCTGTCAACAGTGTCTGAATAGACATTAGACTTGACTGCATAATCGTGTCTTCATTTTCCTGCCTGCTACAAACATCCACGTAAGTTCATTGATCAGAATGCAATAGAAATGAATTTCCTTCAGTATAGAGGAAGACCAGGAAATAGTCTCCATGTGCTGGACTGTGTATCATTGAACTACATAATCATCACACCCTGACTTTGTAGTAACACATCATTTTTAAAAGCTTCAAATAGTGGTTATACTGCACCTTTTTTAAAAAAAAAGAAAATTGACATAAATGAACTGGAGGCATAGTATAGAGATTAAGTCACTTGTCTTGCTTATTCCAGTCCCGATTTGATTTTTCATACCACCTAGACCCTAGTGTCACAGGACATGAGCATCACCACATCCTTGGTACTGAGCATTAAACTAGGAGCCAAATTGGCTGAGAATTTCTAGAAGTCCCCTAGTCTCCTGAGCACCACGAGTGCAAAAAATATTTTTCTCCCAGAAAAAAAAAGTCCCATTGCAAAATAATTTTTATAAGATCTATAATAATTATAGGTTGAAATATAGTTACTGTGGCAAACAGTAGGATTCTTGCATTTTAATACATACATACATATATATATATATATATGTAGAACAATATAAACAGTGCCTTTGGGATTAGAACTTTGGAGGTAGGTTTGATGAGGTATAATGGTAAATTATCAAAATGTTACAGAACTATAAATCTATGGTAAATCAATGAAAGTTGATTTAAAACAAATGACTGAATAGTGCCCCTTAACTTTAGTTTGACTTTTTAATATTAACATAATAAAATATTATAGTACTTCTTTGTACCTGAGAAATGATTCCAGTTCAACACCACGGCAACTATAAAATCTCTTACAAATAATATTGCTGATAGCATATTTTGTGTGCCATTACAACTACTACTATCAATGCCTTCACTTTTGAAACTGTGAATCTTTCTCTGTATACCTAGGACTCACAATGGAGAGTTTATAAATTACACTTGAAGAAATGCCATACTTTGGTGAGGCACCAATAATGCTGTTTTTGAAATATATATATACATACATATATATATTTATAGGAAAATGTGAGGAAGGCAGATGAAGAAACATGGAAGAATGGTGAGAGAAGGAAACAGCAGATTCTTTTATGTAAACTCATTCTTCCAGTTCAGTTGACCAGTGCAGGAAGCAGTGTCAAAAGCAACCAGAATGTTATGACCAAGAGACTTTATTCCTTCCATTCAGTACCTCAAATAATATGAGATTAAAGGGCCCGTACTCTCATGTCAATGGCCCCAAGCTTCCCTGATTGGAGGTTCATTTTAAGAATATAATGCATTGTTTTACTTCTCTATACCTCCAGTCTTCTAGCATGGAAACTCTTGGGAGGTGGTCTGTACCTTTGGAGTACTTTATATGCACTGAATATTTATGTACTTCCCAAAAGCCCATATGTTAAAATCATACTCCCCAGTGTTATGGTGTTTGGAAATGGGGCCACTTGGAGTGCTTCAGTTAGGGGGAGCCTTCATGCATAGATCCATGGCTGGTTATAAGAGGCCCAGCAAGCTCCCCTCCCATTTCTACCATGTACTGACACATTTAGACATGGGCTTCCAGTAAACACGTAATCTGCTAAAACCTTGCTACTAAAATTCAAATCTTGAAACTGCAAGAAATATATTTCTTTTGTTTTGGAGCTACTCAGACTGTGGTATTTTGTCAAAAATGCCCAGATTAGTGAGGGAGAACTTGAGGAGAGAAGAAACCATCTTTACTATGCACACTAGTTTCTGGCTTTGACACTAACCCAAATGGACATGGCCATTCCATAATTCTTCTCAGAGCTTATTGCTCACCACACCACCAGAGTAATAACTCAACAGGGTACTGAACTTCTAATATGCTTTTACCTGTTCATAATTTCACTGGAATATGTCTAAACTTCCCTAGCTAAGGAAACTTTCCACTCCACTGGAAAAAGGTCTATAGAAAGTAAAGTTCATACTTCCTCTCCCTGAAGAAAAAAAATTTTATAGTGTTCATGATCTCTGCAATAGCAGAAATAAAATAGCACTTTCTGTGCTCCTATTCTGTTTTTGAAATTTAGTTTTTTGGGGGAAAAAGAACATGGACATTTATGAAAGAAAAGTAAAATCTTTAAGTCATTAAGAAAGAAGCAGCTCTCTGGCTCGCGCCGGCCTCAGCTGACTATGGAACCCCAAGTAGGGCAGATGGGCTTTTTGGGAGTGGGCCCGTCGCCTCGGGGGTCCCGGAAGCAGCCGGATGGGACTCATCCACCACACTAGCCACCATTTTCGTTGTCCAGACGCTGGGAAAATGTCCCATGACCAGAGGACCAGCAGGGCCGGTTCGAGCCCAGGTAGGTGGCTCCAAGAGGCGGGAAGCACTGGGAAGTCGTCAGACGGAGGGCGTGGTCACCCCTTCCCCCTCCATCGTGACTAGCCCGGTTTCCCGCCCAGGAGCCGCTGACGGGCCCGGCATCCAGAGTCTTGCAGGCGGCTCGGGAGGCGGGGAGCCTGGCTCGCGCCGGGCCTCAGCTGACTATGGAACCCCGAGGAGGGCAGATGGGCTTTGGGAGTGGGCCCGTCGCCTCCGGGGGTCCCGGAAGCAGCCGGATGGGACTCGTCCACCACACTAGCCACCATTTTCATTGTCCAGACGCTGGGAAAATGTCCCACGACCAGAGGACCAGCAAAGCCGGTTCGAGCCCAGGTTTGGCGGCCGCTTGCGGCGCGCGGCCACTAGGGTGGTGAAACAATGATGTTTTTGGTACACTGCATTCCGCGAACAGCAGGAGGGTTTGCTGAGAGGGAGATATACAGAGGAAGGAGATGACATATAGAGCCCGCCGGGTGGTTGGGATTCGGGGAGGGGGGGGAGACAGGGCGTTGGTGATGGGAGATGGGTTCGGGTGGAGGGTGCATCTTGGAACCCTGTGGAGCCAGGACTCCACATGAGCATCCTTCAATTAAAAAAAAAAGGAGAAAAGGTGGAATAAATAAATAAATAAATAAATATCTGCAGGGCTAGCCACAATGTGTAAAAGAAGAGGGAGAGAGATGCAGAGATAGAGAGAAAGAGAGGAAGCAGGGCTACCTGCTATTAAGGCAGCCTGGGGGTGAGTGGGAGGGGGTGGAGTACATTGGTGGTGGAAATGGGGTACTGGTGGAGGGGATGGGTGCTGGAATACTGTATTACCAAGAACCAATTGCACCTTTGTAATTGTATGTCTCACGGTGGTATAATAAAGAATAAAAAAATTAAAAAAAAAAAAGAAAGAAAGAAGCAGCTCTGAGAATCTGGGAGCAGCTAATAACTATTTGAGCCATCCAGGTAAGATTTGCTGACATGGCGGCATGCTCTTCACCTCGCATGGAGACATTCAAGTACCCGACTCCACTGAGAACATGAATTCTTCCAGTCCAAACTTGCATTTTAAGAGATATTCATGTGTTGCAGTCAGCTAAAATCTTTAATAATATTCACATAATCTGAAAGATGTCAGTGAATTCAGGAATTTTTAGTAATTCTGTTTTTGTTGTTGATGTGGTTTTGTTTGGGGACAAATCCAGTTATGGCTCTCAGGAATCACTCCTGGAGGTGCTTGGGGCACCATAAGGAATGCCGGGCATTGAACACTGGCAGTCTGCTTGCAAGGTAAGAACCTTCTCTTCCGTACTATCTTTCCAGCCCCAGGAAGTAGATTATACTTATGCTTACTTTATGGATATTCTACTAATGCCTGCCTGCCTTTCTTCCTTCCATTCTTCCTTCCTTCCATCCTTCCTTTCATCCTTCCTGCCTGCCTTCCTTCCTTCTCTCTCTTTTATTTCTTCCCTCAATCCTACCCCCACTTTCTCTCTCCTCTCTACATTCTGTTACCTTAAATCTAATGTGGCATCCACTTCAGAGACTCTGAAATATGTATATCACTTAGTCTGCCATGAAAATGCTTATGAACTAATGAACAGACACATTTTTAACAATGTATTGTGAACTCAAGATGTGTCTTCTGTTGCAATTATCTTCTTTTTATACTCATTAATAAATTACTGCTTTTTCGATCAAGTTTTAAACATCTGAGACTCCAGCTGCCACATATTCTCAGAGCAAAAAAAAGACAATGAATTCAAATTAATATAAAAAACAGAAACATTAAAATACTTTATTAATGTATCTTATGTATTGTGCTGTACGTTGGGTGTGACTTATATATAAATATATACATATATATAGATGGAAACTTCCCTTTTCAATTAAAATGAATATTTGTGGGGACATTTAAGTTAATAACAAATGAATATAGAATATAGAAAATATTGAATATAGAAAATCTCTCCCTACCTGACCAAATCTATAAAAACATCAAACCCTCTTATGTAAATCTCATAGCCGAGCTGATGTTACTTCTTGCTTGAAATTTAGTGAGATGAATAGTAAAATAATGTCAGATGTGGCATAAAAATTTTCTTTAAAATATCCAAAATTAAAGTCATTTAAGGAAGCCAACACAAGAACAAGTTTCCTGTCCCTTTAATGAAATAAATTCTGTAACCTAGAGTTCTTGCCTTAAGCACATAAAACTTAACATCATTCAAAATGCATAGTTGAGACAGTCGACATTTTCAACAGACCAGGCACCACGACTGATCAGTAAGGCTGGAAAGAATGACCAGATGCACAGCTGCTACAGCTCCTACTCACTGAGAGGGCCCATGAAGCAATGAGAAGGGGAAACTGGCTCCTTCCCTGGCCAGTTTCATCACTGCTTCTAGGGCTAGCAGAAAAGTGGGTTGCTGTGGGTATGCCTGCCGGGCTTGGAGTGGGGATTGAGGCCCTTCTCTCATTCCCCATTTCCAATGACCCAATGAGCACGATTATGAGCTCTAGTCAGTAATACTGGCGAGAATGACCAGATGCACAGCTGCTGCAGCTCCTTCCTGCTAGGTTATCATAACAAGCCAATTTAGGGTCAGGTCCTTGACAGGAACTTTCCCATATATATGTTGCAATGATCAATGTGGCTGCAGTCAGCTGGGGAACTGGCATGGGGATGGGGAGGTGGGTGGGTGACCTTTGGTGGCAGTAGGGGCACACGGTGGTGGAATTGGTGTTGAACAATGAATGTTTTTCTTTTTTTTTTTTTGGGGGGGTTGTCATCATTTATTTGTGAAGTTAAAACGAGTGATAAAAAGTAAAAACTGCCATGCAAGTTTTTTTTGTTTTGTTCTGTTTTTCAATGTCCTCTTGAACAGATGAGCCATGACAGACTGGTCCTTGGGGGCAGGGGGAGACAGAGGGGGAAGCAGGTCAAGGAATCATCTGGAATAAACCACCAACCTTAGGGATCTGAGGGATCCAAGGAGCACCAATGCTATGGAGGAGCATCTCAGGGATCGGCGGCACAGATGCTATGGAGGAGTGTCTAGGGATCCAAGGAGCACAGACGCTATGGAGGAGTGTCTAGGGATCCAAGGAGCACAGATGCTATGGAGGAGTGTCTAGCGTTCCAAGGAGCACAGATGCTATGGAGTAGCACTCTATTTGCCTGTCATTGTCTAAAAGTGATAGTCCCTGTTGGAACTATGACTGGTATGGAGGCACACTGATAATTATTCCTCAGTTTGGGAACTCCTAAATATCTAGAAGACTTTGAGGGAAGTATAAATTCAGAGCCTCATCTGTATATGGAATATTTTTGACCCAGAGTGTACACTCTCCAGGAACAAAGGTCAAGTTAGAGAACTTTGCCCCTATGCTATGCAGGTCAGGCAGAACAATTCTTTTCCCTTTCTGTATCCTACTAAACAGTTACCCTGAAAGAGTTCCAGACTTTGATTTTCAGACCTACCCTCATGGACTTACAGTATATGTCCACACATAAGGCATTTAAAATGAGCGCTCTTAAAATACTTTAGCCAGTGGTATCCTAACCCCTGCTCTAACTCTTATAAATACTGATCTCTCACCAACCAAAGTGCAGCATAGGATTATGCTGTACTTTGCAGCTCACCTGCTGAATTTTCACATGAGAATTCTTTCACTTGGACCTCAAGTGTGCATTTTGTTTTTGTTTTTCTCCTTTATTAAAACACCATGATTTACAAATTTCCTCACAGTATAGTTGTTAAAAGCATTCATTGTGTGGCTTTATCAGGACGAAGTATTGAATTATACAGCCTGGTTGGCCAAGCTTCACTGGTAGTTACTCCTGGAATCCCTAACACTAATTGGTAGACTCCTTTCTGTCTGTCTATCTATCTATCCAGTATAGATAGATATTTGTATCACAAGATACAAACAAAAACCATGTAAACAGAAAGAGATCAGATCAAACAAACTTTTAGAAGTAATGAACAAATAGCTTATGGTACATTATCAAAAACAGACAAAGCTGAAACTCTAACTGCTCTAGCTAGTAACAAGTTTTAAGGTAATTAAAATGTAATTGATGATGGTAAGCCTTGGTTCAATCTCCAGCACCCTATAAGCCTTGGTTCAATCTCCAGCACCCTAGTATAAGTCCTACTAGGAGTAATAATCTGAGAGCCAGGAGTCAGAGTCATGAGCACCGTTAGACGTGCCCTGCCAAAATCCTCCAAAATAAAAAATTATGAGAGAAATTGTGGCATGAATGAATTAAATAGCAAGATGATGGCTGAGAACTTTATAAAGCAGATGAAAATCAGTAATCTTTATATCTAAGAGTAAAAAGTTTTAAGAAATTAAAGAAAAAACTATTCACAACAAATTTCTCATAGTAACAATAGAGACCAAAGGACAACTGAATAATATCGTCATGTTGCTGAGCAAAAAAGTAGCTGTCAACCTAGAATTATGGACTAGACAAACTATCAATCAAGAGTGAAATCATAATAAGGATAATTTTAGGCAAAAAGACATAGAGACATTGCCACCCACATATCCTTACAAAAGCAATAAAGGATTTACCTCAGAAAGAGAAAAATTGAATCCAGAAGGAGAAAGAAAATTTACCAAAGCAACAGAGAGCAAAACACAGGGTAAATCTAGACACATGTTAACAATATAAAAAATGAAAATAAGTATAAACAATGTGAGGTTCATAAAATCCAAGTTAAAATGAAAATCTGAGAAAAGTTATATCTGGGGGATGGGTTAATCAGAGTTAAATTTCTAAGGACTGGAAATATGGTAAAATTATTGGTTTGCCTTGGACTTGGTTCAGATAAGCATGTGTATGTAAAATTAAAGTGTAAACTATAAGAGCATATAGATTAGATATAATTTCCAAATCAATGAAATAAAATAAAAGAAAATTATTTTGGCAAAGCTCGGTTGGAAGCCAGGGTCTTAGAGTGTGTAGATGTGTGTTGTGCCACTGCACCACATTCTTAGTCCATTTTATTGTATTTTACTTTGTTATGTGAAGGAAAGAACATATTAAAGCAAATTAGTATAACGTTTGTTTTTCAAAAGAAAACTATATCGTATGCGTCAAATAAAGTTCACTCAATCACTTGACATCCCGTTATTCATCAATTTGCTTCGAGCAGGCGCCAGTAACGTTTCCATTTGTCACTGTCAGTGCCAGTGTAGCCCAATGGTATCTGCTTGCTCCAGGAATACAAAGAGCCTCAAACCGTTCATTCTGTGTCTTGACAAAGAAGTCTGAACATCTTGTAGGTGGGAAGCCACATGATCTTTTGGCTTCCCGTGGGATCCAGTCAGTAACCTTCCATACCACTCACTTCCTCCTGTGCAGGTCAGCTTTTAGGTCATTCATCATGTTGAGTTTCTGACCTAGGTACACATAACTGCTGCATTCAGAGATGTTTGTTCCATTGAGAGTGAATGGAGCATCTAGAACTAGTTCGTTTTTCAAGAACATAGTTTTGTTGAGATTCAGCTGTAGACCTATCTTTCCACATTCTCAGTCGAAATCAGCCAACATTTGTGTCGTTTGGCTAATGTTTGGTGTTATTAGAACAATGTCATCAGTGAAGCAGAGGTGGTGTAGTTGCCGACCTTTTATCTTCACTCCCATTCCTTCCCATTCTAATTGTTGCATGACGTTCTTGAGGGTGGTGCTGAAGAGTTTCGGTGAAATGGTATCTATCACCCTGTCAAACCCCTCTTTTGACATCAATGATCACTTCCTTGTAGAATGGTGAAATCCTGGTGGTGAATCCATAGCACAGCTCACGAAGGATATTGATGTATTAGGTTTGAACACCCTGTCTGGCTAGGGCTTTGATGACTGCTTCAGTCTCAACAGAATCAAAGGCTTTCTTTAAATCAATGAACGTTAGACAGAGCCGATCTAGAACTCCCTAAAAACCTCAATGAACTTGGTTACCATGTGGATATGGTTGATTGTGCTGAATTCTTTTCAAAAAGCCAGCTTGCTCGCATTGTTGTTCTTCATCTAATGTTCTGCCAATTCTGTTCAGGATGTCTAGAGTGAACAGCTTGTAGATGACGGACAACAGGCAGATCGGTCAATAGTTGCCAATGTCATGGTTGTCTCCCTTTTTTGAACAGTAGAACTGTACAGCTGGCTTTTCCATTGGGAGGGCACTTTGCATTCAGACAGGTAGTGCGTGAAGAGCCGAGCCAATGTATTGATGTGTATTGACAACAGATTCTTCAGGTGTTTGAGTCTGACTTTGTCTGGTCCTGGTGCCGTTCCCTTCTTTACCCACGCAATGGCATGTCGGATTTTAGAAGGGAGATAATTGGGAATGACATATCCATCCTGCGGAATTTGGTATGTGGGCAGGTGGACGTGGCTATCAAAGAGCTTTGAGTAGAAGTCATGGATAATATTCTCCATTGCCTTTCTAGAAAATGTGATCGATCCATCAGGACGTCGGATGGCAGTCATTTTGGTCTTATAGTTGGTGAATTTCGGGAGGGCATTGCAAATGCTTTTCCCGGCTTATGCTGCATTGGCCAGCATTTTGCTCTTCTCTCTTTGAGGTCTTCCATTATAGCTTCTCTGCACTCTTTTGTGAGCTTGGACATTAGCATATAGTTGCCTGAGGCTCGTGTCTTTCCACATTGATGAATGAGCTTGCGGGTTTTTTGAAGACAGGCGTCCTCTTGTGGCTTTCTCTCTCTCTCTCTTTCTCTCTCTCTCTCTCTCCCTCTCTCTCGGCATTCTTCGCACAATCATGGAGGTGCTGAACCAGTTGGTTGTGTTCTTCATCTATGTCATCAATGATGGCATCCTCTCATGTTGCCAAAATGGTGCCAAAGAGTTCCCAATTGGTGATCATTCAAGGAATTCTTTGCTTAAACTTTTGCAGCTTTTCCTCCCTGTTTCGTGAAGTAGAATTTTGCGTGAAGGAGATAGTGGTCTGATCCTGTTTGGAATTTTGGGACAACAGCTGACATCAGTCAGGCAAAACTGCCTATATAAATAAATACAAAAATAAACGAGTAAGTAAATAAATAAATAATTAAATGACAGATAGATAGATAGATAGATAGGTAGGTATATAGATAATTTATCTATCTTTTACTTATTTATTCCAGTAGATAAAGTTACTGGAAATAAAAATTCAAAGGATAATAATAGCTGCAGGGAAGACTGTGTCTTTTATCACACCTTCAGTTAATTGGATGGGGCTCACTCAAAGGAAGACTCACTTTCCCAACTCCAATCAATTGTTAATTTCATATAAATCTGCCAAAATAGACATACACACATGGATACACACACAAACACACATACATTCTACATATATATAGTGTGTATATATAGTGTTTTTATATATAGCGTGCGTTTATGTTTATACATGTATAATATTTAAAATAAATATCTGAGTAACATATTACCTAATGAAATCTACACCTAAACTATCACAGATCCATCTAAAGAGCATAAATTGCTTAAAATTCAACAATAAGAGAGTCTTATAGATAGTACATTGGGTAAGGCGCTTGCCTTGCATGTGGCTATTTGAATTTGTTCCTCGGGACCCATATAGTTCCCCAAACTCTGCCAAGAGTGATCTATGAGTACCTCCAGGTGCAGTCCCCAGAAAAAAACAAACAAAATATTCAACAATAAGGGAACGTAAATCTCAATTTAAAAAACATACCAAGTTCTAAACAGATGCCTCAACAAAGAAGAAAGATAGGTGGGCATATGCATTATTCAATGCCACCTAACAGTAGTAAATAAAATTACAATAATAAGAAATATTAGTATAAATATTAACACTCTATATATACTATATATTTATTAGTATCACTGTCTTCCGTTCATCATCGATTTGCTCGGCGGGCCCCAGTAACATCTCCATATGTCCTGTCTCATGCTAGTAGAGCCCAAGGGCATCTGCTTGCTCCAGGAACATAAAGAGCCTCAATCCATTCGAGAATGAGGTCTATAATTGTTACTGGTATTTGGCATATATATGAAATACAACACGGGTAGCTTGCCAGGCTCTGCCGTGCAGGTAGCATACTCTTGTAGGCATCTCTAAGTCCAGCATATATTGATGAACCGCGCGTCAGCAGGCGCTTGCGCGAGCCGGGCGCTGATAGCCTGGTCTGCTGGGTGGAGGTCTGACGAGAGAGAAGTCTGGATGTGGAAAATGGAGGCCCTCATGGAGTGGGGGTCATCTGGCTTGTTGCAAGGCTCTGCTGGGGTGGTGGGCCAGGGCTAGAACCCACCATCCCTCCCAGGCGCCTCGTGAGCGGCTGGTCACAGGGAGAGCCAGTAGCAGCTCTGCCCCATGTCTGAGAGTATAAATATTAATATTAATATTAAATATTAATACTTATTACATTAATACTATGCTAATACTAAATAATAATACCTCTATAATAACAAAAAAATCTCAAAACTGAAGATGGTAATTGTTAGGATATAGAGCCATAGGAGACCTAGTGCACTGGCAGTAAAAATGCAAAATGGACACTCTGGAAGAAAATTTGACAGCTTATTACAAAGCTAAGCCCAATTTTAGAATACAGTTCAACTACCATGTTCATACCTGGTTATTCAACTAATTTAAGATGTATGTTCATGTAAAATCTATATACAAATTTATAGTAGATTTATAATTTTTCAACACAGAAAACAGCAAAGATATCAATCTCTGAATTAATCAACAAATTTTTCAGTAATCATATAATGGAATATTATTTATGATTAAAAGAAATGATTATCAAGTCACGAAAAGTCACAGAATGTCCTTAACGGTGTCATGGTAGTATAGGAATATGAAAAGACTCAACACTGTATTATTCCATTTATATCACAGGCTGCAAGAGTAAAACTGAGACAACAAAGCAATTAATAGTGTTGATCCTAAAAGAGAAAAAATATGTTAATAGGGAATAAAGTGAACTTTAATAATAATACTTCACTATTGATCCATCAGTTGCAACAGATGTACTATATCAATATTAAGAAGGTTATAAAAGATATTAATAATTACAGAAACTGGCATGAGTGTATGAAATGTTTTATACATCAGTATATTTTTCCTTAAATCTAAATTGTTATAAAATTTGTTTAATGCAGAGCAAAAATAAATGGAAAGCAATATGCTGTTGCACTGGTTACCTCCTTTCACAAAATCCAGAGTGATTTAGCAGATTATTAAATTGCCATTTTCAGTTAGCACCTCAGATTTTCTCCTATATAGTTTAAGGGAGAACTTGTTTCTTACACTTTTAATCGAGAGAGAAGCTGAGTAAGAATTTATCAATAATGAATATAACTTTTTCAAGTCTATAGGTACATAATAATCCAGACAATACGTTGCATTTTCATATGTCATAAATATGTTTAAAGTTAAGATTTATAAAGAACAATGAAAATTTTCTGATTTTATTATATTTATCTAAATCTATCTGAGTCAGTCATAAATATAAGATTCTATGATATATCAGTCACATTTAAAATAAAAATATGTAAAATATATTGATATAAAATACATAAAATATATTATTTATATAAAATATATAATCTATACAAGTATAACAAAAATATATAATCTATACTAGTGCAAGTACAAGAGAATAACCATTCACTTAGTGCTCATAGATAATTCTTAAATTTTATTATGTACTATGATATAAAACAATTACCATCAGCTCCATCAGTAAATGCTCGAGATGAGAGCCTTTTACTGAGATATACCACCTACACCCAGAGCCTGGCAAGCTACCTGTGTTTTATTTGATATGCCAAAAATCAGTAACAATTATGGACCTCATTCCCATGACCTGAAGGAATGGTTTGAGGCTCTTCCTGTCCCTGGAGCAAACAGATGCCCTTGGGCTACACTTGCTTGCGACAGGACATATGGAGAAGATACTGGTGGCCGCTCGAACAAATTGATGAACAACAGGAAGACAAGTGATACAAATGATAAAACAATTGCCAGATATCACAGAATCACAGGGTCGGAGCGATAGTGCATCATGTAGTTCATTTGCCTTGCATGCAGCCGTCCCAGCCAACCTGGGTTCGAGCCCCAGCATTTCATATGGTCCTCCTGAGCACTGCCAGTAGTAATTCCTGAGTGCAGAGCCAGGAGTAACCACTGGGCATCACCGGGTGTGACTCAAAAAGCCAAAAAAGTATTAAATAATCAATTTTTATATAAGTATGTCTTAACTAAACATAATGAAATAAATTAATGGTCTTGGTTCAATTTACTTGCAAGTGGAATATACCCCAAGACCAGGTAAATATGATTTATTTCTCCCTAAACCATGAACACTAGCAAGTACATTTGGAAGCCTATAGCATAGGCTCATAAGTCAATAAACGATGTATTACTAGGCTAATTTCCATACTACACAATAGAAGTTAAAGCATAGAAACTTTGGTTAAAAGCATATATTTATCTCAAGATAAAATCTTTACAAAGCTGAGGAAATTAGAATGTTCAGGCACAAAGCCATGACAGTCACTGGCCAGTGATTAGTCCTAGGAATATTAACTCCTGATATTTCCATCCTTCCTACATGAGGCAGCACAGCTGTCTACGGCTCCAGAACATTCTATTTGTCTCAAGTAATTAATGGTGTTTGCAAATTTTGTGAAGCACAGCAAAAATTAGGGCCTAAGTAATATTGGTAGATCACTATACAAAGTCTGCTCTAACAGTAAAATTGGAAATTAATTATAAAATATAATAAACCCTACAAACTAAAGCACACACTCATGCATACTAATAATTCACATGGCAAAAGAAAATTTAAAAGCATTTCTTTAGAGACAGTAGAATAGAGGGCAGTGTTTCTAGAGGGAGAAGCAATGGAGATTTCTTGTTTAATGCAAATGATGATTAAAATCTGAAACTCATAGCAGTGATAGTTGTACAATAATATGAATAATTTAATGCCATGAATTATACCTTTAAAAAGTCTAAACCATTGAATTTTTATCACAATACAAAAAGCAAAATAAATGACAATTAGAACTATCAAGAACAGATCATAGAAATATTACATATGAACCTTTGACATCAAGTAGCAAAATTAGAGAGAAATTCATAACACCAAGTGAACATATTAGAAAAAAGTGTGGTTAAAGGCAGCATATATTTCAAAATGAATATAGAAAATGTTAGTCTAGGAAATCAACAAGACAGTTTGACTGAGATATTGAAATTGGTGCACAAAAAATTGGAAGCAATTATTAGAAGTATGTCCAAGTACTTAAGGGAAAATCGATTGCAATGTTAGGACAACTGATAAAGTTCAGCAGTAAAGCAGAACCATAAGGAAGAGTCAAATAGAAATTCTAAAACTAAAATTTTATATATAATCTAGATTTTTTAAATTACTTGATGTGCACAAAGGAGACTGGAAACTCTGGAAGAAATACTGATAAATCTGAAATTAGGTCAATAGACTATATCCAAGAAGGAATATCTGTGAAAATTATAGAACACAGTGAGCTGTAGGGGCTCTAAAAAATGCAAATATATTTATCATTGGAATTACAGAAGAAAAGGATATGGGTGATAAAAAATTAATTAGAAACATGAAAATATTTCCAAATTTTATGAAAACTCATATTTCCAAAATATAAATTTTCTAGAAAAATAAACACAAAGAGAACCACACCTAGACATATCATAATCAAGTGGCTGATAAGCAAAGGCAAAGATTAATAGGAAAATTTGGAACATATAATAGGAAAAAAATTATCTTAAACACACACAACAGGGCCGGAGAGATGCTTTGTACATAATAAAACTAGGTTTGTTCCCAACACCACATTTGGTCCCCTAGGGCCAAAAGGAGTGATTTCCTGAACAAAACAAGCCCTGAGCACTAACTGGGTATTGCCCCCAAACCAAAAAACAGTTAAATGTGGCTATAGAGATAACTCAAAGGGCTGGAGAATATGTGTCTCACATGTGAGGCCCTGGCTTCCATCCCTGGTACCACATAACCCACTGAACATTACCAGTGTGAGCCTGTGAACACCACCAGAGTGAGCCTGATGGCCTTGAATTCTGATGGGGTGTTCGTATTGGTCCCAGGGTTGTCTAGGCCCAAGTAGTGATACAACTCTGAACCTAGCATTGAACCATCTAGCCTAGTTATTTCACTGGAAATGGCCCCATATTCCACTGTGTGTAGCTTGAGAGGTCCCCCACCAAAAGAAAAATAGAGCAGAATATGTGTCTTCCCTTTGTTGGAAGACACATAGCAACATTCTAAAGTGCTATAGTAAAAATGACAAACATAGCTTTCTATAATATAGACATATTTTTAAAAATAAGGACAAATAAAGATTATTTTCATGTAAGCAAAAAGTTAAAATAATGCATTACCAGCACAGTTTCACCATGAAACATAAAAAGGATATAAGAAACTTAGACTTATGCAGCGACAAGAAAGCGTACATTTTGAAAAAGGCATTCATATGATAAGAGATAAGAGAGTTGGTGCTTTACTTTTTCTTAAGAAAGAATAAAGCCTCCCATGACTAGAGATTAGATAGATAGATAGATAGATAGATAGATAGATAGATAGATAGATAGATAGATAGATAGATAGATAGATAGATAGATAGATAGATAGATAGATAGATAGATAGATAGATAGATAGATAGATAGATAGATAGATAGATAGATGATAAAGACATAGATATAGATAGATATATAGAGATATACATATATGCCCCATATCATATCAAAACCGCATACCTCATATCATAAACAATAACCCAGATGAACTGAACACTTAAAATTTGAACTACAAAACTCTGAGTATATCAGAAGAAAATACAATGCTATTGAAGAATGGAATTATTATTTTTTGCTTTTTTTTGGGTCACACCCGGCAATGTTCAGGGGGTTTCTCCTGGCTCTACACTCAGGAATTACTCCTGGCGGTGCTCAGGGGACCATATGGGATGCCAGGGATCGAACCCGGGCCGGCATGCTGGCGGAGTGCAAGGCAAATGCCCTACCCGCTGGACTATTGTTCCGGCCCCTGGAATTATTTTTAATGAAGATAAAAACACAAACCAAGATACAAAAACAAATAAATTTAACTATATTCTTATAATATTATAGATGTTTTGTTGCACATTGGGAGAAGCTATTTTCTGCTCATTTTTCAGACCAAGAAGATTTAGAGTAAACCAGTGTTTCTCAGCCTTTTTCAAACTGCGGTCTACTCTTTTTGCGACCTGTTGCCCCTAGTGATTGGCTTCTTAGTTTCATGCTATGGCCCCCATTATATGATTTTTCACCCATGAACCCCTTGAACTATCCTAGTTTCCCACAGTGACCACATGACCCCTATTTATAAACACTGTAGCTCATAACGGTTTAAAATCTCATAAAAATCAGTAAGAAAAACGCCAATCAACCCCCCTATAAAAATAGGCAGCTTTTGCCCTGTAGTTCATACAGGGAAAATAATAATACCCAGTTAACAGAAATATGTTTAACCTCTTCAGTAGTCAAGAAAATATGAATTAGAACAGCCTGAAAGTATCCATTTAAACTCTCCCACAACATAAAATAACTAGCCTGATAAACCTAATCACTGACAAGAATGTGGTGAAACGGGAACTTAGCCACTTTACTCATGGGAGTTTACTGAGACCATCGGTCATTCTGGAGAGAAGTGAGACAGCTGCTGTCAGCTGAAGACGCACATGCTCAGTGCTGTTTTTTTCTTTCCAGGTGCCACTACAGAGGAACCCTTACACACATGAGCAAGGAAATACGTATTCACAGCCAAGCTCACAACAATATTTTCATATCAGAAATACAAAAAATAGAAAAATACAGAGTAAAATTGTGTAACCATAGGCTTTTTTATCTTTTTTTTGCTTTTTGGGTCCACACCCGTCAATGCTCAGGGGTTACTCCTGGCTCTGCACTCAGGAATTACTCCTGGCGGTGCTCAGCAGACCATATGGGATGCCGGGATCGAACCTGGGCTGTCATGGGCCAGCCACGTGCAAAAGAAAATGCCCTACCCACTGGGCTGAGGCTAATGTTTTCGTTATATTATTTTCTTAATATTGTCATTTCTTTAAACCATACATCTTTTAACATTTTTTTAAAGTGTCACATTTGTAAAGAAATTTTACAAATCATAACATCCTAGCTGATGAATTTGCAAAGGAACACTTCCTGAGCCCGAGGAATAAGCTTGTGAGGTAGTTTTCAGAATCCAGTGGCACCATGAGGGACTAGTGACCCTACACGCCTCTCCTCCGGCTCCTTACTTCCCTCAGATTATTGTCCAAATAGATTTCACTGGCTTATTTTGTCCTGACTTCCTTCTAACATTTGAAAGCACAAAATAAACAAACAAAAAACTTATGGTCTGCTTTCCTAGTTGTTCTTACAGACTATCAAAATCACCTCCACCTCTGATATAACCATGCCCCATCCTTCAATACAACAAAATGTTTGTTTATACAGATCACACACTTGCACACTCACATAGCAAACCCAACCACTGAAGCCTCTACAGAACAATGTACAACCTAAATTTAATGTCATTTAGGTATTATGTCAAATCTTGGAACAGAATACATGGTTATCTTAATGTCACAGTCTCACATAAGGGAAGAGTAATTGAGGATGTGCATATAACACCCTAATATAAGGCCTAACGTCTTGAATTGTGGATCATGACCCTGTATGGCATCACCCTCGGGCTCAGGAAGTGTTCCTTTGCAAATTCATCAGCTAGGATGTTATGATTTGTAAAATTTCTTTACAAATGTGACACTTTAAAAAAATATGTTAAAAGATGTATGGTTTAAAGAAATGAAAATATTAAGAAAATAATATAACGAAAACATTAACCTCAGCCCAGTGGGTAGGGGAGAGGAAAGTGGTGTGTGAAAATTTTGGCAAAGAGGGCAGTGATTGGCAAAGGTTTAAGAAGCCCTGGTCTAAGGTACTTGCTGTTGTAGTTTGATACAACAATGAGAAGCACTCTGCTCTCTCACCAAAATATATCATAAGTGAATTAGGCATTGAAAATAAGGGGACAGTCATCAAGTTTTACCCTGGGCATATTTTTCTCTACTTGGAGACAGTATTCTCAGCCTGCCTTGTGGTACTTTATAATCATTCAGCTCCACAAAATGACTGTGAATCGAAGAAAGACAAGCTGTCGCTCAGAAGATGGAAAGTCACTTTAGAGTATGAAGGGAGAAGAGGGTTGAGGTTGGAGGAATTAAACATTAGGAATTTACATCTCTGACTATGACCACTACAATCAGACACTTTAATGGATAGGAAACTTCATTCTGCCCGATATAAGCCATTATATTACTACAGAAGTCACGCTAGCAAGTTACCTTAGACACCTTCCAAGTAACCCAAAGCTCTCTGCTAAGACACCATGATAGCTGACAAAGAAATCTATGAACTTAACAGTAAAATAGAAATCATGAAGACATGCATCATTAGCCAATCAGTATTTTTCATGTAAATACTCATTATCCCTTCTCCCAAGCTTTCTGTCATTTGACACCAATGCTCTGAGAGTCTATGGCCCGTCTTTGTTCTTTACTTATTTTCGTTTCTAGTCCAAAGATATTCCAATTCTAGTAAGAACGATAAGAAATCTACTTCATCTGTTTTATATACTTTTTTGCCCCATCTACAGTGCTCTTTTTTTTAAGAGCAGAATACTAATACTATTTTTTTGTTTGTTTGTTTTGGAGTCACACCTGACAATGCTCAGGGGGCTACTCCCACTTCTGTGTTTAGTAATTGTTTCGTGTTTGGAGTTCCTGGGGGAAAAGCAAAGGCTCTGCCAGTACCTGGTCATGTCCTACATAGCTCCTAGGGGCCTGCTCACCAAGGAGGCGGCAGTGCCTGCTGGACTTGGAGCAAGGATTGGGGACCTCCACCCAGTCCCCAGCCTCTGGGCTCAGTGGGTGTGAGCTTGAGCTCCAGGCAGCAAGACAGAGACTCCAGATCCCAGGCTGAGCAGGCGCGGTGGTTCCCGCTGCGGTTTAATCTTAGACTCAATATATTTTAGCACCAGGTCCTTTCAGGATCTTTCTCATTTGTACACTTCAATGATCATTCTATTTGCATCAAACTGGAGAGTTTATGGAGAATGAGAAATTATGGGAGACTCACACACAAGGGGCAGAGCTACTACTTGCTCTCCCTAAGCTGATCACGAGGTTTCAGGGGAGGGATGGCGGGTTCTAGCCCTAGCTCGCCACCCCAGCAGAGCCTCGCAAGAAGCCAGAGGAACCCCCCACACCAGGAGGGCCACCAATTTCCACATCCGAACTCTCCTCTCGTCAGAACTCCACCCAGCAGAAGAGCTGATTGCAGCCTGGCTTGGCGGGGTTCATCAATAAATGCTCGAGTCTTGAGGTGACTAGAAGATTATCCCAACCAGATGGCAAAGCCTGGCAAGCTACCCGTGTCGTATTTGACATGCCAAATACAAGTACCAATTATAGACCTCATTCCCATGACTTGATGGAATGGTTTGAGGCTCTTTATGTTCCTGGAGTGGCCAGATGCCCTTGGCCTATCGCGCATGTGACAGGACATATTGAGATGTTACTGGTGCCTGCTCGAGTAATCGATGATCTATGGGAAGTCAAGTGATCAAGTGATAGTGCAATGAAGAAACTAATATCATTCACCCCTGTCGGGAACACCGCCAGGGTCCCCGACAGTGTCAGGACAGAAGTTTTCTTCTACCTCCAAGGACGCCGGGGAACAGATGAAAACTCACAAGTCCGGTGCATTTCCAAAAAATGGCTTTTAATAGTACAAAAGCTCTTCCACAGCAATCCAATATAATGAACAAATTCTAGCTCTGGTCCGAACTTAGACCATACAAAAGAGTCTAAGTCTCCCACCAAAGAGAGAGGATCTCACCGAGCTGAGTCCTACCCAGAAGATGGGGCAAAAGGCCAAAGAGCAAAAAAGCCAAAAGCCAAAAGCAAAAGGCCGAGGAGCCAAAAGCCACAGGAGCCAAAAACGAAAGCTAAAAGGCCCAAAGGTCAAAAAGTGAAGAGTGAAGGGGCCTCAAGTCAGCCTCTTATATACACCAAAGTAATCCAACCGGGAGGGTCATGTCAACAAAGAACTCTAAACAGAGTGTAGTGCCACACCCTATTGCAGGTATAAACAAAGGTTATGCCAAGGTCTAATCCTTTCTATCAAGATAATCTCTTATGTAAAACACTGGAGAGAGAGAGAGGGCTGATATAAAGTAATACATCTTAACTTCATGAGCTTCATGTAATCTAGATGGTACCCACAAGGTCCTTCTTATTATTATCTGCACCAAGGTGATTCTGAGTATCTTGTTCTTGTGTACTGAAAGGGTCACACTCGCCTGCTTGAGCAAACTAGTATGATCCTTCCTATAGTCTTCCTATAGTCTCAGCGTAGCCAGGGTGGTAGTCTCCTGGTAAATTCTAACTGTCCCATGCTGGGTGCAGTGGGTATAAATAGGAGCTGTGCCCAATCTAGAAAACAGAAGTCTTAGTAGATGTATAAGTCAGAAGTTATTCAATCAAGGTGACTTCTGTAACTGCCACACCCTCTAGCAGTGTTTACATAGAAGAGAGGTCTCATTAGAATGAACCTTGACTTAAATAATATTAAGCTGGAAGTGGGCAAAACAAAACCTGTCCTCCAACACACCCCCTTAAAGGAACTAGAGAACATGACTTTGTTTTGAGTTGAGTTAATGGCTTTATATTCTAGTTTGATTAGTGAGGAAAAATCATTACAGCAATATTTTTCTGTATAAATAACAACAAGGAATTCTTTCTGCATCATATCATCTGTCACTTCAATATGATTCTAAATTGGAACAGGGATTTCTTTCACTACAGTTTGTAAAAACCCTGGTCTGTTATTGGCTACTGTTTCTCATTTTTCAATTCTCGAGATGTGTGTCTGTGTGCGGCGCATGCACACGGAAGTGCAGTTGCACTCACAAGAGCTAATGGCTCTATTGTTTCTGCCAGTTGGCTGCTGAATTGGGGATGTGAAAAACCCAGCAGACCACAGCAGGCAAAAGAATGAAGAGGTTAACCTCAATGCGTATATGAGGAGCCACATAGACTTATGACTTGTAGTTCCCAGATCAGCAGAGAAGTCTCTACGAAGATTATTATACCTATCTCCTGAAGTTCAATCTAGGCGTGCGTGAATCTCAGGAGACTCAAATTACTTGTAAAATTTATCTGAATTGAAGATGACATGTTCGCTAAATGGATGAAATTTTTCAGTCTAAAGCATTCTGATAAAAATGTGATAAAAATTATTCTTTCCTCTAAATTATTTTCAATCCAAGAGCTATGCATTGCTTGCAAACAAATGAAACCATCAGAAATGTGGCACGGGAGCTCATGATTCAGTCACAGCTCTTTGAATATCTGATTCCTTTTTTACTCTCTGCTGAAGTGCATGCCTAAATATCGTCAATTAGAATAGTGTACAACAGCGTAACTACTTTGTAATTGTAGAGAAACCACTAACAGTATCCATGTGTTTTCTTTACCAAGGAAGAGTTTAAGAATAAAAAATTTCTGAGCTGAGAGCTTTGTGGTGACTGGAGACTGTTTTATACAAACCTACCCCATTTTGTTTCTCATCAGCTCTGCTGGATCTGGGGGGTGAAAACCAGAACCTTGTTCTCTCACAACCCAATTTTCACTGTGTAATTATGCTCTCTTGTTTTTCTTCCATTATATATTTTTCTTTTATAAAAAAGATTCTTTAGTTTACTGGACTGTAGTTTGAAGTTCCATCAATATTAGAGTTTCATTTTTCGTTTAAAAGTTGTAAGAGAAAAAAAAACATCTTAAATATGGTTTGTGCTACCAGGGCCTTTGGAACATTAAGTTTTCACTTTTCACTGCTGATACTGATACAACATTTGTGGCAAAAATATTCTCTTTAATACAACTGCTGGCAAAAAGAAAAAAAAAAGTTAATGTCAGATATGAGCTGAGAGAATTTTCAAAAGGGAAAGAAAATCCAAGAGCCCAAATATACTGGAGTTTTAATTCTCCTTAGTCAAAAGCAGCATTTCAGACAAAATAGAAACACTATCTTAAGATTGAGTTAATTGTCGTCATGGGCTTTATCTTTATATCCTAACATAGAGTAGGGCACGTGTTTGCACTCATACACATTGTTTTTGTTGTTCCCTGAATACTGAAATTAAAGTATAACACCCAAGAGGACTTTCTGTGAAATATGAAAGGCACATTTGACAATTTATCCATGTAGAAAACATTAGAAACTTTGAAATAATTCAAGAGTCTTTAAAATCAATCAAATAATCTGTGGGAATTTACTACGTGCCTTAAGTCACGTTCATTTCTGTAAAGGAAAACACACGTTCCTTTGTCCATAAAGGAAGTAAGGAGGAAATATGATACATATTAAAAATAAAAGAATAATGACAAGTCAAAAAGTCAAAGAGTTGTGCACCCAAAGAGCATTGTTTTGACTCAACTTACTTGTCTAGAATTAGACTCTGGAACAATGCCATTCAATCTCTTTGAGGGATTTCTAAGAAGCAACTCAAATAAAATTCACTAAATTACTTATTATAAGGTTGTTGAAAACACCATTTCCTCTTAAATGAACAAATAGTTTAAAAATCATAGAAATAAAAAAAAACAAAAAAAATAAAAATCATAGAAATAATAAGCAAGGGTGTTGTGAAATATAGGCAGCAAATGGTTTAGAGAAAAAATAGAAATTCAAAAACTCTTTCTGAAAGAGGGAAGACTGCTATGCCCTGAAAAAAATTAAATTATTCCCTTTTTAAAAGCACTTGGGAAACAAAAACTGGAAATATTTTATGTACTTATAATTCCACAAAAAATATTAATGTGTCATATTCGGCATCAAAAATTAAAAATAGCACAATGATTGTTAGGTGGACAATCATTGATAGATTGTTTTCTATCCTGGGAAAATGGCAATCTAGTGAATAAATATTTGTAGTAGGATAAGACCATGAACTATATGATAATGCCCATTTCTTTCTTTGAGTTATGTCAAAATGTCAGGTAAAGCCAGAGGTACTTAGATTGCTAAATAAAAAATAAAACTATTTTGATAAGCAAAGAAGAAAGCACAAATATTTATGTTTGTTTCTTTTCTTTATTCTTTATAATCCAGTAAAATCCTTAAGGGTTTATGACATATATAGCTCATCACCACACACAGACACAACTTGGTTGTATCTGTAGCAGGGTTGGGAATACTATGGAGGAGATACTGCCTGGAATCAGGGAAAGTCCAGCACTGTTAACCCAAAGAGAATGTCAATGACTGAGGGGATAAGAGCCAGTCACCACGTGGAAGCTGAACACCTGAATATTTCTGGCCTTGCGTGGATACCCATTGAACCAGCAGTAATGGCGACTGTTCAACTGTCAACCAAAGGGCATCGCATCACTCATTCTCCCTGCATCCAGCTAAGATGGTGTAATTCAGTGTCAGCCACATCTCATTTGAGATTTAGCAGAAATCTGAGAAAAACGTGAGATACTTCTCACTTTTAGTCACACTCAAAAGAGGGTATATATTCTGGAACCCTTGAGAAGAGGTGGTGATACAAAAGGGATGTTCCCATTACTAGTTTGAGTTTGGGCTGAATGGTAGCAAAATTCATCTTTGTTCTACACATCTCCATCTGCCTGTGTGCACACAAAATTGTGTGCAGATACAAAGAAATACATAAATAACTATTCTGATCAAGCCAAATGTAGCAGTGGAAATTTTTTAGCTTGGCCCCATAAGACTCAGAAGTGTATCAAGGTTAAAGACTGGTTGATTTCATTATTTCTCAAACTTACATAATCATAAGAATCACCTCATATGAATATTTAAAATAACAATTTTAGGTACCTATCCTGTGGATTAAATGTTTGGAATCTGTGTCTCTCACCAAAGTTCCCTATGATCCTATCATTTGGTCAGTTTGAAGGCACCTTCTCCAAGTATGGGCAACACATGCATTCTGCTTCTAGCACCCAACAGGCACTGTACCTGTTGATCTTGGCACTGAGCCTGCCTACAGGGAGTTCTTGACTACCCTAGCTATCACTATTAATCCTCAGAGTCTTCATGTCATATGAGAGGATAAAATCAATCTCTCATCAATGTAGCATGGTCTCTCCCCACTCATGAGAGCAAACCCTTGGAGCAATGTTGGACTCGGCCAGGGGATGGCCGAGCCCCCTTACCCGGGTGGTCAGCTCCATGGGTTGCTTCCACATGGGGCCGGCTGAGCAGCACAGCTGTGAGCGGGAAGAGACCATGCTGGCCTCATGAGCGGGAGAGACCATGCTGGCCTCATAAGCGGGGTAGAGAGCATGCTGGCCAGACTCAGAGTGGAGTTTTGGGCCCTGCCCTTTCCTCCGCCTCCATGCCAGTTGCCCTGGAAGAGAGAGACCCACCCACGCCAGACCCACATGTCCCTTGCGATATCTTTATAGGATACTGAATTTTGTATATGTTCTTCCCAATTTATTTCACATTTATACATAGTAAACAGTTATAGACATGTTTTAACTGATACCAGTAAGCCTGGCAAGAAGCCAGAACAAACCACACATCATGCAGTTAGTCATTCTCAACATTCAGACTCCATAGTTCCTCAGAGCTCCATCCAAGAGAAAACCTGATCTTCCCCTTTAATATTCATCAATAAATGCTCGGGTTGAGAGCCTTCTACTGAGACTATACCACCTACATGGTAAAGCCTGGCAAGCTACCTTGTTTTATTTACTTTTATGCCAAAGACTAGTAACTATTATGGACCTCCAGTTCCATAACCTGAAGAATGGTTTCGGGCTCCTCCTGTCCCTGTAGCAAGTAGATGCCCTTGGGTTGCACCTGCTTGTGACAGGACTAATGGAGATGTTACTAGTGCCCACTCGAGCAAATCGATGAACAACGGGAAGACAGTGATATAGTGATCAATGTAGCCTACTACTAATAGTGTCATGAGGTAGCATTCTCAATTTTGAAATGCCCATGTGAGACTCTGGGTGCATTATACAACAAGCCACATCCTATGCTTTGGTAGAAGAAACACTTTTATGGTGGTGATTCTAGTGGCTCAATAGAACCTCCCTTGCACTAGGTGACCTATAAGGTTTAAATTGATCAAATATTGGCGCCTGCAAAGAAAGTTTTGCAAACACATATGCTTGTTGATATTGCTGGAAACTCCAATAAACTTCTGAGTGGAACCACACTGCTAAGCAAAAGACTTAGCTTCTTAGTCAGTCATCTAGCTAGTGTGGGATAATTAATACTCTGCTGGATTTAAGCAGTCTTTGGTACTAGTTCTCTTTCCAGTGAGAGTATTCATGTGAATTTGCTTCTCTAGCCAGTCTCACAAATTGGTGAGCTCACAGCTTTAGTTTTTTAATTTGTTTGGGGAGGGATCACACCTGGCAGTGCTCAGGGCTTCCTTCTGCATCAGAGATCACTCCTAATGGGGCTCAGTGCACCATATGGGGTGCTGGGGATCAAACCTTGGCCAGCAGCATGCAAAGCAAGCACCCTAACTTCTGTACTACCACTCTAGCCCAGACTTAAATCGATCAAACTTCATCTGACTGATATGTGTATCTTGGGTGAATTGTCTTCCCTTTTGAAACATGTAGATAAAGATAGCATGAAATTCATTTCTTTTGTGAGTATTTAATAGAAATTAATATACAGCACTTAGCTGTGTGCATGGCAGGTAACATGTTTACTTAGGAGACATGTCATTTTTCCTATCCTTGCTATCAAAATCACACATTGACTTTGATATCACACATTGACTCTGTGTGTAATTTTTTCATTCAGATTTAGTTTTAGATTGTGAATTCTAGTATAAAGTTTGGATTATGGATTATTTCCTTTTTCACCCAGTCTAAACATCCTCAAATCTTCTTCAAACTGATTCTCTATTTAACATTGTTTAGGTGAGTTTATCCTGACTGGGAATTACTTTAGGATACCTAGAAGTATGAAACTGTTGTTTTACCTAGTTAAACTACTAGTAACTAGTAACTATGATGTCTGTCTTCTTCATTTAGCCTTGAATTCCAATTGCTACACGTTGAGTCAGACTCTTGGAAAAGCACTGATTGAACCCAAGACTAAATCATATCTTTTAATTAAATATGATTTAAAAAAAACATTGTCCTTCTTTTTTGGGTCACACTCGGTAATGCCTAGGGGTTACTCCAGGCTCTGCACTCAGGAATTACTCCTGGCAGTGCTTGGGGCCTGTATAGGATGTAAGGGATCGAACCCAGGTAGCCTGTGCAAGGCAAATACTCTCCCCTCTGGACTATTGCTCCTGCCCCAAAGTTTTCACACCTTTTATACAAGCACCACTTTATCAAGTTTTGTTCTTTTCTGTGACTATTGGCTTAGAGTTGCATTTTCTTGTTTAGTCCTCTTTTAATTTGGTTGGACTGGGCAGTGGATTCATTCACCTGTGTCTAGCAACAAGCATAAAGCAAGCTTTTCATGCAAGTTTCAAGAGCTACTGATACCGTGGCTGCATCTCCTAGGACTATGCTCTCTTTGGTCTCTCTCTTTCTTTCTTTCTCTCTCTCTCTCTTTCTCTCTGTCTGTCTGTCTGTCTCTTTCTCCCTTTCTCTCTGCCTCTCTTTTTTGTCTCTCTCTCAATTTCTGTGTGCTTTTTGCTTCTAATGGCCTGAAACTTGACTTGTTTTGAGGGAGCCCCCCCAAAATCATATGAAACCTCATTGTCCTGATACAGAGTTCTTAAAATGCCTGGCAATTTTTTTAAATTCTCTGTAATCTATTCTTAACAAATGACTCATCCTATTGACATCCAGGAAGAAAATTTTGAGACTTAAATCATACTCCTGAATTCATCTATAGGGTAAACTTTTAAGCTTATGGGGAATTTTAAATCTCCCTTGCTGAGCCCTGCCATACCCTGTTCTCTGCAATCCCTTGCATCTTTCTTGGCGTATCGTCAATGAATCACTTGCATACAAACCAACTCAAAACTTGCTTCTAGGAAACCAACTTTCAGACTTAAGTAAAGGATTTTGGAAATAAAATATGTCAAAAAGTAGAAAAATTTTATTCAATCTGCATATCCTTTTAAGTCTTGTAAAGTATAAAGGAATGAGGGAATGAGATTTGCATTGCATGTTTTCTGTCAGCTTTAATGTAGAATTCATCAGTAGAATAGGGATACCAAAATAACTCGTTCCAGGTAGCAAGCGACTTGTGTGCAGTAGGAGAAGAAAATGGGGGAAACGATAGGGGATTTTTTCAAAAAAGTGAATACGGATCAAGAGTAACTTCAATTTGCTGATACATATCACATTTGAGAGCTAAGTATTTTTTATATAGAGGATTAACTTGTTGGCCTTGAGCCAACAAGAAAAGAGATGACTTTTCTTAGGTGTGCCTAAACTGTTATAAAAATCTTTTGAAAAGCTGAGCTATGTAAGCATGGAAGGAAATGGCCAGAGAAATTTCAGCTTTGAGACTGAAAGTTGCATACAAAGGAGAATGGAATATTTGTAAGTTGTCAGAAAGACTCAGAGTGCATGAGTGTGATGGTAAGTGTGAATATTACAGGGCATTATGTCAAGAGTAAAGTAGCTACATTTTTACTGAAAAAGAAAAACATAAAATATCTTCAACATTTTAGATAAGACTAGCAAAATTCCAAAGGTAAAACATGAACTAAATCAGAATAATGCTCATTCCTATTACTATGACAAGAACAAGAAAAAGATACATATTCTTGGATATGTACGCGCATGTGTATATATCATATATAAACACATGTATGAATATTCATACACACATTTATATACATACCCGACAAGTATGATTCAAAGTTCATTTTTTGTATTGATATGCAGTTTTTTTCAGCACCCTTGCTGGAAAAATAACCTATTTCTTTGCATTAATTGCTGAACATTAATTGTCAGTATATATATGGAGTCATTTCTGAATTCTATTCTGTTTCATTGATCTGTGTATTTGTGTTTGTCAGAATCACTTTATAACTTCATTAGAAATATTATAATTTTAAAATTATTAAGATATTTAACATTCCTTTCTTTTTGTATTTTTCAATTTTATTTTACTAAACTAAACAGAGGGAGTTGTTGGAGTACATGACTTCCCAGAGCCTCTGCATCTTGCCTGGAGTTACCTCCTGAAGGCCACTTTGTACATAGGGGCAAGGAAGACAGTTTGGATCAGTGACTTAAGTGGCAGAGTATCTTACCATGTATTCTATGTTAGCTGGTATAAATATTTTTTCTCATGCTCCCACAATCTTAGTGGAACTGGAAAAATCTTACTAGCATTTATCTGTCTGTGTTGGATTCTCTTTTAAATATAATATAGCCATAATTAAATCAGAGAGAAATGCTGTTTGCCTCCTAGCAAGCAAGTGTGGCTCTCTAATAAGCCTAAAGGCTAATACCTAGAGCAATTGTGAAGTAAAGACAAGGATCTTGTGAAATTTTGAATAAATATATACCTGAATATCTATGGCACAGATGCATGCCTTTTGTATTAATTCTGAGATACAGTTCATCTCAGATGCCCCTCCCCACTCTGCATAGGGTCTGCAGGGAAACTTCAAGGGCAGGCCTTGTCTGGGGCAATATTAACATTTCAATGGGACCAGATGAGGTCCTGGGAGAAGCAAACCTGAAAGAATTGGCCTTGATTGCAATCCATTGATATGGGTCTGTCAGGGCTGAAGAGATATAAAAGTAGTAGCCCTCTTCCTCTTCTTGCTCTCTGCCTTGCTCTTTTCCTTTTGCCCTCTGCCTCTGCTCACTTCAACTCCGTTCTCTACCCTGTTGGTCCTACCTAAGACTGTGGTAGCAGCCATCTTGGCCTACAATTCTAAACCTACACATGGCCTGAGCCCAGCTAGGGCTTCAAGTTTGGGGTTTTCCTGTTATTAGATTATTTACCAGAATCTGTGAGTAAAACCTTTTGAAACTTTTCTGGATTCATGAGTCTTTGTCTTATCCACTTGAAAGAGTTGGCCACCCGATGGGGTGACTGACTGGGAGCCTCGGAGCGCCGCATCTATCAAGGAAAACTCTGAGAGACCGGATCCTATGCAAAAGCAAGGGTTTTATTAATAAGCGAGTATACTCGGGCCCATAGCATGACCCCAAGCGGTCAGTGGCTAAGAGCCCTGAGCCCTTCCAGGGAGGATCTTTTAAGAGATAGTTCCCCGCCGCTACAGAAAAGCCTGCTCATAAACATCCAATAGATTTAAAATATTATATCAAGGTCTGCGGCGCAGGCAGCCAATCACTTTTGTACCAAGTAACCATCTCCCACCAATCAGATCATTCTTAATACTGCTTTCTATATTTGGTGCGGCTAGATACACGCGTGGGATCATGGGTCAGCAATGGCTATGCGTATGTGCAGGAATGCAATCCAGGAAATTCAGGCCAGATAGTAGATTCTGGGCGGGGGGGTCTCATAACCCCTAACAGGAATTTGTTCTGGGCCTTTTGTAGATAACAAAAAGGTTACTTCAAGATGAAAAGGACACTCAGGCCCTAAATTGGTAACTTTCCATGAGTAGGCCTGCCCTGGTTGGGAAAGGGGTTTCTGCCTTCTTTCACACTGACTTCCAATCCCCTGGCAGAAGGGGGATCACTGTCCTGCCCCCTATTTTTGTTGGGTAACCCAGAGTTTTCTGACAACTGGAGGTCTCACTGAGATGCAAATGAACTTTTCCTGAAGTGGTGAGCAGATTTGAACTGTGAGTGAAAATACCTTATGTCTCAGAGGTTTTCTCTTTGTTTTGGCTTTTTCTTGCTAGCCCTCATGTTTTTTGTAACTATTGCTTGTGTCTCAGAGAATTTCTCTCTGTTCTGGCTTTTTTCTGGTACTAAATCTTGTGGGTTTTGTAATTATTAAGTTGTACCTCTCCCAACAGGATATGAGAGCCAAGGTCTGGTGAGCAAACTGTTAATTTTAAAGTAGAGGCCTGTAGGATCTATGGTTTAAGGACACATTTCTTGGTGGCATCTTTATTTAATTCAGCTGGAGAAGAGCTTTAGACTCTACCTACAAATGCTGCCACCTACATACACACTTTGGTTTGCCATGAAATCAAGCAGGATTAATTGTCTGTGTTGTTTTGTCTGTGATCCGTAACATTGTGAATCCCACATGGCTGGAGGTTAACAGACAATTAAGTTATGATAAATGAATATTTATGGAAAATGACTTATAGCAAATGAATAGTTATGGCAAATGCAACATTGTTGGGCATGCTTAAAACTTTCAAGACTCAATTATTAAAACAATGAAAAGCAGGTCTCTTTAATATTATTCACCTTAAATTTCTTAAATTTGCTTCAAGGAGAGCCTTGCATAGCTGCTGAACTAAGCTTTCAGAAAGGCATACAGAATCAGAAGACACCTAATTCTTTTACATAAAACCATATTTTTAAGTTTGCAAACTGCTGTTTAATTATCTGTCTTGGTTCATTTTTAATAATAATAATGCTGCCTGTAGCCTGTTGATATTTTAGTTGGAGATAAGCCCTTTCTTACAGAAAAAAAATTAAAATTTAAAAAATATTAAATCTTAAAAATTAAAAAATTAAAGAAGTTTTTTTCAAATGTAGTGCTTTATGTTGAAGTGTTTTAATGTTTTCTTGATGCCTTGGTGTTAGTGAATTCGGAGGTGAAAGAGAATCTGAATAACCCTCAGGACAAGGTATTATGGAAGAATTTTCTAAGGTTTTTGTCTATAGGAATGACTAATGAAGAAGTTTTCTAATGCTTTACAGAAAAAGGTTAAAAAAAAGAAAATGGACTCTAGTGTATGGTGTTCAGTGTCAAGGTTTTAGTGTTTAATGAAAGAGTCTTCTAACGTTTTTGTTTACAGAAATTTAAAAGAAAACAGGGGAAAAGGTGGACTCCAAGTATAGAACTCGATGTCAAACTGTTCTAACAATTAATGAAAGAGTTTTAAAATGTTTTGTTCACAGAGATTTACAGGAAAAGAACTCGGCTGCTACAGATTGCTTCTATGATGTTCAATGCTTTGGACTCTCATCACAATGCTCATTTAAAAAAGTTTTCCAAATCAATGAAGAAAGTTTTTCTAATAATTTTGTTCACAGGATAAGCATTGTAATGCAGTAGAATCACACTACAGCACTCAATACTCTGAGACTCCTAAAGCAGTG
This sequence comes from Cryptotis parvus, assembly GCA_021461705.1. NCBI lineage: Eukaryota > Metazoa > Chordata > Mammalia > Eulipotyphla > Soricidae > Cryptotis > Cryptotis parvus. Next base: position 118,869 of record JAJIBD010002247.1, read on the forward strand.
CTCACTATAAAAATTTAATAATTTGCAAAAAAGTTTGTCTTGATGTTTCTATTCACAAGGTGTTGGAAGTTTTTATGTTCTTCCTTTATGTTCCCTAATATTTGTGATTACACTTGGAGTCTTTTGTCTCACCTAAGATTAAGTTACAATTATGGTTTCCCTTGCTTAAGATGACTTTCAAGATGCCTGTACTAGTGTTCTAGACACTTTTTCCAGTGCTTGAGACATTTGTTCTAGTGTTCCTGATACCTGATCCAGTGTTCCTGATAATTCGACCACTCTTACAAAGATGATGGTAAGTGATCAGTTTGTATAATACGTGCTGAAAATAGCTAAAGGAATAATATGATAACTTCTCCAATTTGTATTGAAAACCATAATGGCCAACGTGAGAGAGAGACAGGGAGAAAGAAGGAAAGTACTGCCGTAGAGACAGGCTGGGAGTGGGGGCTGGGGATGTGGCAGGAGAGTAAAGTGGCACATTGGTTATGAGAAACTTGCACTGCTGGAGGGATGGGTATTGCAGCACTGTGTGACTGACACCCAATCATGAGCAGCCTTCTAACTGTATCACAGGTAATTCAATACAATAAATTAAAAAGAAAGAAGTATGGTTTACATGCATAATGGAATACCATGCAACCCTAACTAAAGATGAAATTATGCAGTTAGTTCCTATTGGATGGACTGAAAGGGAATCATGCTGAGTGAAATTTGTCAGAAGAAGAGGGGTAGGTGCAAAATTATGTATCTCATCTGTGGAATATAAAGAAACATTGTAAGGAAACAACAAAATGGCCAAAGGCAGCAGAATGGATCAACGGAATTTACCTGGGTGTGGTAGTGGGTGTAGAGATATTGGAAAAGGGACAAATTGGAGGGGTCTTTGGGACATTGATGGAGTGAAGCAGTTATTACGGTAGTAGGTGTGGTGTTGGAAAAATATGTACATGAAGCTATCATTATCAGTATTGTAAATCACTATGCCTCAATTAAAAATTGGGTGAAACCAAAAAAATTTCATGTGAATTTAAAATCAACTTGCCATTTTTTTCAACAAAAAATCTTGTTTCTTTTCTTTATTTTCAGAACCAAGTAAGTCTATTTTCTAGGGTAACTTTTAAGAATTTCTTTATAGCATTGGTTTTGAGTAATGCCACTGTCATATGCCTTGTTATAGTTCCCCACCACGTTTTTTTTCTATATATTATATTTCAATATATAATCACCATAGTATATTCATTTTAACTTGTATTTTCAGTCTAAAACCTGGTTCATATATATTTTTCTTTTTTTAAAGGCAGGTTCACATAAAATAGGGTATACCCTACTTTATGTAATACAAATATTTTGCATAAATTCTGGGATGTTTATGCAGTGTGTGTGTGTGCATGTGCGTGTGCGTGCGTGCGTGCATGCATGTGTGTGTGTGTGTGTGTGTGTGTGTGTGTGTGTTGGGTCTTAAGCAGCTACTTAGAACTACAAGTATTTGGGGAGAAGGGAAATTCTACTACTAGTTAATACATTTCTAACTGTATAACTACACATGTGTAAGGGGGAATAACTTCTTTTTTTTTTTTTGGTAGCTTTTCCTTTTATTAGGGGCCCATTCTCTGATGGTGCCTTGGATTTCTGTGACTGGGTAGGGTCACACTTCCTTCTCTCTCAAGAGCAAACGATACGTATTTCAAAAGTATGTTGTTCCATATGACTTTGGATTGCTTCAAGGCAGGCAATCTCTTCTTAAATTCTATTATTTCTCAAAAGCGTTTTCTTACCTATCTTTCTGCAACAATCTCATGCTCTTCATTTATTCATTTCAGGCATTGTAATGTTAATATTTTCAACTTTTGTCTGAGTCTTTTTATATATCTCAAATCACTACTTAACTTTCTGAACATAATGGTGTTAGTGCAAAACTGGATTTTCCTGGGCTATTGGGCTCTTAAGAATGTATGAAAGATTTACTTACAAAACTAGAAATGAGTTAGAATATGTTGTACAGTTTACGTAGATGGGTCTGGGCCCCCTCCCCAAATATCCAGGCCTCTCTCCACCTATGTAGTAGACATCACTCTTTCTGCTCCTGGTGTTTCCCGTCCCATGTATGATGGACCCACTGTCCTGTCCCATATATCTACTTACCTTCAGTGTATAATGGGCAGGTTCCTATGTCACGCTCTATCCACTATACACTTTCCAGGTCTAAAATTGTGTCTCTGGATCTTTCGCAAACTCTACCCCAACAGTTCCCTGACATCTTGCCATAGATTTCCCTAGTCCCCAGCCTGCCGCCATTTGCTTCAGGTCAAGATCTCTGTGCTCTGTTCCTGTTGCTGGCCCTCTCAACCATATTCCAGCAGTTCTGTTGTCCCAGCTGACTCTGACACAGCCATGGTGTGTGTGGGTGAGACGCCTATGCTTGATATCCAACCCTGCCTGGAAAACCAAGCCCTGATAAATCTGAACTTTCCTGAGCATCTGAGGCCTGCTTGTATTCACTCCAGTTTGGGTCTCTGAGAACTGCCTGTAGTCAGCTGGCCATCTTCCTAGGTGCTCAAGCCCTGCCGGATCCTGCAGTCTGCCTGGGCAGGTGCAAAGAGAGACTATGAAGAGAGAGAGGGAGGGAGACGGACTGGGGCCTCCTTTTATCTGCTGCCATCTTCCACCCCCCAGACTTCCCATTATCTATTTTGGTTGGCTCCTGGGTGAAATCTAAAGTGACTGACTAAAGTCACCTGACTTCCACACTTACGCCCATACAGTATCAATAGCAAAGGCTTAGCAGGTTAGAATCACTTTTGAGAGTCCTTGTCTTCAACATTTATAGGTTAGCTTTCATTTTCAAATAGATTTTTTTTCCTCATTATAGATTGTATTATTTTTTCTTTTTTGGGCCACACCCAGCAATGCTCAGGGGTACTCCTGGCTCTGCACTCAGGAATTACTCCTGGCGGTGCTCGGGGGACCATATGGGATGCTGGGGATCAGACCCTGGTAGGCCGCATGCAAAGCAAACGCCCTACCCACTGGACTATCACTTCAGCCCCTGTATTTTTTCTCAATGGAGCAAAATAAATTTTTAAGTGAAGAAAGAAAAATGTGAAGGGAAGAGAGAGAAATACATTTTCAAGAGAGAAATCCACATTCTCCAGAGAGGCAAAAGCCTAGAATGGCTTTTGGAAACTTGTATATAATATGCCTAGATTGTCCTGGACCAGGAGCTCACGAAATCAGAATTGTTAAACTGGCACAGGGAAAACTTTGGACTTTCACTCTTTTATCAGGACCTTTAGATTCTTTATTAGTGTCTCCATTTATAAAGTCTCCACCCTTTTCTGGGTGATGCTTCAGGTTCTTCTAGAAGCTCAATATTCGAATCTCAAAGCTGCTTTGGGCTACTGGGCAAGGCAATTTCCTCTTTAGCTACAACCCTTATGAGCCACCCCCCGCCCACCCAACACTCCCCTCTAGAGATCTTTTCCTATTAGATGTCAGGGAGTATGGATTTTACCTTGCTATGGCTTTCCTATTTCTACAAATATTCTTTTTACTTATTTGAAAACACTATTGTTTAAAATTGTTCTTTTGAGTCTCTTAAACTTTGTTATGCATCTCAGAGCCACATTTTATTTAGGGCTGATCATTCCCTACTACTAAGGCATGGCTTTATTTTAGCCTCTACCTGGTTTGAGGTGACCTACAAAGTTTTCCTTTTAGCTATATGGGTAGGCACTTCCTCACTAGTGTCCAGAGATATGACTAATTCCTTCCCTATTGTCAGGTAGTTTTACTACATGTATGTGCTGACCAGCTGAACTTGACGGGGAATTCCATGCACTTCTTTGAAGTCCTCTTTATTCTATAATTCTTTGTTCCTTCTTTATCTTATACACTTCAGTGGCCTTGGTCTCCCTAGAAATTTGTTCACCAGGATTGAAACTTTTAATTTTTATTCCATGACCTAAGACGTTTCTGGGAGAAACAGAGGTCTGACCTCATTCATTTCTCTTGTCCAAGGGATCACCACTTCCCTTCTCTGATGTCCAGTGTCCTGGGAACCAATGTTTTGTGTATTTTGTTTAGATTTTACTTGTGTCAGCAAGTAAAAGGGAAAACCTAATAGCAAAACTCTTTTGAACGCAAGTGGAAGTTTCAGCCAGTCCCTAAGCCAATTCATCTCCATCATTTTGATATGAAAATTAAAGCTTTAGAGGATTGGTGACAAGATATTACACATCTGATAAGGGTGACAGCTGAAATTTGAGATCAGACTGTCTGATTTCAGTGCCCTTGTGTTTCTTTGCTACTTTACATAACCAGAATTCCTGGCATATTAAACCAGGCATACATACATCACAGTGTGTTTCTTTTGAACCAGAGTAACTCACTTTCTGGTCATCAAACTTAACAGAGCCAGAGAACTTGCTTTTGGTTGGCTTTTTTTTTCTGAGACCCCACTCCCCATCCTGCATGACTTTAATTTTTATATGTATTATTAATCTATATAAAGACACCCAACTAGCTTAGTTGACCTTCCCAAAGTAGTTCACTATACCTGTACAGAAAGCATGTTTCCGTCAAATTATTTTAGACTGTCTTTGTCATTCCAGCTTACAGTGTGTGACCAGAGAAAACTATCTGCACACCATTACATGGCTCCTATTTTTTATGCTGTGATTGGAGAGCACAACTACTTCTCCAAATTTCAGAGAAAATAATGCTTCTTTTTATGACTTTCAGAGTCATGTGCACAAACATATTTGTTGCAAAATTTTCTTGGCCTTTTAGCCTCTTCCAGAAAAGGTAAAAGTGAAGTTTCACTTCTTTTTCTAATCCTAAGGTTCTGTTGTTATATCATTTTAAAATCTATAAAGTTAACTATTTTTTTTTCAGGAAATGCTCCATTACATTTAGCTTATGTTTTTTAAAAAACTAACAGAATTATTTCTGATAGGTCCTTTATATAGATTATCTGTTATTGTATGACTGATTGACAATGAAGTGGTAAATGAGTCAGTGGCCTTTCTCATTTTTGGTTATTTTGCTTACAGTTTTAGGATCTGTGAGAAAAGAATAAATTTGGGAAATGCAGCAATTGGACAGAGGAGGATGGAAGCTGCACATCAATAAAATAGATTTGTGACTCGTCAGCCCATTTATGAGGTTCTATGGATGTGGCCTCTTTCTAAAAAGGCAGCATTGAAAGCATTCCTTAGTCATATTAAAATAATTAAATATGTACTGCATGCTCCTTGAAGAAAGAGCTGAAATATGGTTTGGAAAACAACTAATTTCAGCTCTTTGCTCAATGTGTGACTTTTCAAAAGTCTTTATCTATATCTATAAAGAGCTTGGGGGTGTTAGCACTCTGACTAGGAAGCGGCTTCAACTCATTGACAAGCTGAGAAACTGCTTGTGGGTTTTACTTACCTGTGTGTCCTTCTGTTACCATTTCTAAAGACATGAATTGTTCTTGAACGCACTGATCAGAAGGATCCATTTAAGTAACCTCTTCAAAGAAAAAAAATCTACATGGGTGCCAAACTTTTAGGTGAAGGGAAAACAACTGATTTGGAATTCCCTGGAATAGAGGCAGTTGTTTCAGACAATGCAGGGAATCATCTTTTAGATCCTGCTTAGATCATGCTACATGTGACTTGGGGTAGTTCTGAGACTGAATTAATTCCAGATATGTGATTACACATGTCATTTAATACAAAGAAAGTCCTTTCACTCTAAAAATTATCATATCATGCTTCATTTGCATATGGTTTATTAAGTTTGAGAATATAAGAAGGCATTCCCCAAGGGCTTCACAATTCTGTTGGGACACAAAGCAAATATGTAATAATTAAGTGGTAAGCTGTTTGGCTCTGGATAATAACTTTTACATTTCTTAATTCAATTAGACATTAAACTTTTTCCACTATGGAAAGCCCATGTTCTCTTCTGAACATGTATTGACCTCACTCTTCTCCCTGCATACTACTTTAGCTAAATATTTTTCGGTAAAAATTATTTGGTCCACAGAAACAAGAAGAGATTGGGATGAAAGCCTGATAGCCTCAAACAGTTGAGAGAAACTTATGTAATAAAAGTTGCTTAGTAGACAAAGTGGGTAAGTGTTTACAAATGAAATACACGTCATGGCAGAGGCAAGGAGTTGCAACTACAAGGGAACAAAATGAAGGGAAGTGAGTTGTTAAATAATACTGTTGGGAAGAGATGAGAAATACAGCTTTATCAGATAGTAAGTGAACTGATGACCAAATAGGAGAATCTCTTTCTAATGCCAAGAATAACAGGGAAAAACACTGTGACTTTTGCCCCTATGACAACTGAAAATACAGTTTTATGAAGTTTAGACTGAAAATGTGCAAGGGCGGTAAGGAAGAAGATGAAGAGACCAGCCTGTGTCTAGATGAGTATTTAAAGAGGGAGGACTATTTTAGGAGAGAAAGAAAAAATAATGAAGACAGTAAAGGACAAGTTTATATCAGAAGAAAGATCAGCACATCTCACATCTGACCATTCTCTACCATCTGAAAGAGGCACTGAAGGAACAGATGTGGGGTGGAAGGCAGGGATATGTATCTGTTTTAAATAATCATCTTATAAAGGCATTTGACTTGTCAACTATTTTATTTGGAGCAAGATTCCCTAAAGAATTTCCTTGTAGCTGAAGTCCCTTCCCCACCTCTGTCTCCTCTGAAAGGCCCAGGACCTGCCCACAAACTGCTTCCTGCGCTGTTGGCCATGATCCAGAGAAGCAGACCCACAAGGCAGAGCTGCAACCAGCTCTTCCTGTGGCACTCAGCCACATAGCGGCCGTGTGATACCTCAAAGCCTAGTATACTGATGTACCAGGTATCCCACCACATCTTATAGAATTTAGTTTGGGGCATACAATCACAAGTGTGAGGGCACGATGTCTGGTCTGTGGGAACATATCGATAATTTCTTATACAGTGGGCCCAAATGGCAACAAGGTCCAGTTGAGATTTAATAATTTTATTGACTTTTGTCTAAGAATATAGACAAAAAGTATTTAGAGAACTAGCTCCAACAAGCAATATAGAATAGATTATTCATTACATTCTTTGGAAAAGCTCAAACAGAGATTGAGAAAAAATTTGAAGTAAGTGCTGTCCCTGGTATGGTGGTGGTGTGGGGTGACTAGTAGAAATCATCTACAGTCCAGAAACTTAAAAAGTGAATGCAAGAACAGAAATTGGCCAGACTCACACATAACAACTCAGAAAAATGTCATGACTTTATCAATACCTTCCCCACATATGGGCTCTAATGGTCAATATAATTAGTGCTGGCTAAGAGAGCAGGCATGGAGATGGAGGCAGGTGGGAAATGAGGAACTTTGATGGTGGGAACACACTGGTGGTGGGATTGGTGTTGAATGATGAATCTTTCTAACAATTGTATTGAGAAAAAACTTTGTACTTTGTAAATCATCGTGTTTAAATACAAAATGTTTTTAAAAGTTCCTTAGATGTACTTGTGGCTATCCTACTGTGGAAAGGACCCTACTTGTGTCTACCGCTACCCCTCCTACCCTCTTCCCCCACAAACACATGCCATCTTTAATAGGACTAAATCTGTCACAATACTTTCCCTGTAAAACAGTACAAAATTTTGACTTTAGGTTTAGACTGGGAGAATTAAAGTGTTCTGGGACACCTTATTTCTTATTAAAAACACCATACAAACAAACAAGCAAAAAAACTGGAAGGTCAGCTGTCTAAGACGGTCCCTCTCATAACTCAAATTGTGGGAAACCACTGAATTCCACAGTTAGCCGCATGGCTATGTGTATAATCTTGGAGACTGGGCTGGGGCTCCCTGGAGAAGTTAGCAGGAGTTTGTGGGCAGCAATGTGGTCTTGTTCACATTGCTTTGCTTTGATAATCGAGCAGCTTCTGTGTGTGTGTGTGTGTGTGTGTGTGTGTGTGTCTGTGTGTCTGTGTGTCTGTGTCTGTGTGTGTCTGTGTGTGTGTTGCTGTTGTTTAGTTTTTGTTCTTAAGACGAAGGGTGAGGGATGTTTGGGTCACACCTCTAGGTCACTCCCAAAGGTGCACTTGAGAATCCATCCCAACGGTGTGGAGGCACCAGATGAGGCCAGGGATTGAAGTGACTCAGTCTCACTCAAAATAACCATCTTGACCTCTGAACTTTATCTCTGGTCCCTAGAGTAACTTCTTTAAAAGCAACAACAAAAGCGAAAACAACACATTGATGAGCCTTGGAACATTGATTTATATGGAATTGATTATGTGGAATCATTTTTGAATGTTCCAAACCCCAAAATAACCCACCAAATCAAAACAAATAGCATCATTCTGCTTTTATGTACTAGGAAAACATGTATGCTATTCAAATAAAAATGGAAGTGTGGTATGATAGTGATGACAATGGTTCTGATGTTGCTAAGGCTACCCCATTCAGCACTTCCTGTGCTTCAGACATTGTTTTGTGGTAATATGTTATTGTTACATGTTAGAGCTTAGAATAGTTACCTTAATAAACTTATAAAGTAGATATTACTCTCTTTAGATATCAAATGAGGAAACTGGGGTACTTGAATCTGATGAAGGAACTGAAGAAACCGAGGAGATAAGTTAGTAGTATCTCTAGCCAACAGCACATAAGCAAAGGCTATAACATTTTTTACCCAAAGAGATTCTTAAATATTGAATGATAACTTAAATAATAAAATTGAAAATATCTACAATAGAAATTTTTGAAAAATTTACCTCTGTGATATGTTATTTTTAAACACCAATTAGAAGAAATCAGAAAATAAATCAATATATCTAAGCATCTATTTTTAACCTTAAAGCATCTAAAACAAAATAAATATATGCCATTACTTTTTCAAAGCTTGTGCTATATATTTTTTATTGCTCTTATAAAAGACATTGATACCTACTACCCTCACTAACCAAGAGATACCCAAGATGATTCTCATTTTTAGGATAAAGACCAAAGGCAAAAAGAAGACATTGCACTCGATGTTTATTTAGAGTTAAATGTTCTAGAAATATCAGACATTTTCATAGCAAGAGTGAACCCACTATTTTCTTCCTAAGAAAATTATTTTATATAGGCTGTGTACTTTCAATATAATTCCCACTTTAACTACATAGTAATGTGATTGTAGATCACAATTGTTATTTGGTATAATTTGATATGGGGTTTAAGAATGCCTAAAATTATTGGCAACAGAAACTACTGCTCTCTTTATGCCATTTTGACTTAAAAGGATTTCATAGGTTTTCCCCACTACACACGTGTAGATCGTTTATATTTGGTTATATGTATCATATTATTGGGTTTGGGAAAATGGATTTATATGGAATTAATATGTTTGGTATAGTTTTTTGAGTCTTCAGCACCTCAAAATAACTTATCAAGTCATATCAGATCCTTTTAGTAGTGAAGGAAACCCTAAAGAGTCAAAAAAATTTCTTATTCTTAATATGAATATATTTCTAATAAGAAAATTAGTACCAAGCTTACAAAATGGTCATGGTATAGGAAAATTATTAATAATCATTTATGTACAAACATCACCTGTCATTTGTCACTTGTCTTCCTGTTGTTCATAGATTTGCTTGAGCGGGCACCAGAATTGTCTCCATTCTTTGGGAATGAGGTCCATTATTATTATTACTCTTTTGGGCATATCAAATACACCATGGGTAGCATGCCAGGCTCTGCCGTGGCTCTGGGTTCATCCGAAGGGCCCAGTCTTTTTTCTATGTCAGAGCATCAACTATCCAGGTCCCACAGGACAGAGCCCTGGGTATACACAATCCTGCCTCCTGTCTGCCACCTGCCAATGCAGCCAGGCACTGCAGCCACACCTGCAACACCTGGAGGGGCAGCATGTACAAACATGCATAAATTATTAATTTATGATCTCGATTGATAAATAATTACTAGGGCTCTATGCAAAGTAGGAATAACAGTTTCATTTTACAGATGGTTGTTTTATTATCTTATTGAATTTTTTAAATGATAGTGTATGACATCCATCCTAAAACCATAACTCTAGTAAGTAGCTAAACCAGAACCCAAATCTGACCAATGCCAGGCATTATTTACTCATAAATCTATATTGGTGCAGAGTAGGTTGGCATAAAACTTATTCCCATTCACTAGACTTACTGAAAATACCTATGCTCAACTATATGTTCCCTCCTATAGTATTGGTACTTTGAAAGAAGCCAAGGAAAGAGTGTTTACAACAGAGAAACCATCACGTCATACAAATGAGCCTCCCTACACCCAGAAAGATAACTGTTATTTACCAACACATCACTTACAATCTTCCTGAACAACCTGGAATTTAGGATAGATTCCAGGATTTGAATGTGGAACAAATTTGGTACATTGTAGGAATGAAGGAGAGAGTACAGGAGGTAAGGTTTTTTGAGTAAGAAAGGTGAGTTCAGAATAGGTGAACTCAATAAAGGTGAGTTCAGAATAGGATACTGCCCCTCCCCTTGTAATACAAATCATTTCCCAAATGCTACCAAGGATCACTCATGATCACAGAGCCTGTAAGTCCCTGGGTATTTCTGATTGTGCTATCCCACCCCCAATAAAATGTCATAAACAAAAAAACACAAGTAACTGCTGAACTGTTTTTCCAAATACGATCCTTTTTAATCAACAAAATATGACCTAAAATATAAGTACATGTTTGGCTATAACCAAAGTATATTTCCATATACAGATAATATATACAATATTTAGATATGTAATCAGGTCTTTTAATATATTTTAACAAATTTTTCTTGTTTTATATAACTCCTGCATTTCTAAATAAATGGAATTTTATATACATTTATATGTACTTTGATAACTATATACCAAATATAGGAAATTTTAAAAAATTACAAAACACCAATCTTCATAAGCCAATTTATAAATTTAATGAAAAGAGGGAAAGTGGGGACATTGGTGGTGGGAAATATACACTGGTGAAGGGATAGATGATGGAACATTGTATAACTGAAACCCAATCATGAACAATTTTGTAACTACTTAATCACACTGTGATTCAGTACAAAAAAAGACAAATGCAAAAAATAAGATTATAAAAATAAAACAAATGTAGGTGTCAACCTTAAAATAAAAATATGAAAAAAATAAAATTCTATTAGTATTTTTTTAAGCTTGCTCAAATTCTACCACTCATCTACACAATTATGTAAGCATATGAATGACTTAGGAGTTTTGTTTTATGAATTTCATTTTTAGTGAAGCAAGATAGTTTTATTGAATGAAACTTACTTAAAAATGTGGGAGAAAGAATTGAATACATATTCAAGAGAGGATATGAATTTGAAACAACAAGCAAGCGAGACAAAGACCAACAGGGAAGAAGACAAAGACCAACAGGGAAGAAATATATTCAAGAGAGAACACAGGCTCAAAGAGAGGATGCTGGACTGAAGAGAGAACATGTGCGTGAGGGAGAGAACATGTGTCTGAAGTGAACATAGACCTGAAGAAAGAACATGTGCCTGAAGAGAGAACATGGGCCTGAAGAGCAAGCCCCAGGGGCTTTTGGGAGCTTTTATCCAATTCCTCCAGATGTGTATTTTTCCCCCACTAGGAGTTTAACACACATGAAGTAATCCAGAATGCTAGAGCATTTGAACCATGAGCAGGGTGCTTGCTTTGCGGTTGGCTGTCCTGTATTGAACCCTGAGGACCCTATATGGCCCCCTCCAAACCTGACAGAAGTAATCCCTGAGCACAGAGCCAGGAATAAGCTCAGAACCATGCTGAGTGTGACCCCCAAAACAAACAAATAAACAAAAAAAAATTAATCTGGGTATTTTTCATAGGAAAGCCTTGTCCTGTTGATGGTCTTTTCAAATTCTCATCCTTGCACTGTTGATCATTTTTTCATATTTCATAGATTCTTCTATAGCTTCTTTTTATCCCAAGGGATTAAGCCTTCTCTTTTCTAAAGTTTTTAATGAGCATGTATCGGTCAATTCTGTATTTGAAATGTACTTTATGTTCAATCATATAAATGCTCAATCATTTTTATTAGCAATAACTATGGCTTTTAAGTGTGTATATTCAGTTACATGTGTGGAGTCTGTGGTGAAGAGCATACAAGAGGTACAGAGCAAAGCTACAGCTCTCAAGAGAAGAAATTGGTTCTATCTGGATAATATGGAGAGTTAGGAAGTCACAATATGGTAACTCCTTGGACAACACACTATAATCATTGGTCTGATGGCTTGACGTTGAGGTGGCATTCAGTCTCTAGTCATTATTTAATCTCACATTATTGAAGCTAATTGTAAACATCACAAATCTTGTTGAGGCTTTGTAGCTCTTCTCTTCTGGAAATGACCTTGTTTTTCATCTGGTGTCTAACATTGCACTCTCTCAGAGGAAACTTGTGCTTCCAACTTTGGGAGAGTTAAAAATAAAAATTTTGACAGTAAATAAAGAAATAAGTTTCAAATCATCCAGGCAGTGACAGTGGTCTGAGAATTCCTGTCTAGATTAGTTTACTTTTCCCTGGAATAAACATTGAAACCAAATGTAAGTTTTGCAAGAATGGCAAACTTGTGTGCAGAAAATAGCATGAAATTTGAAATTCAGTGATGTGTTTTTGAGTCACATCTCTTCTCTGCCTAACAGTGACTTGGAGCAATTTAGTTAACTGTACAGTTTCTTCACACTATTCACCCATTCATTTGTAAACAAATAATATTGCTCCCCTAAATATGTGTCAAGTACTGCCTCATCACCAGAAACCATTAGAAATAGAAAACTCTATAGATCTTGTATTTAATCTGCATTCACAAGATCTTAATCAAATAAGAGTTGATAGACTTGATCCTACTTGAAGTGACTGTAGAATACTTAGATGGGCCTGTTTAAAACATGAACAGCAGAGGATGAAGTTGAAAGACTGGGAAGAAGACATGGCTAAGGGAATGCCATTCTGAATGAGATGTCCAAGCAGAAACTGAGTCCAGGGAGGAGCCAATTCTTTAAAGAGTAGGAGGAGAATTTGAAATTGAAGACAACGACTGGAAGGTCTAGTGCTGAGTAAAAGAAGGCCAAGAAGGCAAATGTAACTGGAACTAGGAAGAGTGAGAATGCAGAGAAGGAAGGTGACCAGAGCTAATGTCAAAGGGTAACACTAACCTTATTATCAGTGCTCTCAGGCACATGAAATGGTGTGTGAGGATAGCCAGAGAGTATCTAACCATGTACTCCAAATGGGAGGAAATGGGGAAATGAAGGGCTAAGCAAGGGCAATGTGTCCTGTGTCCTTTCACTGTCCACTGCCACCTGGTTTGACCACGTTGTGGAAGTTCTATGTTTGGACTAAAGGGAACTTGGCAGCTGAGATCTGTGGGAAGGCTTTCCAGAGACTGATGTGCCCTATACATGGTGTTCATTTCCTGTGCAGAACACGTTTGGGTCAACAGCTGGTCTGCACCAACAGTGGCCCCTTTGTGTCGTAGGCAGTTGGCTGAGGGTGTGCACTTCCGCTTCTCACACTTGGGATATCATGTATTCTCCTTTGTAATATCTCACATGAATAAATGGCAGCAAAAGAAATGACTAGGGAAGCTTTCCTGGTACTAGGTATAGTTTAAAAGGGATGTTTGTAAATAAATTTTGTTTCTAAATATATGTGATTGTATATTGACAACACTTATCATTTGCCTTTATCATACCCTTTCCAACTGAGCTTCACTGTGTCTCTTGCCTCCAATGTTATCTTTCATCTGCTTAACATTTAGAGAGGCACGATCACTGGAGACTGATGTTGGGAAACTGTCTCCCGTCATAATAACCCTTTCCCACAGTCTAAAGAGGAATAAGCTCCATTTGGTTTAGCATTTGACAGCATAATGCGAGGTTGTCAGACTCGCCTCTCTTCCCAGATCATCACCTCCCTTCTCCTACTCTGCTATTAGTCTTGACCACATTCCTCTTTCTCCTGTCAGTGTTTCTCTTACTACCCCTTCCTCCAATCTCAGCGCACACTATACTTTCCTGGGGCTAATTTTCTGTCCAGAAACAAGCCAGAAGTGAGGTAGGAGGTGGTGTTTTTAGGGTAGGCTGCTGTGTTCAGGGCTACAGTTGTCTCAGTGTCAAAATGCCTATCCACAAGCCTCCAGGTACCACAGCTGCAGAACACAGGCTCTTTCATAAACCTTGGACTCTCAGAGTGCTTATGAAACCAACAAAAGTTCAAGTCGACTTGAAAGCTTTTCAGAATTGCTTTCCTGTTGTTAATCTGCACATTCATCTGAACATCTGGCTTGGAAAATCTCAAGCCACAAGGTCAGCTCTTCTTAGGGTGACTGGTTTGCCGCTGTAATAAAGCCAAAGGCAAACATGGGAGAAAAGGATGTAAAAGGCAACTCCTTCTTTCTGCTGGCTGCCCTCTGACATGCATTTTCTTAATGGAGATTTGTTGTGTTTCAGTCACTTTGATAACATTTAAGGCAATGTCTTAATAAAATAAGAGATGAATGGTATCACAATCTCTATATACTTCTGATGTTGCCTAATACATGAAACTGAACATAGAAGAAAGTCACCTCGGGGCACGGATGCAGCTCAAGTGTAGGGCTCTTACATATCCGGGGCCCTGGAATTTGATGTCCATCGGCACGTTACAACCTGCTCCATCCTCACCCTCATTGCTGGGGATACAAAAGAAAAGGAATAACGTATCACCATTAGTATCGCCTTGGCAACATTTTAGGTATTGAGTTGGAAATTACAAATGCCTATTCATCTTCCAGGTCCCCTGGCCACAAGGTTTTTATTTTTCATTGCCGTGTGGAAACACCATCAGAAACTTTCATAGAACCATTCACTTCCGATATTAGATGTTCTCATACTAAAAGTTAATGTGTTTTCCTGAAGGCTAGACTAAAATCCTCCAGATCTTGTTAAATCATGAATATAATCTGGTCTATTTGGCTTTGGAAAATTACTTTCTCTGAGACCACAGTTGTATACAGGTTAAATCAGATCAAAAGAAGTTTTAAAGGTGTAACAAAAGGGTCCAAAACAGGCAATGATCAAACAAGGCTAAGTGCTTCCTGAGAAATAAGGGTAGATGGGCCAAGAGTCTAGATCTCAAGTCACCAGTGTGAGTATGCCCGAACCGTCACTGATTACCTAAGTCTTGCCTTTCAAGGTATATTTTTCTTTATGGTAAAAGTTTGTGAGGGCTAGAGGAAGAGTAGAGATTAAGGTGCTAGCCTTGCAAGTAGACAACCCCAATTCAATCCCCAGCACTACATGAATCCCTAAACATTTTTGGGTATAGACCCAGAGGCCCAAAGCACTGCCTGGGTGAACTGGATACTCCCAACACTGCAGAGCCCTCAGGCATCACATCCTGGGGAACTCACATTGAACCATCAACCTGATTGGCTGAGAATTGCCGGTATGACTGCTGGCCCTCCTGAGCTCTGCATGTCCTCACTCCTTCCTGAAATGAAACTATCCAAACACAAATCTCTGACTTAGAAATGCCACAGTGGTATTCTCCCCAGGCCCCTGTTTTCTACACCCCTGCAGTTGCTCTGGATGCCCTATAGACACCACAGCCTTAGTGATGTGTTTCCTGTTAGTACAAAGTTTCACAGAAAACACAAAGAATTCTTTTGTTTTGTTTTAATTTGGAGTATTGGGCCACACCAGGTGGTGCTTGGGGTTTACTCCTGGCTCTGTGCTCAGGGATCACTACTGGTGGGCTCAGGGGACCATATGTAGTGCCAGAGAACCCAGGTTGTCTGCATGCAGGGCAAGCCCGCTGCCTACTTTATTATTTCTTCAGTCTCTACATTAAGAATTTTTAAATCATGCCTCTCCCATTTTCTTATTTTTCTATACATTGTCAGGAAAATCTGTTCAGAATACATTTTTTCTCTCAGTGTTCTGTCCACTTAAAAAATCTCTCTCTCTCTACACACACACACACACACACACACACACACACACACATACCCCATCCAAGAATTACAAGAGAAAATGTTGAGACCACAATAAGAAGTAGTTGTGTTTGTTTGTTCATGGAGATAGTTTGTTGGCTATACATTTGGGGCTTTGTTTGTTTTTCTTTTGGCTTCACTCCTTTTCCAACTCAATTTCTCTTTGAATATTTAACTAATTATATTTCTTATTGACCCCCAAAGCGTGCTTGACCAAAAGAAGTTGTAATACCAGAACTGTGGTAATGCAGGTAGTAGAATGGCAATAGTTTGATTTAAATCAAAATTGCTCTTTTGGATGAACACAGTTAAATGAAAATAATGAGCCATATTGATAATCTTCAATTATCTAATAATCATCTTCATAAAAATCTAAGAGGTAAAATGAATTTAATGACATTGAATTTAACAATATGCATGTGTATATACATATATATATAAAATATTCAGTCTAAATACTCAGTTTTTATCAGCAATCCCCAGAAGCACAGAGTCAAGAGCAGCAGTTTTTCAGCTCCTCCTGAAACCCACCTACTGAGAATCACCACGGAAAGGGTCCTGATCTTCCCTTCTCCCCATCTCAGTATATTGCTTAGAAATATGCCTACAAAAATGTCTATAGGTAGGTAGGGATGGAGGGATGCAGGTAGATAGATAGAGATAGGTAGAAAGACAGACAGACAGACAGATAGATAGATAGATAGATAGATAGATAGATAGATAGATAGATAGATAGATAGATAGATAGATAGATAGATAGATAGATAGATAGATAGATAGATAGATAGATAGATAGATAGATAGATAGATAGATAGATAGATAGATAGATAGATAGATAGATAGATAGATAGATAGATAGATAGATAGGTAGATAGGTAGGTAGGAAGGTAGGTAGATAGATAGATAGATAGATAGATAGATAGATAGATAGATAGATAGATAGATAGATAGATAGATAGATAGATAGATAGATAGATAGATAGATAGATAGATAGATAGATAGATAGATAGATAGATAGATAGATAGATAGATAGATAGATAGATAGATAGATAGATAGATAGATAGATAGATAGATAGATAGATAGATAGATAGATAGATAGATATTTTTGGGGAGCTGTTTTATTGGAAGAAGTCAGACCATAAAAGGGCCTGAATCATTTTGTTTTTTAAAGTATTTTATTATACCACTGTGAGATATACAATTACAAAGATATACAATTAAAAAAGTTCATATTTAGGTTTTGGTCATACAGTGTTCCAGCACCCATCCCTCCACCAGTGCCCATCTCCCACCACCAATGTCCCCGGTTCCCTCCCCCCTCCCCAGCCTGCCTCCATGGCAGGTTCTTTATTTCTTTCCCTTTTCTCTCTCTCTCTCTCTCTCTCTCTCTCTCTCTCTCTCTCTCTCTCTTTCTCTCTTTCCCTTCCAGACTATCAATTACAGAACATACATTAAAGGGTTGTCATGTGTATCTTTTTGCCTGTATTTAATGCTCAGTTCTAGATTGGTATTAGTACCCTCGACAATTGTTAGCACACTGTTCCATTTTCTGTCTTACCTAGCCAGAGATAGATTTTTATTAGTACTTAGACTCTTACAAAATGTTAAAGCCCAATTTCTCTATACCAAAACAGACAGCACTCACATGTACACACTTGATAAAATATATGAGTTTAGGGCAAAATATTCCCTTAGCAAACTCCAGTAGAAGTTTTGAACCATATGTTTTGCAACATTGGAGTCTGCTTTTCAGAAAATTTGCTTTTGTCATCAAATATCTTCATTTATGGCAGGATTGGTGGAGTAAGAGACAGAGAAGTGGAGAAGCAAGGGTTACTTTTTCATATCAGTGAACTCTAGAGGGTGAGCCTGACAGGAGTTCAGCCTATACAACTCCTCGCCAGCACACACACACACACACACACACACACACACACACACACACTCACACACACACACACAGAGCAGGGGCTTGACAGGAGTTCAGCCAGTACACACCTCCCATACACCCACATGAGGAGTTTGACAAGATTTCAGTCAATAATTTCTCCCCTGTCCCCCATATACACACACAGACCCACAGTCAACACAGGAGGTAGGGAGAAGAGACATGGTTGCAGAGAGCAACTGCAACTTCCTGTCTGTACCTCTAAGCCCCTTCCTTCTTCTTCCATCTCCTGTGCACCCATTAGTGATGATTTAAGAGACCTTTTGTCTCAAGAGTTTTCTCACACAGGGGGCCGAGCGATAGCACAGTAGGTAGGGCATTTGCTTTCACAGGGCAGACCCAGGTTCAATCCCTGCCATCCCATATGGTCCCCCAAGCACCGCAGGAGTAATTCCTGAGTGCAGAGCCAATTGTAACCCCTGAGTGTTGCCGGGTGTGACCCAAAGAGCAAAAAAAAAAAAAAAAAAAAAGAGTATTCTCACACATTCCAAACTGTTGCAGGACTCCTCTAAGAGCCTCTGCATCTGCCCTGGATTGCCTCCTGCAAATCACTTCGTAGATAGGGGGGTAGTCTAAATGTGGCAGTTTATCTTACCATGTATTCTGTACTAGCTGGTATAAATATTCTCTTATGCTACCACAATCATTGTGGGACTAGCTAGATCTTACCAGCATATTTGCCTGGCCACGTTGGATCTCTAAGTAATTAGACCAGAGAGAAATGCTGTTTGCCTCCAAGCAAGCAAGCATGGCTCCCTGATTACTCAAAGGCAACTAAAATACAAAACTACCGTGAAGTAGACAAGACTTGTGAAGGCTTGGAGAAATATTTAACTGGCATTAGTATTAGTCTTTGGTACAGAGACATGCCATCTCAGAAACCCCTTTCTCTACCCTATAAAGGCAATTCCAGGCAGATCTTGGCTCAAGACATTAGCATATAAAAGGGCCTAGGAGAGGTGCTGGGAGAAATTACCTGAGGGCATTTGACCCTCCCTGCTTCCCATAATAGTGGGAGGGAGGACTGAGTTGCAGGGGTATAAAACTAGCCTGCTTCCTCTCTTGCACTCTCTTTTTGGGCTCTCTCTTTGTGAGCTCGCACCCTTCTTGGAAGTCTTGTCTTTGTCTCCTCTTTACAGGGCTTTTACACGTGGTGGCCGCCATTTTGGCCTACATGTGGCTGGGGTTCTAGCCAGGAATCCTAAGCACAGGGTTTTTCCTATTGTGGATTTGTATGCTTGAAACTGTGATAAGTAAAGCCTTTTAAAACTGCATCGGAGTCCTGAGTGAGTTTTCATCTATTTATTACCCACCGGCTTCTGAGGTAGAAGGGAACTCGCTTCCCGGCACTGTTGGGGACCCCGGCAGCATCCCCGACACCAGACAACACAGGTTTTTCATTTATGTCTTCTATTGAAATGTTATAGGCTTGTTCTCAGATTCTAATGTTTGCAATCTCACCTTCTTTACTCATCAATTTCTAATCATTTTTTCAAGTTGAACTCATAGTTTTTTACTTATCAATATTAAGACAAAGAAAATCATTTCATCATCTTTCAGGCATTTGAAAACCAGTCAGTTAAGGGTTAGCACTCATTAATGGAACGAATGCTCATACTAATGAATTCACTAAATGCTTTGAGGTAAAGCATACAATGTTGTAACACTATGTTGTTGGTGGGGAGTGAGAAACACAGGAAAATTCTGAACCGCTTTCATACACTAAACCAGATATAGATTACCTATATATTCAGATAGTCCTAAAAAGTCAAACTGGTGATAGAATGAATACAACAGTTTCTTTGTTCTCAAATATTATACTGGTGATCTGGTTATTTGCCTTCTGATGCTGTCACATGCTATGTAGATTATTAGAAAATTCAGGCATGAACAGAATTTACACACAAATACACACAAATCTTTCTGTGGAAATAGCTCAAGTGCTGGTCGTCCTCATTCCTAACAATTTTAAGTATCAACCAAATAGGAGTTGCTCCTACTTTTAAAAAAATCAATCTTAAAGTTGAAGAAATAGTATAGGAGTTAAGGAAAGTACTTTCTTTTTATGTGACTGACCCTGATTTGATCCCTGATTCCCCAGGGATATGGTTCCCCCATATAACCGGGATTGATTCCATAGCACAGAGCTAGGAGTAGGCCCTGAGCACCATTGTGTGTCCCCCCTATAACCCCTGAAAAAAGATCTTGCCAGGCCTTCATTTTGTTCTCTTGCTGTCTCTCTTATAGTGTAGACTTTAACCAAGACTTATTTGCAACTATTTTGTTAAATAAATTCACAGTTTTATTTTTATCCCAACAGAAACATGGATCCTGAAATTTAATATTTCTTACTCATAATGAATATTTTGACTAGGAAATGACTAGGAAAAAGTAGGTTGTGGAAGACCCATTGAAAATGTAACATAAACAGAATTTCACATTTTATCAGAGAATATTTGGGTTAGGTGCAGGTGGAACATGGGTGTACGGCTGACAGGACCACAAGAAGAAGGATAAAAGAAATAGTAAGACCATCCTAACTAGAAAAGCAAACCCTGGAAACAGCCTTAGGAAACTGCTAAGTAGACTGCAATCCACTTAACCCAGTTTCATCGCTTGTCATTGCTATCACCCATTTCTAAATTCTCCTCTCCAAGTTATTCACGCCTACTTCTGGTGTGAGACTTGTGTGAGAAGACTATTTTTACCTGCTTATTTTTACCCTCTCTGAGAATGTTGTTTGACATTGAGTGATTCACACAACAGCTGTCAGAGCTTTGAAAAAGGACAGACACCTTCCATGACACTTGAAGAAGCCACCTAATTGTACTGGTGGCTTCTGCCTCTAATCCATAATCCTTTCCTGCCAAAGAAAACCCCTATGCAACTAACAAGATAGTTTGCAGAGTAGTCTAATTAAAATGGGGAAAAAATTGGAGTGAGTTTGAGGGGTGGGACTGATTTTTAAGACTTGGAGATTTGAGGGGAGTGACTTTGTGATGGAGACAAGATCTGGATGAAATACCATCAGAATTTTCTAGGGAGAGTAAGGGATTTTGGAAGAAAGCAAAAGGTTACTAGGAAGCTAGGATGGTATGAATAGATTCTTCAAAGTAGCACTAAATGAAGGGAGGAATTGTGGGAATGTTCTGGGGAAAAATTAGATTTCAGGCTAGGGATCCCAAGTTCTATTGTGTCTCCTTTTCTAACTGTGCAAGCATGAGGAAAATAATGTAGTTCCCAAAGCTTTGATATCACACAAAACTAAGTACAGCAGGTAAAAGGATCTTTCAGGTAGTTTTGAATCTAAAACTTTCACTTCTTACATTTTATGTTCTTAAAATCTTGAGAGAAAAGGATTAAGGAATGATTACCTGAAATCTAAAAATGAAAGGCTTGGATTTTTACCAATGATCTTTTATAGGGAGTGTGAAAGGAAGAGGAGTCTGTTGAATTAGGTTTGCTCATGCAACAATGTGAGGAAAATAACCCTCCCTACCACAGTCTTCAAAATTAATATTAATTGTGCCCTATTCAATGTTATCCCTTACTGTTGCAAACACATTGCTTTGATACTCATTTCAATGAGGAAAAATAAGAAGGAAATTTCAAATCTATTTCATTAGATATTTATAATAATTAATTACTTGGGCAGTGGAACTATTATTTCCCAGTAATATTAAAATCAGAGAGTTTAAATGATTGTCTCAGGCTCACATAGCTAGTAAATGATATGGCTGAGACTAGATTCCAGTTCTCCAGAACCAAAGATTCTGTTTGCATGTTTCTTCAGATCCAGGTACATGGGGCAGTTATCTCTGCTGTTGTCACTTCCCTTAATGATGCCAAAAGGAGAGTTCAGTTTCTTAAATCAGCCTGGACTTTTCTCTGATCAGCTCTTTCTGTGTAAATGGTCTTTGCTCAGAATCAGATGCATAAAGGTGTATACCCATGGTACATTAGGGGACAGGGGTTAATGTCTAAATATAAAATTCTAAATATAAAATTCTAAATATAAGATTCTAAATATAAAATTCTGTTTATATTTACTTCTCTCTTTTCATGCATGTTTGTTTAACTAGGTTTAAAATACATATACAATAAAAGAACAATATAAATAGTCCATGATAGAATTTATAAATGCGGTCATATATTTTACTGCTTAAATCCAGGATCAAAAATATTTGAGGACTGTTTTAAGAAACAAGAAGGCTTCAGAGATGAAAGAAACCATAAAACAGTTCACAGGAGTCCCTCTCTTTCTTGTCCACTACTATGAATGGGGGAAAGTGGGTAGGGGTGTAGTAGCATGGACCAGGTTCAATCAGAATCTTGAAAAGCATCCAGAAAAAGTAGACTAACCAATAAAACCACTCTGGTCAAACTGGGGCAGCTGGTCACATGCTTCTGACACACAAAGGTCCCTTTGTTTCTCTCTCACACACTGAGCTCCTTTGTCAATCATAATCAACGGCTCTATTCAGCTTTTCTATTGCCACTTTCCTCCTGACTTTGGAGTCTGTGAGGCCAGACTTCAACAGACTTAAAAGATCAGGTAGGAAGGGATAAAAATATGATCTGATCAATGAACCTATGGGTATATTCTACTGGGGGGGAGAAGGAGGGCCTAGACTACCTGAAGAAAATGACCAGGAGGTTTTTAAATGATTTATAAAGAAATCCTTATCTGCAGGGATGCCCACCCAGGGACGCCAGATGTTAGGGATGCTGCTGGGGTCCCGACAGTGCCAAGAAGCAAGTTCCCTTCTACCTCTGAAGCCGGTGAGGAATGGATGAAGACTCAGGAATCCGATGCAGTTTTAAAAGGCTTTACTTATCACAGGTTTAAGCATACAAATCCACAATAGGAAAAACCCTGTGCTTAGGATTCCTGGCTAGAACCCCAGCCACGTGTAGGCCAAAATGGCAGCCACCACGTGTTAAGGCCCTGTAAAGAGGAGACAAAGACAAGACTCCCAAGAAGGGTGCGAGCTCACAAAGAGAGAGCCCAAAAAAGAGAGCGCAAGAGAGAAAGCAGGCTAGTTTTATACCCCTGCAACTCAGACCTCCCTCCCACTATCATGGGAAGCAGGAAGGGTCAAATGCCCTCAGGTAATTTCTCCCAGCACCTCACCTAGGCCCTTTTATATGCTAATGTCTTGAGCCAAGATCTGCCTGGAAAAGCCTTTATAGGGTAAAGAAGGGGGTTTCTGAGATGGCATGTCTCTGTACCAAAGACTAATACTAATGCCAGTTAAATATTTCTCCAAGCCTTCACAAGTCTCATCTACTTCACAGTAGGTTTGTATTTTAGTTGCCTTTGAGTTATCAGGGAGCCATGCTTGCTTGCTTGGAGGCAAACAGCATTTCTCTCTGGTCTAATTACTTAGAGATCCAACGTGGCCAGGCAAATATGCTGGTAAGATCTAGCTAGTCCCACAATGATTGTGGTAGCATGAGAGAATATTTATACCAGCTAGTACAGAATACATGGTCAGATAAACTGCCACATTTAGACTACCCCCTTATCTACGAAGTGATATGCAGGAGGCAATCCAGAGCAGATGCAGAAGCTCTTAGAGGAGTCCTGCAACACGTATCCACTGATATTTATTGTTCTCTAAAGAACCTTATACTGGAAAAGTTTATAAAATAGGAAGTGGGCAAATCCTACTGTGAGGTAGCAGTTCCTCTTCCCTTTGAATTCCAGGAAGAAGAGTGTACAGAGGCTTATAAAAGCATTAACTGAGAAACTAAAAAGGAGTGGCATATAATTTAAGCAAATAACTAAATTGTTTAATGATGAACAGTCAGAGGTAATCTCTTTGGATCAGTATTTGGCAATACTTTAAGGAGTGATAATTCTAGACTGGATGCAATATTTCTTTTATATATAAATATGGTCTAATGCAAATACAGTTGCTCTGAAGATCATGACCACAGTAAGTCTGTGTCATTAATCAGTTTTCTTCACTCATCATTCATAGACAATAGATAATAAGGGTACCAGATTATTGCCATAATATTTTACTTTCTTTTATTTTTGCCTTTGGGTCACATCTGGCAATGCTTAGGGCTCTGCACTCAGGAATTACTCCTGGTGGTACTTGGGGAACCAAATGAGATGCCAGGGATAGAACCTAGTCAGTCATGTGAGAGGCAAATGCTCTAGCCACTGTACTATCACTCTCTGGCTTCTGCCATAATATTTTAAAGCCAGCAAAGACTTTAGTCATCACTAATCAAATTTTGTGATTGTAACACAGGTCTATGCGGGAATGCATCTGAGCAACCAGTTCTGTATCTGATCGGTGTGACTCTGACAATGGAGGTCAGGAGACAGGGACTAGGTCTTGGGTTTCTTGCTTTTGTCACTAAGTATATTGCTCCCATTTCTTAATTATATTTTCTAGAGAAAAATGTATTATAGAGAAAATAATGGAAAAAAATATTTTCACAAATGGTATATTTCTTTGTTCATGAAACATTATTGTGGTCATTATAATGCCACTTTAAATAGGACTGAATAAAATACTGCACAGTTCTTAAAGAGACAAGACATTGACTGCAGTATCAGTGTAAGATATCATATAAACCCAAACAAATAACTGGTCATTTCAGTAAGTGCTGTTGTGTTCCTAGGAGGAAAAATAATGAGAGTTTTGAGTTTTGCAAATCAAGTTATCATGTTTTCTCTCTGTTATCTTCTCCATTTTTTTCTTTTATTTAGCTGCCATATTGGGCTCCATACTTTGATGCCACTTTCATAGAAATGAGAAGAGCAGAATAGAGGACACAATTCTGTCACAAAAACAGTTGTATGACTTTTGTCTCTTTCTCCTAGCCTAAAGCATGCAGCAAGTCAAAGCACAGCCTTTGGAATCACAGAGGAGGAGCTAAGATGCAGAAAACAATAATAAATGCAATAGTTGGCAAAATGTGTTGAGAAGTCTAACTGCATACTATGATGAATGATTAAGCTATAGCATCAAATAAAATTGTAGCATCACATAAAATTGATGGATGATGATTAATCATCATATACTATGATGAATGATTAAGTTATTAGGATGCATGTCATTTAAATAAAATTTAAATGAGTTAGCAAACACTAAACCTAGCTAAAAAAAAGACCCCTGCCACTTTCTTCCTTAACGAACCTGTTGTTCTATTTAGTATGTTCTATAATTAATTATACAGAAAAATTGCTTCCATAGCCTAATACAGAGATTTGAGAAAATTTATTTTAATAATAACAAAACTACATTTTTCTAGCTAAATATTACAGTTTAATAAAACTCATTTTGAACTGTGTCTGTCCTTTTTCAAAGATAGAGACTTTTATATGACATATAATTAAAAAGTTTTAAAACTTTCTGAGTTCCACACAATCTGAAAATCTAAAGCATATGAATGTCCCATTATATAGGATTTAATTTAGCTCCAAACAACTAAATTTCTGCCTTTCTGAACAAGTCAACTGACAACTACCACATTGTTGATTGGCTTTGACTGTATAAATTTAGGGAGTTTTCTTTATCATCCTTCTCTACATTTTTCTCTCTGCTTGATTAGACAGGAGAGTCAACTTTTCCCTTTTAATGTTTATCTTTAAGTTTTTTCACAAAGACTTAACTATTCCAAGATATCAAGACATAAAATTGACACTTCTTTATTCCCCGGCCAGTAAACAGTTTGACACAATTCTTGGCATTGATTCAATATTTATTCTTCCTATCTTCCTAGGCACATAGTTGGTTTTTTTTTATAGAAACTTTAGCAACAAATAAAATTGAAGCAACAATTTCTATTTAACCCTCTTCCATGTGAACTCGACCTGTCCCTGCCTCTAATTTCAGCAGGTAAGGTAGGCTCCAATTTGTGTCTTTGCATGAGCCTTCTTAAGGCAATTTTAGTTCCCACTATGCCCAAAGTATCAAATTCTTCAGCCCTATTAGTTTTGGGTAAGACTGTATATTCCAAGCCCATTGTCTCTCAACTTCAGCTCATTTTTCCACTAAATAACTGATATTTTTCTCTGCTTCATAAATTGTGCATATTAAAGTTTAAAACATTAAATCTATTTTCTTATATATTTGATCACTAGATTGTCAAAAACTTAATCTTTCAATGCTACTGTAAATAAATTCCCTAATATTACTGGAGATAGAAATTTATCCCAAATAATCTATCTGCACTTGTTACTTAATGCCAAAGACAAAACAACTAATTATTAAGCAAAAGATAAAAAGTGAAGATGGTGAAAGCAATATAAATCCCAATATGATAGACAGTTGGGGGTACTCATATACTTGACTGTGCTAGGGTTTACTCTCTGGGGACTGCTCAGACACCATATGCTGTCAGAGATTAAAACTGAGACTCACATAAACAAGGCAACACCACTAGAACCACTATTCATCTCAGTTTTATTCAACCTGGCCCTCAGGGAAGCATTTATTTAGTGGTACATCATCAGAGTCCCAGAGGGACAGGAATGCAACCCTTATGAGGTAGGTACAATTAAGGATATAATTATTGAAAAATTCCTAGTGCTGAAGAATGCAGACATCAGATCCAAGAAACCCAAAGAGAACAAACTAAAAGAGATCCTAACAAAAGACTCTAAGTCATATACTAACCAGAGACGCAGTACAGCAAGCAGCAAGATCAAAGAAGAAAATGTCATACAAAGGAGCATCGCTGAAATTTACAACAGAATTTTTCAGACAAAAAAAAAAACACAGAGCCTGAAGGCAGTGGTGGGATACAGTGAAAATACTCCTTGAAATGAAGGCCTCACCAGGAATGCTTTACCCTGCTAAACTCATTCAGATTCGAAGGAACAATACACAATTTCATAGATAAACAATAGTTCAGGAACTTCATAGATTCAAAACATACTTTCAAAGTACTGAAGTAACTACTGTAAGACAAGTCAAACCCCTAAAACACAACAAGCTTATACAAAAGATGGCACAAAATCTCATGACAATAATCTCTCTAAACACATCAGTTAAGAGACACATAGTGGCAAAATGGATCAAAAATTCTGAATCCAACATTCTGCATCTATAAGAAATACATTTGAACACCAGAGCAAACACAGACTCCAAAGTCAAAAGCTGGAAAACAATTATTCACACAAAAAAGCCCTGCAAAAAGGCGAGAGTTGCCAAACTTGTTAAGGAGTAGAGCTCCAGGTCACGTTAAATCTATGTCCCTGGAACAAGAGTCAATCAGTCATAGAATGGGATGGGTGGATGGGAGTAGGATTTGGCTACATTGATTAAAGATATCAACATCAGACCTTAGTCCATAAGGTACAACAAAAACACATAGGCAAAATCCTCCACAACACTGAAGCTAAAGGCAACTTCAAAGATGAAGTGCCACTGACAAAGCAAGTGAAGAAAAGATAAATAAATGGGACTACATGAAGCTTTAAAGCTTCTTTACCTAAAAAAAAGTGACTAAGATACAAAGGCAGCTAAGATACGAATGATTGATACAAATGATTTGGAAAGGATGTTTACCCAATGCCCATCTGACAAAGTGTAGTCTCCAAGATTTATAAAGCACTGGGGAATTTTACAAGAAAAAAACCAGCCAACCCAATCAAAAACTGGAAAAAATTAACAGACAGTTCCTCAAAGAAGAAATTCAAATTGCCAAAAGGCATTTGAAAAATTGCTCTTCCTCACTAATCATCAGTGAGATGCAAATCAAACAGTAATGAGATATCATCTCACACCACACAGATTGGCACACATCCAAAAGAGTAAGATTAGTCAGTGCTGGGGCAGATGTGGGGAAAAAGGGACTCAAACTCACTCTTGATGGGTACGCTGACTGGTTCAGCCTTTTTGGGAAACAATATGGAGATTCCTTCCAAAAAACTAGAAACTGATATCCCATTTGACCAACAATATCACTCCTGAGAATATACTCTGGGTGCCCAAAAAGACACAGCAGAAACGCCATGTTCACTTCTACATTCATTGGAGCACTACTCATAAAAGCCAGAATCTAGAAACAACTTGAGTACCTGAGAACAGATGACTGGGTAAAGAAACTATGGTACATTCACACAATGGAAGACTATGCAGCTGTTAGGAAAACGAAGCCATGAAATTTGCCCTTAAATGGATGTACATGGAGACGATCATGCTGAGTGAAATTAGTCGGAAAAGGATAGCTATAGAATGACTGCATTCATTTGTGTGATATTTTAAAAAAATGTGTTATGAAACTTATATCCAAGGCCTGGCAAAACAGGAGTCAGGAGGACCTGTCAATGGTTGGAGTCTACGACAAATTCTAAGGGGACAGATGTAAGGTAAGATGGAGAAGAGACCAGTGACCAGTTTGCCAATAATATTTGGAAATGGTAACACTAGACTTGACCTGGGGTTTTAAAGTAGGTAAAGGTAATACATACATTAAGTGAATTATAATCAATAAATAACCCTCAAAAAAGAATTCTTGTAGCTCATAGTGGAAAAACCCTTTAAATATTCTGAATAAAAAGGCAAAAACAAAAGCAAGTAGGACTACCGTCTACTTACAATGCCCAAAAGAAGAGAAAAGTAACAGAGAGGGAGAGAGAGGAGAGGAGAGAATAGAGGAGAGAGAGAGAGGGAGAGAGAGAGAAAGAGAAGAAATGTGCCTGCTATAGAGTGAGGAGGGATGGTGAGAGGGAAACTGGGGATACTAGTGGTGAGAAATGTGCACTGGTGCAGTGGACGGATGCTGAAACACTGTGACTAAAACTCAGTCATGAATAGTTTTGTAATTGTCTATCTCGTGGTGATATAATAAAAAAATTTAAATAAATAAAAACAAAAACAGTGAAAAAACTTTAAGTTTTAATAGTAAATCCTCACGTCAGGCAGCCTGCTTTCTCTTTGAAGGCCAACCAGAATTTAAAAAAAAAAAGTAGGCGGTAGTCCTACTTTCCTTTTTTTTTTTTTTGCCTTTTTATTCAGAATATTTAAAGGGTTTTTCACTATGAATGCATATAGATTAATGTTTGCTTATAAGTTACAAGAATTCTGTCTTGAGGGTTATTTATTGATTATAATTCACTTAATGTTTTTTTTTCTATAAACATTTAATTCTCTAGATTAACTCCTATAAGCCATTGTGCAGTGACTATCCTTATATACACATTTATGCTCAGATAAGATAATTTATGATAAATGCTGATCCTATTTTTCACCATGGATTTTTCTTGGCATAAACCCTTGAAAATCAATGTATACAGTTCTCCTAAGTGGACAAAAACTCAAATTTTGCACTACATTTTAAGAAAATCACAGAGTAAATTCTAATCTTTGGGGGCTGAAGCACAGCAGGTAGCATCACCTTGCACGTGACAAATGTGGTCAATTCCCGGCACCCTATCTGGTCCCTTGAATACCACTAGGAGTGACCCCTGTGTGCAGAGCCATGTGTAAGCCCTGAGCACTGTGGCCAAAACCAACAACAACAATAACAATAAAAGTAATACATAAACTCTAATCTTTAGTGCCACTCTAAACCAAAGAACATCTAGTTTACATTTCAATGACTCACCAAGTCCTATTTGAGGGTCCAGAGAGAGTACAATGGATTAGGCACTTGCCTTACATGTGTGGTCAATTTGGATTCAATCACCACTACCACACAGGGTGCTCTGAGCAATCAGAAATGATTGCTCAGAACCAGGAGCAAGTTCTGAGCCTCACCAGGTGTGGACTAACAGTTTCCTCCTGCCCCCAGTAGAAAACTAAACCAAGTCCCATTGAGAAGCAAGTAGTGAAGTGGTCTCGCAAAAGCTCCTGGAAAAGATGCCTTGCTTCAATCCCTATTTCAAAGCCCTGGCAGGCTGAAAGAGTCCCTACCGGCACATCAGCTCTGCTGTCCCTGCTCACATCATCACTGTGCCCAAGAGGCTCCACTGTTGCTCAACCCTCCCGCTCAGTTCCCAGAATTGGTTACACTTCTGCTCACCCACCCCAGAGTTAATTCATCTATAGAGCAGAAACTTCCTGCCTAAGCAGTCTGGAGACACAGATGGCAAAGGCCTCCCCAAAACTGTGCTAAGTGAATGACTCTGACCTGCACTCTCTCAATAAACTCACTTTGACTTGCCTGAGACATTTTCTCTCCTGGTAATTCTGTTATAACTCAGACCCCTCAAGGCTGGAGTTCCAGCACCGACTCTACTCCCTCCATGTGCAAAAACTCTGAACCCACATTGCAGCAGTTTTCTCTGAATTTTAGTTTTCTGAACAACCAAGGGATAATTTGATTCTGCTGAGTAGGCTTTCATTTAAAATGTATTTTATCATATGTCAGATATCTGGAAATTCTTGTTTTATGTACCTATATCCATTGACTCCAGATATTAATGGAAAATGATAGAAGTGGGGAGAGGGTAAAAGGCAGAGAGTTAGTTCCTGAAGGTCTCAGAGAATTCCAGGGACATTTCCATAACTGAGATAACTTGAGACCCTATTAGCCTCTGCTTTTCTTCTCAGGACTTGGTGGTGTATCAGCTCCTATTATATTCAGTGAGAAATGCTTGAAAAGGAGGTTCAGGTTCATCTGCTTGGGAGGCTGGAGAGGAAGTGGGTGACACTAGGGGACCCTCTTCCTGGACCAGCTCTTCCCTTAAGCAACTGGTTCTCTGACTTCACCCTGTGTTCTCGGTTAACATAAGATTGATATTTTGTTCCCAAATAACTATTCAGGCTATCAAATCTACACCTGCTTTTCTGCATATTTTATCCCTAATCTGAGCTTCCGTTTCCTTTCTCTGCTTTACTTCCCTTCATTACAGTAGATGCCCAGGTATGGTGGATGTTCATTTGTGTATTTTAAATCCAATGTGATGATAGGGAAGGGTTCACCTTCAGAAACTCTTCAATTCCACAATCATTAACATATGGGAACGAGGACATACTATTTCATTTGTGACACCACTCTGTTTCTCAATGTCCCTTCTCTGCCTCAGAGTTTATCTGAAACCTTTGTGTTCTGTCCATTCCAGTATAATGAGCTCCCGTTTGAAAACATTACCAACAGAGCAATTTAGAGAAGAGTACAATGTTATCATCTAAGTACTAAATATTGACTATTTCTATAACGAAAAAGTACAGTGCGTTCCATTTATGTTTATCCTTTTATTGCAAATTGCCTCAACCTGGTCAAAAACTCTCTGTGGTGGCAGGACATCTGCCAGCGAATGAGTCTGTGGAAAGGGCCACACCAAGGTCGGCATCACAGGCCAACCCTGACCACAGCCAAGTGGTGAGAAGGAGGCTGACAGCTGCGGGTCACCACCCAGGCCAGAGAGAGGAAGGCTGGGCGAGGTGTTAACGGAAAAAAACAGCTTCCCTCTCTCCCAAAAATGATGAGCAAAACCAAAATGGAGCTCTCCCTTGTGAGTTTCAAAAGACAATTTTTGTTATCCTAAATGAAAATATTCACTGGGTATTTCTCAGTCCTGTGCCTTTTTACATTATTCATTTTGTACAATCCATGACTTTTCAATAAGCTCATGCTTGCTTGGTACTAAGGATGGGTTTTTAGTGTTTTCACCTGAGGCGTTTGGTT
Source organism: Cryptotis parvus (assembly GCA_021461705.1). Taxonomy (NCBI): domain Eukaryota; kingdom Metazoa; phylum Chordata; class Mammalia; order Eulipotyphla; family Soricidae; genus Cryptotis; species Cryptotis parvus. Next base: position 150,449 of record JAJIBD010002247.1, read on the forward strand.
AGTTACTCTACTACACTGGAGCTGCCGTAAGAATATATCTAACTATACAAATGCATTGCCCTACAGTTCTAGACGACCTAACTACACAAGCTTGCCCACGTCGGGCCAGCTGCCCCAAATGGGAGAAGTTGGGTCCTTCTCCAGGGTTGTGAGAGAATATCTAATCCCTTCCATGCTCTTACCTAGTTTCTAGCAGTGTGCTTGCAAACCCGAGTTCATTAGAGCAGGAAAGAGGCAACTTCTCTAAAAATCTCAGCATCTCTGGGACTGAGAGATAGAACAGGGATTGAGGTATTTGCTTTGCATGTTGCTAAACCCTGGTTTGGTTCTGATACAATCTGCAGTGATCCCTGAGCACAAATTTAGGAACAGAATCACCTGCTGTGACCCCAAAACAACAAACAAATAAAAATTCAGATGCTCTCTTGCCGTCTATTTCCAATAGTTTTATGCTCCTCCCTCCTTTTCCTGTCTCGTTTCCCCATATTTAAGTGATATAAAGCAGGAGAGGCTTCCTTGCAGGTCAGTGGAAAGCAAAAGAAGGATTTAAAGGCAAGTCTCCTGCCTTTAAAAAGAGATATAAATTGGAGGATGGAAATTGAAAGGGAAGAGGAATCCCATTTGTGATGAGACCTTAATCTAATCTAAGCCTTATGACACTTTCCTCATACTTATTCTCTGGAATTCTAAGAGCAATGCTGCCTGGAAGTATATTCTATGTCTCTACCAAATGATTGGTGCTCTTAAATATTGATGCAAGGCAAGGTTTCATACCTGTGTATGGGATTTTATTATGTCCAGAGTTAGCATTCTATAATAAAATGCCCATAATTAGAATGGGATTTTTTTAATTTGTTTGTTTTGGGGCCACACCTGGTAGTGCTCAGGGTTTACTCCTGGCTCTGTCCCCAGGGATCCCTTGGGCCTCAAACCCAGGTTGGCCACATGCAGGGCAAACACTGTCCCCTACTCAATTATCTCTCCACCTCTGATTAATTGGTTTTAAATAGAGTTACTCTGTGTAATGTGGTCTAATTTGTATTATATGGTTTTCTTTATAAATTGGTTCACTACTTTTCAAGTATCCCTCTTTAAGCTCTTTCTCACCCTTCTAAAATCATAAGTTGGGGGCCAGAGAGATAGTATTGGGGGAAGACATTTGCCTTACCGAAAGACAACAGGGCTTCAATCCCCAACACCACATATGGTCCCCAAGCTCTACCAGGAGTGATTCATGTGCACGGAGACAGAAGTAAACTCTCAGCACTGCTGATGAGGCCAAAAACCAAAATAAGTAAATAAATAAACACCTAAGTTGACTGGGTTACTTATATGTGATTTATGAACTGCACATGCCCTTCATTTAAAAAGAAATGCCAACAAATAAATAAGTAAAACCCTGCATTTTATTTTAAGGGTACAAATAGCCTTAAGAGCTTTGTAAGTTTTGTTCATTTCCCTTCAAAGTGAGACACTTGATGTTTTACATATATAGATCTTGTCAAGGAGCGGTAGCAAAAATTAACTTAGAAAACAGTACAGTGATATGACAAACTCTACACACAGAACAAGGAGGATCTCCCAGCTTCTTAGAAACTTACTTCCTTTCTTCTGGTCTTTGGAAACCACCACATGAGCCCTGCCTCTTCCCCTCCTTATAACCCTGATCTAAGGACCTTTCAACAGCTTTTCCAGGGAACTCCCAGCCTTTGTTAAATATCATACTTGCCAAGGCCCATTACCTGCTCCCCAAGACATCACGTTTCCTCCTTCTTCAACATTCTTCTTTTTATATCTCTTAAACAGATTTTCGAAATTAGAGCTCTCCCAGCGAATCATGGTCCTTGATATCATTTTGGCATAAAATCATTTAGCATGATTAACAGATATATATTATAATTAAAATAAGCAATACATATGTAATATTGTCATTAATATACAGTTTATATTCTATTACTGATAAAGACTCAAACTCAGAAGATTAATAAGAGCAACTTTTGTTATAATATTTTGTCTATTAGCCTAATGGAATGGGTAGGTTGAAACCTTCAGTCCCATTCCATCACTCCACAGAGGAAGGGTTCAAAATCAAATCGATCAAACAACAGATAATGAACTAACCAATAGTGCCTATGTCATGAAAGTCCAAAAGGACAGGTTTAGGGCCCAGAGCAATAGTCCAGAAGGTAGGGCATTTATGGTGTATGTGGCCAGCCCAGACTTGAACCCTCTACCCCATATTGACCCTCAAGAACTACTAGGAGTGGTTGTTGTTGACTGCAGAACCAACAAACCCTAAGCACAGTTGGGCATGTGCACGCCCCAACACCAAAATCTAAAAAGGACAGGTTAGGAGAGTAATTTGGCTAGTGAATATGAGGTACCAGGGAAGGGAACTCCCAGGGAGACCAGGGCACCTACACCCTAGCCGTATACTTTATCCTGTCTTTCTTCTATAAGATTGTCCTGGGTTATATCCCTTTAAAATAATAAATATATGAATTATATAAATACTAAATATGTAAATTAGCTAAATAGCACATGGTACTTAATATCAACCATGATTCACTGGATGAACCTCATTATTTATTTATTTCAGAGGTATATCATTGAGTTGGATTGATATAAATACCAATTTAAATACCTCTAAATCCATGAATATTATCAATTGTTAACTCAGTCTGACTTGGTTTTGATTTGTTGACTAACCCTCACTTTTCTGCACACTCTTGATGTCAGGGGCCCTGGCCAGCAACCTCCGGCATGAATGAGGGAGACCTAGATCTTGCCAGACTTCATCCCTGAAGTCTCGAGTATTTGGAAAAGGAGAGGGATGGACTTGGGAGAAACTCTGCCTTGCCGCTGCTAAGAAAGGAAAGAAAGAAAGGCACCAACACAGTGGGGATTTCTGGAAAGCAGTTCTCATTTTACTGAGCACAGTTTAAGCCTTTTATACAATAGTTGGGTGGAAGGCGTACAAGCACAATTCCAATGGCATTTGCAAGCTCCTGGGCCATTGCAACAGATAACAATCACATATTTAGCATTTGCAAGGTAACGTTAGCAAGGTAACAATTATTGATTTACATATTCCTGTGATCAGAGGACCTGGCACAATCTGCCTCACCTAAGAAATAAATCATTTGCCTGCCAATCTCCCATTGGATAAGCACAGATGTCTATCACATAGAGTAAACTCTTGAGAATCCAGAAGCTCCACTACCCTGAGAAAAGGGCCCATCTCTGGGTACCATCCCCCAGGGCCTTATACAGAAAGTGTCAGGCCCCAATACTAGTTGCTTAGAGCCCAACATCTTGAAACTTTTGGTTAGGCTGAATCGAAACTGAGTGCCTAAGTCTCCAGGACTAGCTATTCCATAATAAGTATTGTCAGAAATGAAAGTTACCGAATCAGTTTTTGTGAATATAATTCAGCCTTTTATTGCTTAACTCTTTTTTACTATGTTGGTCCCTCTTTTATCTATATATTTTGTGGTAGACCCTATTTTAAATATTCAACCAAATTTAAATTGCATTTTGAAAATTTTTTGATTTTTCAGGAAGGTCATTAACAACTTACTAACTTGGTGTAAGTGCCAGTGTGAAAGTCAATGTTAAACTTACGTTTGTCTATGGTGATGCCAGAGTCTGAAATGAAACTCATACTGGCTCCAAGGGCCAATTACCAAATGGTTGATTAGAAATACTTGATTTGTCAAAAGTGAGGATTGTGTCTCTGCCCTGTACCCCTCAGGGCCTACATTTTAGAGAATCAATGACTTTAATAAATCCTCTATAGCTCATTAATTTATTATGCCCTGCTATTTTAAATTGTTTAATCAACTAATCATTATTATATATAAGTGTATTCCTAGATAAGATGTTATGCTCTGAATGTAGAGGAACATTCATGGGAGAACTCTGGGTTTAAAATTAGGAAAATCTGGTTTCTCTTGTTTTACCTGAATCTCAATTTATGGACCTTGAAAATAACAGCACATAGTTTGTACCTTCCTGGGGAAAATGTGTTTTATGGAAATCAGCCCTCCTGGAAGATAATGAGCAACAGAGACATTTTTAAATTTTCTTCTGATTTCCATTCACTTCTCATCTTTCCTTTTATTTTAGCCTAGACACATGAGTTTAAATTATGGGTTTTAAGACAAAATTGATAGTTATTTAATTGTTTTAGTTATTATCTTCAGAGAATTATGTAATTTAGATTGTTTCCATGTGACAAATTATTATTTCATTGTGTTCTTTCAAGATTTTGCTGTTTTTGCCCAGGGTTAATTTTTTTTTTAATAAAGAAACTTTAAAGAGACTTGAATTCTATGAATTTTTTTTGTTCATTTTTTTTTAAATTTGGGGGCCACACACAATCGTGCTCAGGGTCCATTCCTGACTCTATGCTCAGGGATCACTCCTGGCAGGCTCCAGGGACCAAACCCATGCTGGCCACATGCGGCTGCCTTACCCTGTGTACTATCACTCCAGCGCAAAGACTTGAACCTCTAAGGGATGGGGATGGAGAGATAGACAGCTCGTATGGAAGTTGCCTTGCATACACTCATTCTGCTGACTTGTGTGGTCACTCGAGTACCATTAAAGAGTAATTCCCAGAGTGCAGAGCCAGGAGTAACTCCTGAGCAAGGCCAGGTATGGCACCAAAACAAGAAAAATCAAACAACTGGAGGTGGCCCAACATACCTACTCCCAAAGAAAACAAAAGCATGAGGAGGGTCTCCTTTTGTGATAATTTATGTGGCAGTGTTGTTTATCTTTAGAGTCCCCATTAATGCCAACATTTGAGAAAACTTTTTCTATCTGGCACAATAGCATGGTACTCCATCTACAACCTGCTCTACACATAAAGCATGCTTTGAAAGATCAAAGTGTTGCTAACAAGAATCACACTAATAAAAACCAGGATTTTGGTGATGCTGGAATATTTAGACAAAGGTGGAGTCTTAAAAAAATATTTCTTTTGCCAAAACAGTATTGAGAAAACTCAGTATTTTCCATCTGCCGATTTGTTCAGTGTGAAGTGAAATCAAAAATCTAAACCCTTTTCTCCACTACCAAGAAAATATATTTTAGAAAAGTCCCATCTAGAAAATAAAGCAATTAAGAGTTACCTTACTGGAGGGATATGGCCCCAAATTTGTTTAAAGCCATCTCACTGCTTTGTATCGAGATGTGCGTGAGAAGCAGGCTGCACTGGTCAGCCAATGGACAGAGTGACTTGACATTTTAATAACAAGCATTTATATCATTAAATGTTCTTTGTCATAAACACGGAGACATTATGAAATGCAAGCAAGTGTCAAATGTTTTAGCAAGCAAGGTTTGGTATAGAGATTGGGATATTTTCATAGATTTTTTATAATAAAATCTGATATTTTCATAATAAATCTATGATATTTATTATAATAAAATCTATGAAAATATCATCGCTATTTGCTTCCCAAACTTGACATTTCTTAAGATTTCTTTGGCTTCCTAATTTGTAAATATATTTAGTTTTATACAAGCAGAGCATAGAAGCTACTGGGTAATATTATGGCAATCTTAAAAATGCAACAGTTTTAAAAATTAATCTTTTAATTTTAAAGATAAAAACTTTGAAAAGATGTGAGTTATCTGTGTACTGACCTATAGTATTCAGGAAATTACTCACTGATAGTTTCCTTTAATTAATTAGATATTTAGTCAACAGCTCTATGAACCTAGTTCCAGGCTAGGTACAATTAAAAATGTAACATTATTTATGTTGTCCTGTGTTTATTTCCTGGGAAGTTAGATTTCAGAAATAATTTGATATGGAAATCCTTTTTTTAAAGTATGTATTAAATGCTCAAAATTATCTTGATCAACATATAAAATGTGATCATCTAAAAGCTATAGAAATAAGAATAAAGAGACTTGTGTGGTAAAAAAAGAAAACTGTAAGGAATATAGATCATTTAAGAATATTTATATAGCCAGAAAATAGTAAATTTTGCTATAATTTACATAAATAAAGATAGTTAGAGTCAAGCTAGCTAGCTCAGAGCAGAGAAACAGCAAAGTCATGTATTATTTCCCAAATTCTTCTAAAAACATTTTTGTGTCATGCATTTATCATTAGTAACCTAAATGAACCAGCCAATATGTCTCAATTATTTGTACATAGTAGGCTCATTATTTCTTGATGTGTGTATTCTCCTCCTTGACTTATTCAGTAGCTAGTCATTTTCTCCATTTAGGCCACTAATAACTTACAACTACTAGTTTTCTTCCCCAGGCTTCTTTATACTCATATAGAATTTACTACATAATTTGTGGAGCCCAGAGCCAGATTAAAACAGAGTTCTCTTACTCAAATATCATGGAAAATTTCAAGACAGTGACAGCAAAGTTTTAAAATAAGCCTCAAATTTTCTTATTTTTCTAATTTTTTTCTTTTTTGGGTCACACCTGGCAATGCTCAGGGGTTACTCCTGACTGCACTCAGGAATTACTCCCTAGTGGTACTCGGGGGACCATATGGGATGTCAAAGATCAAACCTGGGTCAGCCACTTGCAAGACAAACACCCTACCCACTGTGTTATCTCTCCGGCCCCAAGCCTGAACCATTCTAAATAAGAGACTTCACGATCACGATCACGATCTTCCCGAATCACTATGCAGAGCGGCACCAGTAATATCTCAATATGTCCTGCAAGCGAGAGCCAAGGCATCGGCTTGGTACAGGAACATAAAGAGCTCAAACCATTATATTAGGTCAGAGGGTCTAATATAATTGTACTGCATTTGGCAAAACAAATACACACGAGCAGCTGCTAGGCTGCCGACGGGAGGCATACCTATAAACACCCCAAATAAGAGACTTGCACATCAAAAATTTTGTACCCACTATATTGGCCCTACCATGAGGTAGGAACAAATGAAGGTGCATAAATCTTTCAAACTAGGTACAATTGGTTCAAGAAAATCTGTACAAAGTAATCATAGATGTGCAACCAGTTACTGGTCCTAATTCAGTATACATGTAGTTAGGAAATTACAATATAAGTATAATTTAATTATATCACCGTGAGATAAACCATTACAAAGCTGTTTATAATTGGGTTTCAGTCATACAGAGTGCCAGCACCTATCCCTTCACCAATGCACATTTCCGCCACCAATGTTCCCAGTTTCCCTCTGCCCAGCCCCATACACCTCTATTACAGGCTCTTTTCTTCCCTCTCTTTCTGTTGTCTTTTATGCATTGTGCTTTGCAGTACATTCACTCAGGGGTTATAATGTGTATATCTTTACTTACTTTCAATACCAGTAACAATTATAGACCTCATTCCCATGACCTGATGGAATGATTTGAGGCTCTTTATGTTCCTGGAGCAAGCAGGTGCCCTTGGGCTCTACTTGCATGAGACAGGACATATGGAGATGTTACTGGTGCCCGCTCGAGCAAATCGATGATGAAGGGAAGACAGTGATACAGTGATACTTTCAATAATCACTTCTAGTCTAGAATTACCATTTCCAACTGTTGTTGGCAAGTTGATCCCTTCCCTATCTTACTTAGCCTCTCTCTCCCACACACTTATGGTTAGATTCCAACCATTACCAAGTCCTCCAAAAAATAGCTTGGCCTTGGATATTAGTCTCATAATCATTTTCCCTGACCTTGAATAATAGTTTCATAATAGTTTTTTATATCCTAAAAATGAATGCATTCTATAACTGTCCTTTTCCTTTTGACTAATTTCACTCAGCATGATAGTCTCCATGTTCATCCATGTAAAGGCAAATGTCATGACTTAATTTTACCTAAATGATGTATAGTATTCCATTGTGTAGATATATACCATAGTTTCTTTATCCAGTCTTCTGTTCTCAGGCACTCAAGTTGTTTCCAGATTCTGGCTATTGTGAAAGAGCAGTGAACATAGAATTGCAGATGGTATTTCTGCTATGTGATTTTGAACTCCCATGGTACATTCCCAGGAGTGGTATTTCTGGGTAAAATGGGAGCTCAATTTCTAGTTTTTGGAGTAATGTACATATTCTTTTCCAAAACGGCTGGACCAGCCAGCGTTCCCTCCAACAATGAATGAGAGTCCCTTTCTTCCCACATGTCTGCCAGCAATGGTTGTTCTTGCTCTTTTGGATGTGTGCCAGTCTGTGTGGTGTGAGACTGATATCTCATTCTTATTTGATTTGCACTTCCCTGATGACTAGTAATGAGCATTTTTTCCATATGCCTTTTGGCCTTTTCAATTCCTTCTTTGAGAAAATTTTTGCTAATTTCTCCCCTTTTTTGATGGGGTTGACTGTTTTTTTTTTTCTTGTAAAGTTCTACCATTGCTTTATAAATCTTGGAGATTAAACCCTTGTCAGATGGGCATTGGATAAATATCCTTTCCCAATCTGTAAGCTGTTTTTGTGTCTTGGTCACAGTTTCTTCTGAGGTAAAGTAGCTTTTTGATTTTATGTAGTCCCATTTGTTTATTTTTGCTTCCACTTGCTTTGTCAGTGGTGTTTCATCTTTGTAGATGCCTTTAGCTTCAGTGTTGTGGAGGATTTTGCCTATGATTTTTATGTACCTTAAGGACATAGGTCTGATGTTGAGATCCTTTACCTGTTTTTGTCTGACTTTTTGGACAAGGTGTTATAGAGAGGCCTTATTTCAATTTTTTACACATAGCTGCCCAGATTTCCCAGAACCAATTGTTGAAAAGGCTTTTCTTACTCCATTTTGTATATTTTGCTCCTTTATCAAAGATTAAATGTTCACTCATATGAGAATGTGTGTCACGATATTTAACTCTATAAATCCACAGGTCTGTTTTTACTCCAATATTGTGATGTTTTAAATACTACCACTTGTAGTACAGTTTGAAGTTGGGGAGGGTGATGACTCCAACTTCCTTTTTTCCAAGAATTTCTTTAGCTATTTGTGAAGGGTGATTGTTCCAAGCAAATTTCAGGAGAGTTTGGTCAATTTGTTTCAAAAATGTAATGGGTATCCTTATAGGGACCGCATTAAATATGTATAATGCTTTAGGGAGAATTGCCCTATTGACAATGTTGATTCTCCTAACCCATGAGAAGTGGATGTGTTTCAAGCTCCTAATGTCTTTTATTTCTTGAAGTAGCAATTGTAGTTTTCTTTGTACAGGTCCTTTACATACTGAGTTAATCTGATTCCAAGGGACTTGATTCTATGTGGCAAAATTGTGAAAGGAATTTTTTTAAATATCACTTTCTACTCTTTTATTATTTGGATATAGGAAACTCATGGACTTTGGGGTGTTGATTTTGTAACCTGCCACTCTATTATACAAATACATTGTTTTTAGGAGCTTTTATGGTAGAGACTTTAGGGTTCTCAAAACGTAGTTTCAATTCTTCCACAAATAGTGTTAGCTAGACTTCTTCTCCTATCTGGAAGCCCTTCATGTCTTTTTGTTTCCTAATTGCTATAGCAGTACTATGTGGACTAGAAGTGGTGATAGTGGGCATCCTTGTTTTGTCCTTGATCTCTGTGGGAGGCTTTCAGTTTTCCCATTAAGAATAATGCTGGCTGTGGGCTTGTGATAGATGGCTTTGACTATATTGATGAAAACACCTTTAATTCCATTATGTGGAGACTTTTATTATGAACCAGTGCTGGATCTTGTAAAATGCTTTCTCTGTGCTTATCATCATATCATTTTTATGTTTTCTTTTTATTGATATGACATCTTATGCTATTGATTTTTTTTTTGGCTTTTTTGGGTCACACCCGCGATGCTCAGGGGCTACTCCTGGCTCTGCACTCAGGAATTACTCCTGGCGGTGCTCGGGAGACCATATGGGATACCGGGGACAGAACTCGGGCCGGCACAGGCCGACCACGTGCAAGGCAAACGCCCTACCCGCTGGGCTATCACTCCGGCCCATGCTATTGATTTGTGAATGTTAAACCATCCTTTTATCCTCAGTATGAATCCTAGTTGGTCATGTTGTATGATTTTTATGAGTCTTTCAATTCTATTTGTTAGTATTTTGTTGAAGATCAGAACATTTGTTTTCATCAGAGTATGTTGATCTATAATTTTCATCTTTTGTGATGTCTCTGTCATCTCTGGTTATCAGGTTGCCTCATAGAATTGGGAGTGTTTTTATTTCTTGAATTTCCTGGAAAAGCTTGAAAAGAACTGGCAATAGGTCCTTTTTTAAAGGTTTGGAAGACTTCACTAGTGAATTTGTTTGGACCTGTGCTTCTGTTTTGGGAAGAATTGGTTACAATTTCAATTTCCTCATTTCGATTTCCTCAATAGTGATAGATTTGTTCAGGTATTCCAAATCGTCTTGATTTGGTCTTGTTAGATTGTAGGAATCCAGAATTTGTTCCATTCTTCTATGTTCCCTTGATTCATGTCATATAGATTCTCAAAGTGATCTCTGTGATCTTTTGAATTTCTGTGGTTTCTGTTGTGATGTTCCCCTTTATTTTCTGATTTAGTTTATTAGCCTTTTCTCTCTCTTGTGAGTCTTGCAAGTGATTTGTTCATATTGTTTATTGTTATAAGGAAAAATTTGGTTTCATTGATCTTTGGGTCCTTTTTTGGGATTCCAGCTTCTTGATTTCTGCTCCAAGTTTTATTATTTCCTTCTTCCTGCTTGATTTGGACTTTTTTTGTTCATCCATTTCTAAGAGCTTACACTCTGAAGATAAAGTATTCATTTGGATTCTTTGTTCCTTCCTAATGAATGCTTGTAGCACTGTAAACTTTCCTATTGCACTGCTTTATCTGTGTCTCACAAGTTCTGATAGCTCATGTCTTTGTTCTCATTTGTTTCCAGGAACCCTTTGAGTTCCTCTATGACCCATTGGTTGTTCAGCAGTGAGCTGTTTAGTTTCCAGGTGTTTGATTTGATTCTCCATTTCTGTCTGTGATTAACTTCTATTTTCATTTCATCATAGTCAGAAAGGTTAGTTGACAATCTCTATCTTCATTTTATTGATGCATGTTTTGTGTCCCAGCATGTGGTCTTCTTGGAGAATGTTCCATTCACACTGGAGAAAAAAAGTATATTCAGCTTTTTGCAAGGAAGAGCCCTGTATAAATCTACAAGCCCTCTCTCTTCTATTTCTTCCTTCAGAGTCAGTATTTCCTTGCTGAGTTTTAGTCTCCATGATCTATCAAGAGGTGACATAGCAGTGTTACAATCTCCAATATAGCTGTGTTGCTGTCAATGTCTTCCTTAAAGTCTATTGCCAGTTTTTTCTGGCTCTTCCTTGGGTGCTTATACATTTAGAAGTGTAATTTCTTCCTAATATACATATCCATTGTTTATTTAAAAAATAGCAGTAACTGTCCCATCTAACCTTTTCAGCCTAAAATCTATATTATTGTATACTAGTATGGCCATACTGCAAGTTGAGCCTCAATGCACTACTCCAGAGAATTTCAGTGTTACCAAATATATTTTGTGATGTGATGTGTTGTCATGTGAAGACATACTAGAAAGCAACTAAAACTAAAACTTTAACAGAGTCCCTGCTCTCACATAGCTTTCAGAATACTGAATTTCTGGACTTTAGACTAATTTTTCCAACTTTTACTTTGTATTTTTGCTTTTATTTTAAAAACCCTCAGCTTTCCTGGCTTTATTAATAGCAACCGGAAGGAAATATATGAAAACTTGGCTCTTCTTGCCACTACTTAGTTCAAACTAAGTAGAACCAGGACTTTCTGTAAAAGAATGTGCTGAAAATCTGTCCTTGAGATATTCCCAAGCTGAAGACAGTCCTGGGAATCTTCCCATGAGGCCAAAAGATTCATTTGCTTTCAGAGATTAGAGGGAGAAGACATCCCCTGATTTTGGGTCAAAGGCCAGCTCTCCTAATCCTGAGTGACCCAGGATTGCCCTGGAAGTTAACAGAACCCATCTTACAAAAATCAACAACCTTTCCTTTTCACCCTTCCAAAGAATTCACTGGTCTGGTTTGGCCTTCCTGTGCCACATTCCATTCCAGAACCCCAGCTAAAATGTTCTCAAGGGCCAACCAGAGATTCCTCCTCTTTTCTCCCAACTGGTACAACTTGACCGTTGCTTGACATCAAGGTCAACTGGAGACCGGGAACAGTTATGTAACTGCGTTGTAAATCGAATTAGAGTTGTACATGAGCCCAGACCAAGCAACAGGGCAGCTCTAGGCAAAAGCAGCAACGTGTCCCCAGGGAGACAGTACTGGAGGATTCACTGCTGAAAGGAAATAATGCCTCACAGGCAAAAAAAAAAAACCCTCCCTTTCCAGGCCCTCTGAAGTCCAGACAAGCTGCTGCCATGTCATACGAGGAAGAAGGGAGTGGTAGAGAGCAGAGGGAGGAACTGTTGGCAAGGCAGGAGAGCATTGAAGAAACAACAACAAACGTTGTCAATATACACAATGAGAGAAAGCAAAAATGGAACAGCAGAACAGAAGTCATCCTTAGAAAAGAAACAAGAATATTGAATTATGGGGAGGAAAGAAGCTTCTGGTGGTGTCCATAGATTTGGGAATTGGAAAGAGAGATTACTGAAGAAACATCCTCCCCTTCTATGAGGGATCAGTTTTTCTGGCCAAGGGTAAGGCACATCTTTTCTGCCAAGAGTCATTTGGATTTTTAAACCATCATTTGCAGGGTATATGATACAGACAAATAAGCTGGAGGCAGCTGATGAGAAGCATCTGTGTCTGTTCTGGCACGCACTAGGGACAGGCTACAGGATTTTGTAATTCTTATAAAGTCATGAGCTAGACATCACCCTCTCCTCATTAGATCCCCATAACAGAAAGATGTGCCTACAATTCTTTAAAGTTAGGAATGGAACATCTTTTGATGTTTCTAATGATCCAGGACATTAACTCCCTAACTTAGATATCTTGCTAAATAGAGAAAATAGTGACTAGTAGTATCTCAGAGACAAATAACTTACAGAGATAATATTTGAAAAGGGAAATGGCACCAGAGGGGCTGGAGTGATAGTACAGCTGGTAGAGGGTTTGTCTTTCATGCAGCCAATCCACATTGCATCTTTGTCGCCTCCTATGTCCCACAAGTGCACCAGGAGTAGTAATTCCTGGACACAGAGCCTGAAGTCCTGAATACTGCTGGGTGTCGCCCAACAACAAAATGGTACTAGAACTATGTAGAACTTTGACTTATGGTAACTGGACAATCTTTAGACCAAATAAGGAGCAACAGAATAACTGAGAGCTAAAAGTTTGATGATGTTTAAGGTAACCTGTGTCGTATTTGATATGCCAAATACCAGTAACAATTATAGACCTCATTCCCATGACCTGATGGAATAGTTTGAGGCTCTTTATGTTCCTGGAGCAAGCAGGTGCCTTTGGGCTCTACTTGCATGGGACAGGACATATGGAGATGTTACTGGTGCCCGCTCGAGCAAATCGATGATGAACGGGAAGACAGTGATACAGTGAAGGTAACTATCTATAGCTTTATCTCATATTAAGTGTGCTTTATTTCTCATTTCAGGCCTCCTATGATTGTATCAACCTCAAAAGGCCTTTGTGAAATTGAGTGACATCAAATAGGTTGTGCTTTAAAACTAGTATTAAGTCCTGCAAATACCAACAAGAGTAGCTGATAATTATCAAATATTTTATGTATATTTAATTTTAACAGTAATCCTATGAATGACACAGCTCTTCAGTTCAGTCATAAATCTGAGAAATGGAATAAAGAATATGCTGAAGTTTTAGATTTATCTCTCCCTATGATGCATTTAAATTCCTATGTATCCAAACATGTGAGCAAGCTGGCTTCTGAAAAGGATTCAGCACAATCAACCATATCCACATGGTAACCAAGCTCATTGAGGTTTGTAGGGAGTTTAAGAAGCCACACTGTCTCATGTTCATTGATTTAAAGAGAGCCTTTGATTCTGTTGATACTGAAGCAGTCATCGAATCCCTAGCCAAACAGGGCGTTCAAAGCCAATATATCAAGATCCTTCGTGAGCTGTATTATGGATTCATCACCAGGATCTCACCATTTACAAGGAAGTGATCATTGATGTCAAAAGAGAGGTTTGGCAGGGTTATACCATTTCAACAAAACTCTTCAGCGCCACCCTTGAGAACATCATGCAACAATTAGAATTGGAAGGAATGGAAGTGAAAATAGACGGTCAGCAAATGCACCACCTCCACTTCGCTGATGACATTATTCTAATAACACCAAACATTAGCCAAGCAACACAAAAGATGCCTGACTTCGACCAAGAATGTAGAAAGATAGGTCTACAGTTGAATCTTAACAAAACTATGTTCATGAAAAATGAACTAGTTCCAGAGGCCCCATTCACTCTCAACGGAACAAACATCTCTGAATGCAGCAGTTATTTGTACCTAGGTTGATAAGTCAACATGATGAGCAACGTAAAACCTGAGCTGTGCAGGAGGAAGAGAATGGCATACAATGCCTTCAAAAGCATCGAAGAAATAGCTAAAAAGACAAAGAACCTCCAGCTCCTGGCACATCTCTTGGACTCCATCGTTCTCCCTGCATTAACATTTGTTTCAGAGACCTGGGCCCTATGAAAGCAGGATGAGAATGCTATTCAGGTCTCCCAAAGAGGAATCGAAAGAGCTATGCTTGGAATATCACGCCTCACTCAAGTGAGAGAAGGTTTCCAGAGTTTCGACCTCCGTTGCTGTTCCAGAGTCAGGGACGCTGTCTCATTTGCCAAGGCATTGAAAATCAGATAGGCTGGACATGTAATGTGATTTGGAGATGACTGCTGGACTAGAGCCATTACCGACTGGATCCCACAGGATGTCAAAAGATCACGTGGCTGCCCATATACAAGATGGTCAGACTTCTTCATCAAGACCCTGAATGAATGGTTTGAGGCTCTTTGTATTCCTGAAGCAAGCAGATGCCATTGGGCTACACTGGCACGTGATAGGGTCAAATGGAAATGTTACTTGCACCCGCTCGAGCAAATTGGTGATGTCAAGTGATCAAGTGATCAAGTATCCAAACAAGTGTTTCTCTTAATGCATTTTCCATTATTGTCTTCTTCAAAAGTGATTATATAAGAATAATCTCCAAATTTTATAATACTATTATTATAGTTTTAGAAAGATGCAAAATTCATATGATTTTATTCCAATATATTGTAGTGTCCAGTTTTAGGGTTAGTTTATCAGTATTACTCAATAACTTTATCTTTTCTGAAAATTAAAATGTCACTTTTGCCATTTCCATGTGTACTTGGATTTTAATCAGTTCTATTTAGTTCGACTCCTAGAGACCTCTTTGCATGCTGTTATCAAGGTTTGAGATGTATAACAAATACTGACTTTAAATCTCTGTGAAAGTAAAAGTCCTCAGAGGTGTTTATTCTCTATGTGTATTTTTCCCCAACATGATTCTATAGACACATCCTCTGCAGGTGTCAAAGTTGCTGTGTTCTCACATGTGAGTGTGAATAGATGGAGCTGTTCTTTGCCTCATCACTAGAAAAGGCAAATGTTTCTTCACATACAGTAACTTAGAGGCTTTACTGCAGAGTAGTGAACTGTCTCAACTCTGGGGAAAAAGATTGCCCAAGTGTTCACTAGCTCTGGTTAGCTTTGTGGTCTTGGACAAGTCACCGCTCTGATGTAACGTCTGTCTCCCTCACTAAAGAAAGGAAGAGTATTATAGAATTTATTTCCTAGACATTTGGATAATATTAGACAAGTTCATGCATGTCTGTGTGATTGGCACTAAGTGTGGCAAATAATCCTGTGTACATGTGAACCACTCTTGTTGACTGCTCAGCTACTGAGTGTGCCTGCTCTGGGTATAGCAGTGACAGGCAAAGCCACCGTTCTCAAAGTTCCTGCAAGAAACAAAGAAACAATAAATAAGAGAAGTGCAGATTATGAAAAGTGCTAGGAAGGAAATCAACAGGGTCATAGAACAAGACTAATGAAGAAAACAGTTCTCAGGGCAATACTAGACAAATGAGCATCAGCCAAGGGCAGTGGGGTTCCCCACAAGAAGAAAATTAAGTGCAAAATTAAGTGCAAAGTCCCTGAAGCAGAAAGGAACACACTGAATCGAATAACAAAATAAAATATATTCAATAGGATAAATTCAATAGGTTAAAGGAAGAAATGCCCTCAAAGGTAGAAAATCTCTTAGAAAGTGAATACCGACCAAAAAGTGAGCTGAGCTTTGTATCACTTCACTTGTATCTCCTGTCTTTCCATTGATCAATGATTTGCTCGAATTTGTCACAATTTGCACGAATTTGTCACAATTCGTTGGTAATGAGGTCCATTATTGTTACTGTTTTTGGCATATCAAATACACCAGGGGTAGCTTGCCAGGCTATGCCATGGCTCTGGGTTCATCCCAGGCAGCCCAGTCTTTTTCTATGTTAAACCATCACCATCCAGGGTCCAAGGGGTAGAGTCCTGGGTACAGACAAGCCTGTCTCTTGTCTTCCACCTGTCTAGGCAGCCAGACACTGCAGCAACATGGTGCATAATCACCATACATAGCCAAAAATGACTTGTCTACAGTAGGGGAGCCGCTGAAGTACTCAATGATATCAGGAAACAAGTGCTCTTCTAGCACTGAAGCCGGCCGGAAATGGATGAAACTCAGATATTCAGCGCACTTTTGAAAGGTTTTACTCCACAGGTTCTGGTATACATTCCACTAAAATAAAATCCTGGGAGGGGAGGAGAGGAGAGGGGAGGAGAGGCAGAGAGCAAAGAGGAGCCAAAATGGCCAAAAAAGGACTTTCTTTTTTCTCCTACTTTGTTTTATAGATAGAAGCCCACCAAAAACTTCCAGCCTGGGCTGGGCTATCTAGACACAAAGTCAGGGAAAATGACCGTATTTAAATGCAGATCTTCAGGTGGGCCCTTTGGTTCAAGATTCACAATGCTAAGAGCTAAGGTCCTGAAATACAATCTCCCTAGCAGAGTGGGGAGCGGCTGCATCTGAACCAGAAAGCAGGTCAGAATGTAATTTGTAGAGAATGGCATTAATACTTCTTACCATGAATACATAACCAGCTGATTCCAGACTCTAGATCCCACTAAGGTCCAAAATTCATCAGAGAAATTCACTTGAGCATTATCTTTAGAATAGGAGACACTTCAATTTGCTTGGAGGTGCACTGGCATGTCTCTTTCAACTATGAGAACTGATTACATTATGGTTGATCCAACGTTTCCAAGTACAATTGGAATATCTACATGTGAGAGTAGAAAGAGTATTGAATTAGAGCAACCAAGATTCACTAATATTCATAATAAGAATATTTATGCAGTATAAAATTATGAAATCAATCCATTTCTGCCCAAGCTCCCATTGTGTCTGATCTGGAGATTCCCTAAAGGCAGGAAGAAGCTCTTCCCATAAGCTAAGTGTAGCTGAGTCTGAAGCTGACTAGGGCATGTCACCCTCGGTCTATCACTTATGATAGATTCTACAATATATTTTCAGCATGTACATAATAATTTTATTTAGGTATTCACATATAGTAAAATTACACACCAATTTGAAACTACTCAATTCTTTGAATTATAGATAGATAGCATATTATTACATACTTCACTGATCTCTAATTTGATCTACTGAAATCCATACTACATTTACTTTTTATGAAGTCAACTTTTACTTCATTTTAGAGGCTTAATGGCAGGCCATCATTTAATGTATAATTTATATTCCACTACTATATATGACTCTATAAACATTAGCATAATATATACAGTCACACCAGAATTCTATTCCCTAAAACAAAAGAAAATACTACAGATTAAAATATACGGTGGTTTATTATTCCATACGAATTTCAGGAGTGTTTGGTCAATTTCTTTGAAGAACATCATGGGTATCTTTATAGGGACTGCATTGAATCTGTATAAAGCTCTAGGGAGTAGTACCATTTTAATAATGTTAATCCTTCCGATCCATGAGCAGGGAATATGTCTCCATTTCCTCAGGTCCTCTTTTATTTCCTGAAGTAACATTTTGTAGTTTTCTTTGTAGAGATCCTTTACATTCTTTGTCAAACTGATTCCTAGGTATTTGACTTTCTGCGGCGCAATTGTGAATGGAATAGTTTCTTTAATGTCCCTTTTTTCTCTTTCGCTGTTTGCATATAGGAAGGCCATTGACTTTTGGGTATTGATTTTGTACCCTGCCACTCTACTATAGCAATGAATTATTTCTAGGAGCCTCTTGGTAGAGAGTTTCGGGTTTTCCAGGTATAATATCATGTCATCTGCAAATAGTGAAAACTTGGCTTCTTCCCTTCCTATCCAGATGCCCTTAATGTCTTTTTCTTCCCTGATTGCTATGGCAAGTATTTCCAGTACTATATTGAATAGAAGTGGTGAGAGTGGGCAGCCTTGTCTTGTCCTGAAATTTATATGGAATAATAACCCCCAGGGAGAGCTAAAGCAATCCTTGGGAAAAAGAAGATGGGAGGTATCACTTTCCCCAACCTCAAGCTCTACTACAGAGCAGTTGTAATTAAGACAGAGTGGTATTGGTATAGAAACAGACCCGTAGACCTATAGAATAGAACTGAATATCCTGAAACACACTCTCAAATATACAACCACTTAATCTTTGATAAAGGAGCAAAAAATATTAAGTGGAGCAAAGTAAGCCTCTTCAACAAATGGTGCTGGGAAAACTGGGCAGCTACATGTAAAAATGAACTTAGACCTCCTTCTAACACCATGTACAAAAATCAGATCAAAATGGATTATAGATCACAACATCAGACATGAATCTATAAGGTGCATCGAAGAAAACATAGGAGAAACGCTCTACGACATCGAAACTAAAAGTATCTTTAAAAAGCGACACACCACTGACCAAGCAAATGGAAGCAAAGATAAACAAATGGGATTATATAAAATTGAAAAAGCTTCTGCACCTCAAAAGAAACGGTGACCAAGATACAAAGACAATCCACAGAGTGGGAAAGGATATTCACCCAATACCCATCTGACAGGGGGTTAATATCCAGGATATATCAGGCACTCTTAGCACTTCACAAGAAAAAAACAGCCAACCCCATCAAAAAATGGGGAGAAGAAATGAACAGAAGCTTCCATAAAGAAGAAATTCAAATGGCCAAAAGGCATATGAAAAAGTGCTCTTCAAATAAATGCAGTCATTCTGTATCTGTCTCTCTCCTTCTGGCTAATTACTACTGCCTTGTAGTACAGTTTGAAGTTGGGAAGGTGATGCCTCCCATCTTCTTTTTCCCGAGGATTGCTTTAGCTATCCTTGGGGGTTTATTGTTCCATACAAATTTCAGGAGCGTTTGGTCAATTTCTTTGAAGAATGTCATCGGTATCCTCATAGGGACTGCATTGAATCTGTACAGAGCTCTAGGGAGTATTACCATTTTGACAATGTTGATTCTCCCCCATCCATGAACAGGAACGTGTTTCCATTTCCTTGTGTCCTCTTTTATCTCTTGGAGCAGTGTCTTGTAGTTTTTCTTTGTACAGGTCCTTTACATACTTGGGTAAGTTGATTCCTAGGTATTTGATTTTCTGTGGCACAATTGTGAATGGAATAGTTTCCTTAATATCCTTTTCTTCTCTTTCGTTATTTGTATATAGGAAAGTCACTGACTTTTTGGGTGTTGATTTTGTATCCTGCCACTCTACATGTACATATTATGATACCAATATCCAAGGTCAAGTGAAACACATATCAGGAGGTCTTGTCAAAGGTGGAAATTATCACAAACGTGTGGGAGTCAGAGTTTAGGAAAGACAGAAAATGGAACAGGGTGCTAATAATAGTCGAGGGTACTAATGCCAACCTAGAACTGAGCATGAAATAGAGGCAAAAGGATTCACATGACAACCTTTTAATGTATGTTCTGTAATCCATAGTCTAGAAGGGAAGGAAAAGAGAAAGAGAGAGAAAGGCAAAGAAATAAAGAACCTGCCATGGAGCATGGCTGGGTTAGGGGGGAGGGAACCGGGGATGTTGTTGGTGGGAGATGGGCACTGGTGGAGGGACAGGTGCTGAAACACTGTATGACCAAAACCCAAACATGAACTTTTTAATTGTATATCTTTTTATTTGTATGGAGATGGGCACTGGTGGAGGGACCGGGTGCTAAAACACTGTATGACCAAAACCCAAACATGAACTTTTTAATAATTGTATATCTTTTTTATTTGTATATCTCACGGTGGTATAATAAAATACTTTAAAAAAAAAAAAAAGTGCTCTTCATCTTTAATCATCAGGAAGATGCAAATCAAAACAACCATGAGGTACCATCTCACACCAGAGACTGGCACACATCCAAAACAGCAAGAACAACCGGTGCTGGCGTGGATGTGGGGAAAAAAGGGACTCTGATCCACTGTTGGTCAAGCCCTTTTGGAAAACAATATGGGCATTCCTCTGAAAACTAGATATTGAGCTCCCATTTGATCCAGCAATAGCACTCCTGGGAATATACCCAAGAGACCAAAAACACATAGCAGAAACACTATCTGTACTTCTTTATTCATCTCTGGGCTGTTCACTATAGCTAGAATCTGGAAACAACCTAAATGCCGAAGAAGAGAGGACTGGCTAAAGAAACTGTGGTACATCTACACTATGAAATACTATGCAGCTGTCAGAAAAGACGAAATTATGAAATTTACCTGCAAATTTCAGTGATAAACTCTAAATATCTGCAGGGCTAGCCACAATGTGTAAAAGAAGAGGGAGAGATATACAGAGACAGAGAGAGAGAGAGAGAGACAGAGAGAGAAACAGAGGAAACAGGGGTACCTGCTATTGAGGCAGCCTGGGGGTGGTTGGGAGGGGGTGAGGTACATTAGTGGTGGAAATGGGGCACTGGTGGAGGGATGGGTGAGAAAAAAAACAAAAAAAAATAAAATAAAATATATGGGTGGGGGCAGGAGCAATAACACAGCGAGTAGGGCGTTTGCTTTTGCGTGCAGCTGACCTGATATATTTAAATCACTTGTCTTCACATTGTTCATCAATTTGCTCGAGCAGGCACCAGTAACATCTCCATATGTCTTGACACATGTTAGTGTAGCCCAAGGGCATCTGCTTGCTCCAGGAACACAAAGAGCCTCAAACCAACCCTTCAGGTCATGGAAATGAGGTCTATAACTTCTACTGGTTTTTCACACATCAAATACAACAAGGGTAGCTTGCCTGGCTCTCTGATACATTTAAATACAAAATAAAAAGTGAAAGCACAGGCACTTGGGATCTACAAAGAATTCGTACCTGTGAAAGCCACAAGTAAGAACAGAGAGATAACACAGGGGTAAAGCCACTTGCCTTGTAGTACCTGAGTAATCAATGTTACACCAGGTGGGGTGATTACCTTGCATTCCTGGGTTTCATCCCTGACATTCCATATGGTCTCCGAGACTGCCAGCAATGATTCCTGTGCAGAGTTCCTGAGTTTTTTAAGAAGGGGAAAAACTAATTTTATATCATGAGTCAGCTTGACCCAGGCCTCTAAGAGTGGTCTTTGATCACCTGGAAGGTCAGGCTAGAAAGGGGTTCAATTTTTTAATGTAAAGCCTTCATAAACCACTCTCTAACCCCCTCTCAATATAGTACAAATTGTGTGATTAACCTTAAAGGAATTTACAGTCTAATCGTCTCAATGTTCAGGAACATAATAAAGCAAGGCGTTTTGTGTGTCTGTGTGTGTGTGTTGGGTACACCCACTGGTGCTCAGGGCTTATTCCTGGCTCTGTGCTCAGGGTTCACTTCTGCTAGAGAGTGAATGAACATATGTGGTACTAGTGATCAAACACATATTACCTGCATGCGAGGCAATTGTCCTACTATAGTTTAAGCCTTAAAGTAAATTCTTCAGTGGCCTGAAAACCCGAAGACTAGTGATGGGCCATTTATTTTTTTTATTTTATTTATTTTTAATATTTTATTATACCACCTGAGATATACAATTACAAAGATGTTCATGTTTGGGTTTTGGTCATAGAGTGTTCCAGCATCCATCCCTCCACCAGTGCCCATTTCCCACCACCAATATCCCCAGCAGAGCCTCTCAAGAATTCAGAGGATCCCCCACTCCATGAGGGCCACCATTTTCCACATCCAGACTCCCCTCTCATCAGAACTCCACCCAGCAGAAGAGCTGATCACAGCCCAGCTCATTGAGACCCACCCCACAACAGTCTTTTTCAAGCCCAGTCCAGGTATGCTGATCCAGAGACTCACATACATGGGGCAGAGCTGCTACTGGCTCTCCCTGTGCCCAGCTTATCACAAGGTGCCCAGGAGGGATGGCAGGTTCTAGCCCTGGCCCACCACCCCAGCAGAGCCTCGCAAGAAGCCAGAGGACCCCACACAACATGAGGGCCACTATTTTCGAAATTTGGACTCCCCCCTCGTCAGAACTCCACCCAGCAGAAGAGCTGATCACAAGCCCGGTTCATCAATAAATGCTGGAGATCAGAGGTGACTACAAGAGTATCCCACCCACACGGCAGAGCCTGGCAAGCTACCTGTGTCGTATTTGATATGCCAAATACCAATAACAGTTATAGACCTTATTCCCATGACCTGATGGAATGGTTTGAGTCTCTTTATGTTCTTGGAACAAGCAGATGCCCTTGGGTTCTACTAGCATGTGACAGGACATATGGAGATGTTACTGGTGCCTGCTCGAGCAAATCGATGATGAACGGAAAGACAAGTGATACAAGTGAAGTGAATGTCACTGATTCCCTCCCCCTCTTCTAGCCTACCTCTATGGCAGTTTCTTTATCATTTTTTCTCTCTTTCTCTTTCTCTCTCTCTTTCTCTCTTCCTTCTCTTGCATAATGTGGATTGTAATACATACATATAGAGGTTATGATTTGTATCTTTTTGCCTGTAATGCTCAGTTCTAGGTTAGTATTAGCACTTTCAACAATTATTAGCACACTGTTCCCTTCTCTGTATTACCTAACCTCTGACTCCCACATGTTTGTGGAAATTTCTACCTTTGACAAGGCCTCCTAATCCATGTTTCACCTGACCTTGGATATTGATATCATAATATATATACATATGTATATGTCATGCAAATAAATGTAGTCATTCTATATCTGTTCTTTTCCTTCTGACTGATTTTCCTCAACATGATCATGTCCATCCATTTAGAGGCAAATTTCATAGCTTCATTTTTCCTGACAGCTGCATAGTATTCCATTGTGTAGATATACCAGTTTCTTCATCCAGTCATCACTTCCAGGGCATACTGATTGTTTCCAAATTCTGCCTATTGTGAATAGTGCTGCTATAAAAATGAAAGTGCGGATGGTATTTCCACTGTGTGTTTTGGCTTCCCAGGGTATATTCCTTATGACTGGGTCAAATCGGAGTTCAATTTCTAGTCTTTGGAGGAATGTCCATGTTGTTTTCCAAAAGACTGTACCAGTCATCATTCCCAGCAACAATGGATGAGAGTTCCCTTTTCCCTGCATTCCCACCAGCACTTGTAGTTCTTCTCTTTTGGATATCGCCAGTCTCTGTGGTGTGAGGTGATATCTCATTGTTGTTTTGATTTTCATCTTTCTGATGATTAGTGATGATGAGCATTTTTTCATATATCCTCTGGCCATTTGAATTTCTTCCTTGTCAAAGTTTCTGTTCATTTCTTCTCCGCATTTTTTGATGGGGTTGGTTGTTTTCTTCTTGTAAAGTTCTAACTGCCTGATATATCCTGGATATTAACCCCTTATCAGATGGGTATTGGGTGAATATTCTTTCCAACTCTGTGAACTATCTTTTTTTATCTTGGTCACTGTTTCCTTTGAGGTGAAGAAGCTTTTTAATTTCATGTAGTCCCATATGTTTATATTTGCTTCTAGTTGCTTCATTAGTGATGTTTCACCTTTGAAGATGCCTTTAGCTTCAATGTCGTGGAGGGTTTTTCCTATATTTTCTTCAAAGTGCTTTATGGATAAGGGTCTGATATTGAGGTCTTTAATCTATTTTGATCTGATTTTTGTGCATGGTGTTAGACAGAGGTCCAAATTCTTTTTTTATTCTTATATTATTTTTTGGTGTTTGGGTCACACCCAGAAATGCTCAGGGATTACTCCTGTCTCTTCTCAGGAATTACTCCTGGCGGTGCTCAAGAGACCATATGGGATGCTAGCTATAGAAACTGGGTCAGTCACGTGCAAGGCAAATGCCCTCTCTGCTGGCCCGTCACTCTGTGGCCCTTTATAGATAAATTGAAGCTCAAGAAAGTCACATCTCTCAGGTGTCTATGTCACCTATGAATTCATCTGGTCCTTTCCTAGAAGAACCAAGTCATCTTCAATCTTTTCTTACCATTCCTGACTGCCTCACCTTCTACCATACTTGGGTATTTTTCTGGGACTCTATATTCTGACTTTAGAAAGACATACTAGACATTCCTGAAACTCTGGGATCATCTGTACCTCATCATATCCCTGTCTAGATCTTACAGAATTGGATTCTAAAGCTGAGCAGGGAAAGCATGGAGACAGGTTAAAATCTGTACCTCTGCATGGTCAATAGGTATTGAAAGTGCCTTTTAGAGACAGATATAGAATTACTGTGCATTTATCTGTGGGATAAAAATATATACCAGTCTTCTACTAATTGTTGGAAATGGTAATGCCAGATTAGTACTTAGCATTGAATTTAGGCAAAGGGATATACATGATAACCCTTAAATGTATGTATGGCAAGCCATAATGAGCAAGAGATGGGAGATAGATAGAGGAAGAGAGAGAGAAGGAGGAGGAGGAGGAGGAAGGAAAGGAAGGAGAAGAAAGAAGAAGAAGGAGGAGGAGGAGGAGGAAGAGGAAGAGGAGGAGGAAGAGAGGAAGGGGAGGAGGAGGAGGAAGAGGAAGAGGAGGAGGAGGAGGAGAAGGAGGAGAAGGAGGAGGAGAAGAAGGAGGGGGAAGACAAGGAGAAGAAGAGGAGGAGGAGAAGAGAGGAGGAGAAGGAGAAAAGTGCGCTATAGAGGCAGACTGGGGAAGGTGGGAGAGAATCTGGAAACACTGGTGGGAATAAGGCACTGGTGGAGGGATGGTGCTGCAGCAACATATGACTGAAATTCAATCATGAACTGCTTTGTAAATGTCTATCTCATGATGTTATAATAAAAAATAATAAAAAAGAAAAAAAAAGAAAGTGCCCTTAGAGTGAAATTAGATGACATTTTTCTGTGTCTATGTAGGATCTTGCTGAGCTCTAAAGCAGGTCCCTGTAAAATTTGAGTGGTTAATTAGGGTGGGGTGAGGAGTGGGGGGAGACAGCAGATAATAGGAAGAAAAGTTGAGTCTTATAAGGTGTGACTAAGTTTTTTTCAATGCTGCTGTTCTTTTTTAGACCCCTCATTTAATTGAGGTCTTCCTTGTGGACTGAAGAGGCAATGTTATCTATAAAACAAAGATCTATAAATCAAAAACCCTTGCTTAGTTCCTGACCAGGTACAGAATGCAGAATCCATGAACAGAGCATATTTCAGTTCCTGTGCAAATGATAGCTGATGAGGTGCCTGTGTGGATCAACCACAGAAGGTCCTTGCATCGCCCTGTGAAAGTAGAGAAAATTAAAAGCTTTTCCTTAGGCAGAGAAGTTTATTTTATTTCTTATTCTCTCTCACAGTGGTAGCTATTACTTTGTAATTTTTTGGCATTTGTTGGCAGCCAAAAATGACAGAAATATTATCCCTTGTTTACAGGGTGCAGTTCTGATTCATTTTGTTTAGCTCAAGTCACCTCATATAATACAGGCGCCAGCTGCTCAAACTCATGCATTAGTCTAAACTAGAGCAAGTTCCTTTATGCAAGTCCTCAATCAGAAAGGCAGAACAAATTCAAACCCTCTCCTTTTCTTCATCCTAGCAGGGTTTTTAAAACCTAGCAAGCAGTAACTAATAAATATAGTTTCAATATTTATCACTGAGGTCTGCTTTTTCCTTTTTTGGTATCCAACCAAGTAAACAACCTCTTTCAGGGAAGTTAAGTACCATTTCGTATAATCCCATCTGCCTGGTGTCATCTGAACAGTGGGAAATCATGAGTCATAAACACAGGTCAGGCTATCGGGCTTAAGATAACTAATGAGAGAATTAAAGTGATTTTTTCATGATCTGGTCATCAGAGACCATGAAGCGAATGGTTCACTGGAACCATTAAGTCAGAATTTCGGGCAGGTGCACTGGAATCCAGGCACTGACCGATGTCATTGCTTGATAAATGGTGGGCTTGACACTGGGTGACAAAAATGTCAGCAGAGGAGGTGGTTCAGATTGCTTATCCAGGGTGGGGGAGCACCTGGCTTTCAGGCTGCATAAGACCCACAAAGTCATGTGGTCTGGTCTATTACATGACAGGATAGACATGTGTGCTTTTCATTGGCGGCCCACCTGTTTTGAATGGACCACAAATAGTATTATAAATATCCAAATGGCCCTTCAGAGAATAAATGGTAAAATAAATGGCTAATAAATGGAGAATAAATGGCTCCAACCTTGATAGATGCTTCCAAACCTGTTGGTAGTCCCTGGGGAGAGAGAGCAAAACACAGCCAAGGTGGGTAGGGTTGTCTTCTACGTAAGCAACCTCCTCACCCTGTTATAAACTTTCATCTGCATCTCCAGATAGACAAAGAATCACCAGTTTTGTGTAGCTTGCCTAGAACCTTCAGCTGTAAACAAGCCATTGGACCACCAAGAGTGACTAGAGTTGCAAGCCTAGCCTCCTTCCTGAAAACAGAAAGCTCAGTCTACACCCCCCTTGACTGAAAGCAGAGAGTAACCAATGTAAGAAAGTGACCCACAAAAATATGGTGGCTTGCTTTGAATTCCTGCTGGTGGTGACACTGAGCCCGAGATAAATACCTAAGGAAACATCCAGGGACAGAATGTAAGGCTCCAATTTCATTTATTGTTCCCAAATTTGATAATTTTAAGCTTTGAGTCAGCTAGGATGATCTTGTTAACCCGAATCCTTTAAGATCTGTGTATAAAGGAGGTTTTAATTTGGTCGGAGGATTTTCAGTGTCTCTGTCTTTCCCAGGAGCTGACTATAGGGCTGATCTGAGGCCCACACATGCAGACCTACTTCTCCAGGTGGCTTTTGTCGGGAGCACTTACTCCATCAGTTCCTATGCATCCTGCCAGGTACACACTAGGGTGTCTGCCTGGTTTTGAATCCAGGATCTGCCACCCACTTTGAGTCGGCACAGGGCTTAGCCTCATACAACTTCAGTTGCCTCCTCTATAAAATGGGGATCCACTATCAGAGGTGTTTGAGGACAGACTATCAGGTCTATAAAAGTCTGAAATGTGATTGGCTCAGAGAAGAATTCAGTAAATACTAGCCATTCAAGTGAATCTACAATAAGCATATTCTTTTCGTTTATTCCTGCCTTTTTGTTTTTTCTTCCCCTCACCAGATCCTGTCCCATTTATTCCCTCCCCATTCTCTCCTTTCCTGGGGAAAGGTGAGCAGTGCACGCTCTCCACACTCTCCACTTTATTTTATTGAATTGAGTCACTGTGAGTTACAGAGTTGCAAAAGATGTTCATGATTGGGTTTTAGTCATACAATGTTTTTTCTCTCTCCCAGATCTTTCCATACTTCACTTCAAACTAACCACCTTCAAGATGAGGCGCGCCCAAACATGTGACTTGGTTTGTTCTGTGGCTAGAATTTTCTAAGTGCTCATTCTGTTTCCAGACTACTTGAGATCTAGCCCAGTTTCATATTTCCTTTGTTTTACTTTTTTATGTATAGATAATTGTCCATCTTCCCCAATTTTTTTCAAATTTATTGACAAAAATATAAGTATGGTTCTCATGTGTCTGTAATCCCTGCTTATTAGTATCATACCCATTTTACCACGACTACTGTTTGTGCATTCACTTCTTTTCCATTGATATTTCTTGCTTAGGTTTTTCTTTTAATTAGTCGTTAAAATTAACTTTCTAAAATTGAGGAATTGGTGGCGGGAAATGTGCACTGGTGAGTAAATGGGTGTTGGAACATTGCATGACTGAAAGTCAATCATGAACAATTTTTTTTTTTGCTTTTTGGGTCACACCCTGCAATGTTCAGGGGTTTCTCCTGGCTCTGCACTCAGGAATTACCCCTGGCAGTCATCGGGGACCATATGGGATGCCGGGGATCGAACCCGGCTGGCATGGGCCGGCTGCGTGCAAGGCAAATGCCCTACCCACTGGACTATCGCTCCGGCCCCAATCATGAACAATTTTTAACTGTGTGATTCAATTAAAAATTTTAATAAAAATAAATAGAATTTTCTAATATTATCTATACTTCCATTTACTCTATCATTATTTTCTTCCATTTTTTTCCTTTTCCTCCAGCTTCTTAGACTGGATATAGTTTAGGGTTTGTTTTGTTTTTCTTTCATTCCAGGAGTCCAACCCAGGACCACACCCTGAGACATGCATTCTACCACTGAGACATTTCCTGATGCTTAGATCTTTGTTGATGTTCGTTCGTTTCTTTTCTAAAAATCACAACTGCAAAGGTTCCTGAACTTCTATGTCTCACTCTAATTCAAGCTTATTTTCTATATGACTTTAATATTTGTGAGCTATTTGGAGCGCATTCAGGTGTTCTTTCAGCATTCAGGTGCCCTTTATTTCAGACTTAACAGAGGATTGACTTTGGCTTTGCTTTTGGCCAGATGCCCAGGGCACAGACCATTCTGAGTTAATTGCCCAGGTTAAGGTTGTTCAACCTATACATTTGGTTTAAATTTAAACCTCTAACCCACATAAGGGGAGGAATGCTGTAGGAGTTCTCATGAGGCTCCATCTTTGGATACCTCCCGGCTTGAAATAAATGGAAAAGGTCCTTTTTATCCTCTCCTTCAGAAGGTGAGTGAAGTTTTATTGTTTATCTCGTCGGTTTTCAGGACATTAGGGAAGCTGAGCTCTATGATTCTTCATGTCTGTGCTCCTAGCCTTTCTCACTTCTATCTTACGTTGTCACTAAATATTCACTGTTGATGATGCAGGAGCCGTGCCCGGTCTCTGTTCTCAGGTTCTTCAGCATTTTCAAGGATGGAAACGTTATTGAAAGTGATAATAAAGATGCTCAGACTCAATATTCACGATCACGATCACGATCTTCCCGTTGATCATCTATTTGCTAGAGCGGGTACCAGTAATATCTCTATATGTCCTGCCTCATGCCAGTAGAGCCAGGGGGCATCGGCCTGCTACAGGAACATAAAGAGCCTCAAACCATTATATTAGGTCATGGGAATGACCTAATATAATTGTTACTGGAATTTGGCATATCATATACAACACGAGAAGCTTGCCAGGCTTGTCGAGCGGGAGGCAAACTCTTTTAAACACCTCCAAATAAAGCATTTATTGATGAACCGAGCGGCCGCTTGCGGCTAGTGCGAGCCACGCTGTGATGGGCTGGTCTGCTGGGTGGAGTTCTGACGAGAGGGAAGTCCAGAAGTGGAAAATGGCGGCGCCCGTGGAGTGAGGAGGCGGTGGTCTGGCTTGTTGTGAGGCTCTGCTGAGGTGGTGGGCCAGGGCTAGAACCCGCCATGCCTCCCGACTGCCTCATGAACGGCTTTGCACAGGGAGAGCAAGGAACAGCTCTGCCCCATGTGTGAGAGTCTCTGGACCAGCATACCTCAGACTCAATATTAGAAAGTTTATTGGAAAGAAAAAAAGGGAAAAAACTCCCCACGTGATAAGAACTTAGTATCGAACTTAGATAAAAATGGGTTACAGGGAATACAGGGAAGTTACAGGTAAAGGGCTTTTCTGTAGACTCTTTTAAATGGAAATCAGACTCTGCAATTCTCAATTGACAAAAGTGTCACCAAGGGTACAAGGATCAAACAGAGTGGTCTGGCCAATTGCCATATATTTCCTACTATTTTAGAGTCTGGGGCAGAATGTTATGTTGGACAATTGTTAACTTCCTATTATCAGAAAGAGCTCAGGAATTCATAGGAAGTAAGAAATGTTGAATAGAATCAGTTAAAAGGGGCTGTTCACAGTAAATAGCAAGGGGAAACTGAGGCTTCCTCTTACACTGGGTATTCTCAAAGATTTCCTGCCATTTATTACTCTAATTGCTTTTCATTTGATCACTAGAGAGTTGCTATTTTCTTGCTTATTTAGTGTTGCATTCCTAAAGAGAGAGAAATAATCTTTATTCTTTTCAAACTGTATGTGTTGAGTATAAAAAAGAGGTTATTTTAAGATTAGCTAAGGTGTAACTAGAAATTGAAGTAACCCGGTCACTCTTTCACATTTTATTGATTCTAAAGTACTCACTGCTACCTATGTGTTTATTTTATGATCTTCATGTCCCAAATAAGTATGTTATTAGATGACTGGAACACTACTTTTTTTATAACTACTGCTGTACAGAGCATAATATGTGACATAAAGGAAATGTTGGGAGGGGAAGACAGTCAAACCATCTTGAATCATTTTACTTACACTTGTGCTGTTGTTTTATTGGGAATTTGTTTCTCAGCAGCTAATAATTTGTCTTTTTTTTTGTCTTTTTTTTCAGCCGCTAATACTTTGCTGCAAGAAAGATTTGGAAATACAACCTAGAAATGTGTTCAGGAAAATGAGGAAATGGATTTTTCCTGAATAATTTTGTCAATCTCTGCTACCTTTTCAAGACAAAATGTGGTTATTCTGGATCCTCAGGGCAAGAAATTCCTGGATCATCATCAAAGCTAGAGATTTTGTCCACAGAACTGAATTTATGGAGGGGGTGACTGAGAGGGGGCCCTTGAAACACTGGTGGAGGGCAGAGGACATGCTGGTGATGGCGGTGCTGTAGGAATGACGTGTGCAAGAAAAGCAGAGCAATACTGTAAGTTCAGGCACCTCAATCAAAATGGCAAAAAAAAGGTTTTTTTTTAAAGTAAAAGTAAAGAATTTCCTGGGCATTTTGATGGTTCCCTGGTAGCGATGACTGGTGACTAAGGCCTGGCTTTCTCCTCTTTAGCTCTAGCCTATGGAGAATCCTGCTCCTTCAACAAAAGCAGCTGTTTGACATTAGGGCTCAATGGTAGTGACTCTGTCTCATGTTTGAGGCCCTATGCGTTCAATAATTTTCATTCAGAATTTGCATTGGATTTGCTGGTCAATAGTACAGTATCTAGGGCATTTGCCATGTACCAGGCAAACCCAGGTTCAATCCATGGCATTTCATATGGTCCTCTGAGCTCTGCCAGTAGTAAAAAGAGCAAGGAGTAACCCCTGAGCATTCCTGGGAGTGACCCAAAAAGCAATAAAATAAATAAATAAATAAATAAATAAATGATAAATAAATAAATAAATGAACGAATGGATAGATAGATGGGTGAATGGATGGATGGATGGATGGATGGATGGATGGATGGATGGATGGATGGATGGATGGATGGATGGATGGATGGATGGATGGATGGATAGATGAATGAATTAATAAGAATTTGCATTGGAGTGGATTGGGGATTCGGACATAAGAAAATGGAGTCAATAAAACTAGGGATAGAGAGAGAGAGAGGGGCAAAATGCCTGCCATAGAGGCAAGCTGGGGAGGGGGAGGGAATCAGGGGACAGGGGACATTGATGGTAGGAAATGGGCACTGGTAGAGGGATCAGTGCTGGGACACTGTATGACTGAAACCCAATCATGAATATCTTTTAATTGTGTAACTCACGGTGGTATAATGAAACAAAATTTCAAAAAAAAAATTTAAAAACTAGATGACATCTTGAACTTTAGCTGTGAAAGGGGTTGGGCAAGAAAAGACAGAGATTACTAAAATATGGACCCAGTGATAGAGCTACAGGTTTTCCTTTTTACTGACTTGTTTATCATAATATGGAAGACTCAATTGTGTTTGTAAAGATATTCAATATCTGGAAAAATATTGAATGTATTTTCAGCGCACTGCTAGGTTTCACTTTTTAAAACTGTTTAGATTTGCACTTAAGAAGTGGCGGAGGCAACATGGAAATATCCAGTCAAGAGAGATGCAAATAATTTCCAACTGAAACGAGGAAGTGACCAGCATGAACCAGATTTACTGATCTATGGAATATGAACCAGTGTTGTACCTAATTCAGAAAACTTTTTCTACTTTTCTCTATTAAATTTACAGTTAGGTGACCCTTCAAGTCTTCTTTAAACTCGTTTTACCTTTTGTTTTCTTTTCTGTTGTTTTTTTTTTTTTGCCCACCATACTTTAACAATTTTATGTCCAAGAGGAAGAAGAAATTTAAGAGAGCAGACCAAATCCCAGTATCGTGAAGCTGGAAGGAGTGTGTTTAGAATGATGGACAGCTTAGAATCAGATAGAGGAGGAAGTTTGTAAGAGCAGAACAAAAAAAATCCCAGGAATCTTTCCCAAAGTAAAGCCATACTAGCTATGATCTTAAGTTTGTAGCATGAAGAATCTGCATTATCTACTCAGAATGACAGTTCAATACTTATTTTAACCAAAGTCAGAGAAAAACTTTTTACCCAGGGACCAAATTTTAAAAAAACTGAGTAAATCAAAAGATTTAGATATGCTTATGAAAAAATGGCAATTGCATGCAATAAAAAAATTTTCATGAGGTAAATCTTTAGGCTTCAAATCAATATGTTTGATTCTGGACAGAGTTTAACAAACTTCAAGGAGTAGTAGCTTGCTAATTTGGGAACCTCCCCACGTCCTAAAGGCTAATATAGGTGGAGCCCCACACTGCCCAGCCTGAAGTGGTCATTATGGAAATACAGTAGATGTGGTTTGAGGCACAGCACGTCATCCCCAAACTCCCTAAATAAACTTGCTTTCAAAATGGCAAAAACCTCCTATCACCCACCCTCTCAGTTCTCTTTGCACAAGGGCTGATTGCTACCCAGAGGAAATACTTCATTATATTGATGAAGTTATGAATTTTTTGTCACTCCTATAATGCTTTTTATGAACTTCCATCAAAAAGATCTTCTTGAGGCTCTTTTACTTCACAGAAATGGTCGTTATGGGAACCAAATTGTTCAGCAAGATCAAAGATGATGCCACTGCATCTCACACACACATGCCTGTTTCCCCAGTGAGAGTCTAATTGTCTTGTGAACATTTACTTCTAAGATGTCATTATAACTCTGCTTATTTGAAATGTATTTTGTTCAGAGTTGTCCACTGCTTGCTGTGATTTTTATTTTACAAATTTGTTTGGGTCAGAGTAGAACGTGCCTACTGGAATGCTTTTATCGAGAGGATGGCCATATTGTTTGATAACAGAAATATTAATGATGAAGACAATCATAAAGACTTAATGATGAAGACAATCATAAAGACTTAAGGAACGTCCTGACGTGACCCAGGATAGAAGATTGCTCATCACCCTGTCTACTGGTAGGACACAGCAGTGGGAGCTGCCCCAGGAAAAAAAATGGATGGATTTGGCTCTACTGAACCTAAATAACTAAACTTAGTCATTAAATTCCTGGTTCTAAATTTCTGTGCATTGGAAATGACTAGTTAGCCTACAAATGTGGTCACAGTGTTTGATTCGTCTTTAAAAGAGTGTAGTTTCTCATTGGCTTTTCTCTTTCTCTGGGTAATACCTAGTTTCCCTAACTCTGCTCTATCACTTGTCTTATTACTTGGAAAACATATTAGGAGGTCAAACTACTACATGTGTTGCTACATAGTACTATGAAAAAACACCACTGGTGAATACCTTTGCTGTAATCAAACCACACGTCTCTTACCAGCAACCTACAGAGCAGAAATAAGCAGGAAGAAGTATATTAGTGGAGACAATTCTGTCAAGGGTGCACAAAACCACAGGCAGGAAATGAAGGCAGCAAACATTTTTATTTGCGGCAGGAATAAATGGCTGTACATCACGTCATCTTTTACCAGATGAATCTCATTCAAAATCCTATTCCTGAGACAAGGGGGAGTGTGCGACTTTGGTAAAGATCTTGCTGGGGACTAATTTCTATCAGTCTTAACCCTCAAATAAATGCCCCTTGGTAACGTAATAATCTTATTTTATGAAACATCTAATGTGCTAATCAGAGTGAAGTGCTTTCTGTACAAATTTTAACTTTTAAAATACTTCTCATGAGTAGTATAAATAACTTTTTTAAACTCCTCTATTTATCTTCTCTCTATAAAACATAAGTCATCATTTAAATGTGCGACTTATTAGAAGTTATTTTAACACATTTTCTCTTACTATAAAAATGCACCAAAAACTCACAGATGGCGAAGTAATATCCCTTAAATAATTAACAAAAGTCAGTGGATGGACCCTGAGGTTCAAATAGTCCACTTAAAAGTGTGGGCATATGATGGAACCTTCCTTTTTTCTGCTACATTTCTTTATCTATGAGCATTTTTTACATGTTATGGTACTGAGGCTTAGAGAAGTAAAGTAACTTGCCTCGAATCACACAGCTGGCAGGTGCTGGAGTCTAGTTGACATCCCCAGTCCTCCTAACTCCGTAACTGTACTCGCTCGCTATGGTGTCCCACAGAACACTAGCAGCCACTCAGCATGCTCTAGTCCAGACTTTCACTGAATTCACAAATTCTTTCAGAGCACAAGGCAGGCAAGGGTTCCAGACAGTGACCGCCAAGAAGGAGCAGGGGTAGACCTCCTGTTGTGCACAGGTTGGACACATGCTCACCAGCAAAGTACAAACTTTGTTGATAGTCTTTTGTACCCCTAAGCTGGTCAAAACTGGTCTAAACACGCTACCTCTTCAGCTTGGTCAAGCATGTCTAAAGGGCTGAAAGAGGGAATTTATATATTTAAATGAAAGCAAGCAACTGTATTATTGACCGTAGTCATTCAGTGGTAAGGCAAAGCATGAGGCCTTACAAAATTAACACTTGCCTCAACAACATACGTCACCAGAAGCTGAAAATCCTCACCCTACCACCATTACAGCCATGGTTCAGATTTTCTCCTGGGACCTTAGATGGATTTCGTATGGATGAGAATAACTGATTTAGTGAACCAAGATCACGGTTTTGCATCCAACCCCCAGTTAAAAAACAAAGTTCCAGAAGGGCGGTCCTCTCAGCATAGTTAGGATTGTACATGTTTACAAACTGGGAATGTGCCTGGTTCCTGAAGATACCAAGCGCACCTAATCTGGGCTATTGTGGACTGGCTGCTGTGTCATAGTTAATAATGGGGAGATGGGATTTGCATGGATCCACACACAGGGACCCGCAGATTGTGGTATCCAGAGACTGTGAGCTTGCCTTAGCTGACAGGCCTGGCCATAAGGATGAAGAGCCCCAAGTGGGCTCCAGGCTGCACCCTTGTTTCACTACAGTTGTTCTTTCTAAAGCCTGGAGGATGAGAGGTGGGGTGACAGGCTGGTGTGTTAAACAGAGTGTAATATGATAATGGCCTGGTAAAGGCAGAGGGTGAAATGCAGGAGTCTCCTGGGAGACATTTGACAGTATTGTTGCAATTGTTACTCAAAGGAAAGTGTTTCTTTTGCTCAAGAAGCAGCCCAGGTGGTGCTGGGTAGGATTTCCCAGCAAGCTCCTCCCTGACTGGAGGAGGAAGCAGGGAACAATGTTTCTTCAACAGGCAGCAAGCTAGGCCCCAAGGATGCTCCTCTCTGAGCCTGGCCTTGTAGCACTGGGTTAGCGCTTTGGAGTCTGCTTTCCGGGTCAGAGACTAGGACCTTTCAGCCCTGCTGCAGGCTTGGCCACAGTTTCTCCTTTGATTCTTTGGCTGAGTGGGAGAGAGAGTCGTGTGTCTCGGGGGACGCTGATAAACACCCTCTTCCTCCAGTTTGGTGCTCAGCCACTGGGCTCTCTCTCTCAGCCTAGGAATTGAGGCTGTGCAGCCTAGGAATGGAGGTGCTAAGACAGAAAAAAGAAAATGCTCACTCGCTTTCTATTCGATCTTACTTCCCTAATCTTAAATTTTCACGGCACTCCCAAATAACAGATCGTTTTCTCAGTGTGAGTAAATATGCAAATACCATTTGCATATTGAATATGCTATGAGCAGACTCAAAAGATTTAAGGATAATTGAATGACTAAACCAATTATTTAAAAAATATCTGACGAGTTGGTGATTCTTTCAGCTAGCTCTTGGTTTGGAAACCATTTTTCACTGGTTACAATAATATTTCCTTGATGGCTTTTGTTGGGGGAGGGGAGGGTTCATTTAAGCAGTGATCAGGAGTCACCAGATCACTGGTGATTCTTGGTCAACCAGGTTGGAAGTTCAATGCACAGGGTTGAGGATGCAATGTGTTCAAGCCAGGTAGTACCTGAGATGACCTGGGCTAACCCAGCAGTCCGGGGACCTCCAAAGCTGTAGCTCATGGTACCACATGGTGCTCAAAGAAAGAAAATCCAGATTGGCTGCACGCTAGGCAGGCAAGCATAACTGCTGTATTATCTCCTGGCCCTCATTAATAAGTCTTTTATTAAAAAATTTTTAATTAGTAATTTTATTTCTCAGTCCAGTTAAAAACCCAGCAGGGTGAACTGTCAAAAACAAACAAACAAAAACTATTCACATCCCCATTAACCAGGGCTCTGTCAAGATGTGATTGCGTGGCAGATTGTTCCCCAATCCTCTTCCTTCTTCTATTCAAGGAGCTAAAGTTCCAGAGCCACACTACAAAAGAGGTCAGTGAGCTGTCATCAACTTATTCATGAAATGTCAAGGGAGGAAACGAGGAGCTGGTATTTCTGCAGCCTCTATTTGGACTTGATCCCTCAAGCCTCTGAGCAGGAGGAGAAATTTTATTCTCACAAGTATGGTCACCAGTGACAAAGCTCATTCATCCCTTCAGAGCACTGCTCTGTGACCAAGATTTGCCATATATTATTTACACATCTGTTTACTAAATCCTCCTTTAGATCAGAGGCAATGGGAAAACATAAGAAGAGAACATGTTCATATCATAAGTCATTATGTGCTCACCAGATGGAAGGAAAATAAAGAAACATTTAGTTGTTTTTTTTTCCTGAGATGAAAGAATGTTCCTGTGCAGCTTGAATGGCAAGGGAAGGAAAATATGCCTCCTCCAATGGGTACTTCCTCAACTGAAACTGGCAAGAGGAGTTTCAATAACAGGTTGTTCTGAATGTTACTTCAAAGACCTGAAGTTGGCACACTGGACACTCTTGCCACAAACCATATCCAGAAATGATTTCACTTCCTTCATCAGTGATGTGTACAAATGGCACACACACCATCAGTCACACATGCACGCATGCATGAATACCTACTTTGCTGGTTTCTCACTTCAGCCAAAGAAGATTGTTTTCCTGGTTTAAAAAGAAATATCCAGTTTATAAGAGGGTATGTGTGGAAATGACCAAAGGAAGAATGAAAATAAAATGTTTTGAAATGAAGACCTGAACCACTCTGCCGAGATGTTCCGTGTCTTTTCGCCCCTTTTTCCATTAGAGGTGACGAGAACAATGGCCATCCAATTCTGAGACTTGTACCTAAGTCAGCAGTATGACTATCTTTTCTGAAGAGTATGCATTTCAGGCTCATTATTGGCATTCCATTTATGCAGCACGAAGTGTTCCGTATCATTGCTGCTCTGCTTTCAGGGAGTATTCTTAAGAAAGAAGCTATTTCTACCTACAATGATTCCCCGGTTAGCCTAAGTAGGTCTCAGAAGAAGGGTAATATTTTTCAACATAGCACATTAATGAACTTACAGAAAGATTTATTGGGGACTTGAAGTGATGGGAAGGTAATATTCTGTATCACAGTTTCATTTAGATAAATCTCTGATGTGAATTCTTGTGTTCTGAGCCAGCTTCTAGTCAACAGATGTTTTCTGTGATTTCTGTCACCACTCAATTGTGGTCACAGTATAAAGGAAACTTGCTACTTTCTCTAATAATTGCTGCACATGAGACCATTAGAATTTGGATGATAAGCTCAGAGTCAGCCACAGGAATATTCTTTGGAAGGTGATGTGCCTGTTTTATGTATGTCACTGCTCTGAGTACTGTGTGTTGGATGTAACTTAGAAAATGTGCTAAGGGTCAACAGGATGCCAAAGACCTGAAGCAAGTGTTTATGAGAAGCATAGTTTTTGAGATACATGATTTATACTTTCCTCAAAATCTTACTAAAACGCTAAATATCTAACTAGGAGCATACCTGTGTCACTTGGGATATTGTCATTTTTATTGGAATTAGGAATTATGATTACTTAAGGAAAAATCTAAATAATATCCTGAATAGGAAATGTATTAGGCAGAAGTGAACTATATTAACCATATAGGTGCACAAAAATTCTTTACTTATTTTAATTTTGAAGTAAAATAGCTTTGTTTGGAAAATAGGAGACAAAGGACAGACGCATCACAACTTCATGCAGACATCAGAAAATGTGCAAAAATATTTTTTGTTATTTTGACATTTGGGGACCATACCTGGCAGTCCTAAGGGCTTTCTCCTGCTCTTTGCTCAGGGATCATTCCTGAAGTTTCTCAGAGAAGTATGAGTAGTGGGAGGGATTGAACCCAGGGTTAGTGATGTACAAAGAAAATGCCTTAATTCCCTGTATTCTCTCTGAAACCTCCTTCCTTTCTTTCTTTCTTTCTTTCTTTCTTTCTTTCTTTCTTTCTTTCTTTCTTTCTTTCTTTCTTTCTTTCTTTCTTTCTTTCTTTCTTTCTTTCTTTCTTTCTTTCTTTCTTTCTTTCTTGCTTTCTTTCCTTTCTTTCTTTCTTGCTTTCTTTCTTTCTTGCTTTCTTTCTTTTTTCTTCCTTCCTTCCTTCCTTCCTTCCTTCCTTCCTTCCCTCCTTCCTTCCTTCCTTCCTTCCTTCTTTCTTTCTTTCTTTTTCTTCTTTCTTTCTTTCTTTTTTGCGAGAGTGTGGTGATTTAAGCCACACCTGGCATTACTCAGAGCTTACTCCTGACTCTGCACTCTGCAATCACTCCTGGTAGTGCTCAAGGGACCATATGAGATTCCAAGGATTGAATCCAGGTCAGACAAATGCACAGGAAGTGTCCTACCCACTTTATTATGACTCAAGCCCTCCCTCTACCTACAATTTTATTTCTTGGTAGGAAATGAAGTTTTAACATTTTGTGTTATCTTTGTAATGCTCCTGGCATTAATGTCTTCCCTGAGTAATTAAGGGAGAATATGTGTGTTAGGTAAATATGGGAACACAAAATTAAAATCAACTCATATAGTACACACATGCATACACACACATGTGCATGCGTTAAAAATATCATTTTTAGATATTCAGAGAATGACAATACCAAATGCTGAAAATTTAACAAAATTGTAGTATGATTTCTGAAGAAATAATTGGGTTTTTATTATGCTCGACATGGGGCGAGCTGCTACTGGCTCTCACTGGCCCCGCTCTGAGGTGCTGGGAGGGATGGCAGTTCTAGCCCGGCCTGCCACCCGCAGAGCCTCACAGCACCACCCTGGGACCTGCTTTTCCACATCGGACTTCCCCCCGGAACTCCACCCAGCAGACCAGCCTCACAGCCTGTCACGCGCCACTGTTCATCAATAAATGCTGTTTTGAGATGACTACAAATATGCTACCTGCACCGCAGACCTGAGCTACCCGTGTCTTATTTGATATGCCAAATACCAGTAACATTATAGACCTCATCCCTGACCTGATGGAATGGTTTGGGGCTCTTTATGTTCCTGGGCAAGCAGGTGCCCTTGGGCTCTACTGATGAGACAGGTCAATAGAGATGTTACTGGGCCCGCTCAGCAAATCAAAGATGACGGAAGACAGTACAGTGAATTGGGTTTGTAGTACATAATCTCTCTAAGTTTCTTAAATTAATTTTGGTGCTATCTCTATTTGTCATTATTGTTATGAATATTGAGAGTTCAAAAAGAATAATTATCCCTCCTGCTTTTCAATCAATACCTCTTTTTTTATAACACCTGGATTAACCATTAGTCCAATCTTTAGTTTGACATTAGAAATAGCATTAGAGACAACTGAACATTAATCATCAATTTTGAGTTAAATACTAAAACTTGGTTAAGAAGACATGGACAACAGTGTAATATTTTGAGTGTTGTGTAACTCTGCCGTTGAGCTTGAGCTTGATTTTAAAGAAATTACAAGAACATTGAGTTTCCTAAATTTTCATTGGAGACACTTTTTTCCTTTTAACCACTTTTATTGAGGTAGCACAATTGGAAGTACTGTTAATTATACATGTCATGCACACGTCATTCTAACACCACACCCCTCACAGAGTGCTTGCTCCCTCCATCAGTGGGAGGGTCATTCCCAGCACACTTCCTCCCATGAAGCTTATTTCAAAAGACTTTGGCTTTTTGTTGATCCTTGCTAAGTTTCTTTATACCCCAGATATAATAGTCCTTTAAAAAATTGTGGGGGTGAGACCGCCCACCAACTAGCCACCACCTTGCTTCCGGGCTGGAACACTGCCTCACTACCGATTGACAGCAAACCAGTTCAGCCTTAGGCGGCTCCCAGGCGGGAATCTCTGGGAACTCCGTGGAGTCGAGGCTGGCATTCCCCTCCATTTTGTTGAGCCTGGTGGCCCGCCCTGGGGCACCAGCCATACGGCCTCACGCCTGGGAAGCTGGAACTCCACTTTCCCCAGCTAAGCTGACCTGGGGCTCTCAGGAGGCGATAGGTTTTGGGGTGGGCCCACCCGGGGTCCTGGAAGCAGCCGTGAGACTCGCCCACCACACCTTTGCTGTCAGGCTGAACACGCCTCACGACCAGATTGACAGAGCAAAACCAGTTCGAGCCCAGGTTGCGTGGCCACTGCGGTTCATCAAAATTGTGAAACAGGGATGTCCTTTAATCCATTGCATTCCAGGATGTGCAGGAAATTTTGCGGAGGGAGAGATAGGGAGGAGAGAGGACATAACCCGCCAAGTAGTTGAGGTGAGGGAGGGGGAGAGGTGGGGACATTGGTGATGGGAGATAGGTTTGGGTGGAGGGTTGGGTGTTGGGCGCTGTGGAACCAGAACTCTGCATGAGCATCTTGCATTGTATTTCTAAAATGGTGTAATAAAATTTGGGAAGAAAAGGTCCACATGAAACTTTTCTTTCTTTTAACTGTGTCCTATATTAAATTCCTCCCCATTTAGAGTTCATTTTCTTTTTCCTAC
Source organism: Cryptotis parvus (assembly GCA_021461705.1). Taxonomy (NCBI): domain Eukaryota; kingdom Metazoa; phylum Chordata; class Mammalia; order Eulipotyphla; family Soricidae; genus Cryptotis; species Cryptotis parvus. The sequence goes on from JAJIBD010002247.1 coordinate 191,633, forward strand.
TTCCCAATAAACTTATCCACAAAAAATAAAAAAATATTGTGGGGGTGGTGACATAAACACACATACAGAAGGATAAGATAAACCTAAACTTTCAAAAAATATTAAATAATAAATTGATAAAATAAGATGGGCTGGATATGTAATGCGATTTGGAGACAACCGCTGGACTAGAACCCTTACCGACTGGATCCCATGGGACATCAAAAGATCACGTGGCCGCCCACCTACAAGATGGTCAGACTTCTTTGTCAAGAACCCTGAACGAACAATTTGAGGTTCTTTGTATTCCTGAAGCAAGCAGATGCCATTGCACTACACTGGCACATGATAGGGTCAAATGGAAATGTTACTGGAGCCTGCTCAAGAAAATCCATGAATAACGGAATGTCAAGTGATCAAGTGATTTCCAAAACCATATATCTTTTTATGGGTATATGAATTAAAATTAATAAGTCAATAATTTAATTATGTAATATTTTAAATGCACTGATAAATATTAAAATAGAATAAAAGCCCTACATTTAGTTTGCTAAGAGGAGAGAATTAAGGGAACTTTAAAATAAAATATGAAAAGCCAATAAAAGTGTGTTTTATCTTCAAAAAGTAATATTGGCCGTATGGTAGTAAACATAGATAATGCTTAAGCATATGAAGTAATAAGTAAAACAAATTACTAAAAATCCTTCACTTGTATAACTTGTCTTCCCATTGTTCATCGATTTGCTAGAATGTGCACCAGTAACATCTCCATATGTTCTGTCCCAAACAAGTGTAGCCAAGAGCATCTGCTTACTTCAGGAACATGAATAGCCTCAAACCATTCCTTCAGGTCATGGGAATGAGGTCCATAATTGTTACTGGTTTTTGGCATATCAAATAAAACATGGGTAGCTTTCCAGGCTCTGCTGTGTAGGTGGTATACTCTCAGAGGAAGGCTCTCATCTCTAGCATTTACTGAAGAAACTCAATGGGGAAAGATAAGGTTTTCTCTTGGGTGGAGCTCTGAGGAGCTGTGGAGTCTCAATGTTGAGAATGACTTACCTCATGGTGTGGGGGTTCCTCTGGCTTCTTGCTAGGCTCACTGGGATGACGGGCCATGACTAGAACCTGCCTATAACTGTATACAGTGTACAAATGTGAAAGATCCTGGGAAGGACCTGATCCTAACATCCAGTACTATCTAAGACAGTGCTCGGCCGCCGAGTAGCTGCATGCTAATGGAGCTGTGGGTCTGGCGTGTCTCTCTTCCCAGGCTGCTGGCATGGAGGTGGAGGAATGGGAGGAGGAGCCCAAATCCCTGATCCAAGTCTGGCCAGTGTGGCCCTTCCCCATACTTTTGAGCGAACCCTTGGATCTATGTTGGACTCTGCCAGATGCTGGCCGAGCCCTTTACCGTCCTCCGGAGCTCCATGGGTTGCTTCTATATAAAAATCGTACAGATGTAAAAATTATAAATAAACATATGAATATAATAAAATGCTACTTTATTATTGAAAAATTATAAAATCACAAGTTAAGTGTAAACAGAATTTTCTTAATCTAGTAGAGCGCTGCCATAGTTACCATGAGTGAGTGCCATCCTTGATGCAAAGAAGTATCTTTCTTATTTTTTTGCTTTTTCTTGGGGGTCACACCCCAGCAAGGCCCAGCGGTTACTCCTGGCTCTTTGCTCAGGAATTACTCCTGGCAGTGTCATATGGGATGCTGGGGATAGAACCCGGGTTGGCCAAATGCAAGGCAAGTGTCCTACCCGCTGTGCTATCAAGTATCTTTCATGCTTCATACAAAACTGGTTTCAAGACTGAATTACCTAAGATACTGCCTATCTATGAAGATCTGTATCTTCAAATCTGAATGATACCTGGATGAAATATTCTTGGGGAGGTTTTTATTTCATTGAGGTTTTTTTTACTTGCTTGCTATTTTTTTTTAACTAAAGCCACTATTCTTTTCTGGTTCATAAAGACTCATTAGATAAAAATTTTGTGAATATTTCATGGTTTTCTTTGTATGGAAGTTTCATTTTTTTTTATCTTTCTGCTTCGAGTATTCCATCTCTGACTTTGGCTTTTGTCATTTTAATTATAGTTTGTCTTGGAGTCTTTCTATTTGGGTCTGTTTTCTCTGGAACTCTTCAGACCTCTTGGATCTCAGTGCCTGCACTCTTCATCTATATGAAATTCTTATCAATGATTTTATTAGCAGTTTTCCACTGAATTTGCCTTCCTGTTCTTCAGGAACTCTGATGATTCTTATATTCCTCTTAAAAGAAATAGTTGATACAATTGCTATCCCCCTGATTTTGTGGAGCTGTTTCATGGCCCAACATGTGGTCTGGTCTATTTTGGAAAACGTCCAATGTGCACTGGAGAAGAATGCACTTAAACTCATCTCCTCTGTTTTATGGCATGCTCTTCATTTCTTTTCAGACATTTTTTTATCTTCTGTTGTTTTCTAGATTTTTTTCCTGCATTCCATCTTGGAGCTACGCCATTTTCCCCTTAGCTATTATTCTGCTGCTCAGAATTACTATTGAGTTTGGTTTTTTGTTTTGTTTTGCTTTATTTTGGTATCCCCTACTATACTCTTTATTTCAGTAATTTCTGATAGTGTTTTCCTCATAATGTCTTGTACTTTACTAACTAACTGTACCATTATTTTCTGGAGCTCATTAAACATCCTAAACATAATGTTACTAAAGCCATTCTCTGTGAACTTACAGAACTAATAGTACTGATAGAACCTTCCAGTCAGTATTTTCACTCATTGATCTTTGTGGGATTCTGCCTGGCTTCCCCATTGTGTCTCCTGTGCTCCTGTAGTGCTGCTGAGGGTGAATCTTTATAATCTTTGTGAATCTTTGGGACTTTGTGTTTTTCTTTTCCATTGGTGGCCATTTTCACTAGGCAAAAAGACATACAAGTGTAACAAGGTGAGATATGATGAGTGGAACTATTAAATGCATATATATATGTGCATATATATGTTATATATATGCATATATATAAAAATATATATATGCATTTATATATGTGTGTGTGACAGCAAAGTTAAGGAGAGATGGAGGAGAGAGCAGTGAAATGGCCAAGTACTAGCATAAGGGCTACCAGGACCCAGCTGAAATGGTGGAGGATCATCTTCCAGCTCTGGAAAGGCCCGGACCCCAAAATGGCAGCCAGGAGATTACCCTGACCTGGAAGTTTTGAGGAGCAAGCAGAGGATCTGGGATGTGGAGCTGGGCACCCTGGGCACCCTGAGACTGCGATGTTCTTGTCTTAGTTTTAAACAGATGAGAGCTCTACTTTGAGAAGTTAAGAATTGCTTAAGTTACCATAGATAAATGTGTTTAGTCTCAAATTTCTCCCATGTCTATCCTTTTCTGAAATCTGGGTGAGATTTTCTTTTCTGAAAGCTTTCTTGGGTATGATTTCTTATACTACCTATGAATTATAGGGATAGAAGACAAAAACTTAATGTTTTCTATAGAATTTTTGTGCACATATGTACAAAATATGCATAGTATATGCAAATGAATAAATTAAAAGTGCTTTTTTTACAGTGTTATCAAAGATATTATTATCACGTAAATTTTACTTTTAAATTTAGGAACTATCAGTAAATTTTCAGGGAAAAAGTTAAATTTTTATAAAATGCATATACCAATGTAGTCAATTCTAAGAAATGTAAAGATATGAAATTGTAGTCCATTGTAAGAAATATGAAGATATGAAGCTCCTATGCATTAGAATAAAATAAGGATTTATTACTACAAAGTTCCTACTGAAGGATATTAGAAACTTTATTTCAAGGTAATATATTTTCAGGGCAATCTATCATTTGTAGATGACAATTTATAATTTTCTCTGAAGTGAAAATGATTCCATTTTTCAGAAAATAAGTAAATAACTTGAAAATAACATAAATAACTTCTAAACCAAGAAATAAAATGATGCATATGGTCAAGTGGAATGGGACTAGGTGAAAATTTTCAGTATCAAATCATTTTCTTCTGATGGCCCACAATACAGATAAACACAGGCCAGGTTTTGCAGTGAGTGGCTCTGGAACTTGGGAGGTGAGTCCACCTCGCCCCTCTACCCCAAATGATTTTCTTGGAGCTGAAAGACGTCACCATCAGCCACTAATGATCAGTTCTGTGATGGGTTTATTTGATCACTTGATCACTTGATCACTTGAATCCCGTTATTCATCGATTTGCTCGAGCGGGCGCCAGTAACATTTCCATTGGACCCTATCACGTGCCAATGTAGCCCAATAACATCTGGTTGATTCAGGAATATGAAGAGCCTCAAACCGTTCCTTCAGGGTCTTGACAAGGAAGTCTGACCATCTTGTAGGTGGTCGGTCATGTGATCTTTTGGCATCCCATGGGATCCAGTCAGTAACGGCTCTAGTCCAGCGGTTGTCTCCAAATCGCATTACATGTCCAGCCCATCCGATTTTCGATGCCTTGGCAAACGAGACAGTGTCCCTGATTCTGGAATAGCGTTGGAGGTCAGAACTCCGACACAGGTACACCCGGCAGGGACACAGGTACACCCGGCAGAGCAGAAACCAGCTTTCCCCGTTGAACCCCCTGCATTCCATGGACCACGAGAGCAACTTCCGACCTGAGTCCACCATCCCGAAGTTTATTTGAACCTTTGAAAATGCTGAATTCTATTTGTTAAAATTGCCTATATGCTTTGCAAAATCATAACAAATTTTAGCATTAGAACAAAAAATCTAATAATAAAAACAGGTAGTGGGGAAAATATCAAGTTACTGAACTGTTAGAGTAATTTGGAGATGAACCTGGGGAACCTTGTACCCACCATCTGCAAGGCTCTGGCTGGACAGTGAGTTAAACAGGTGTGTGATGGGAGGAGGCTGAGAAGGGAAAAGTAACAGAGACCAGAGCTCCCTGCACTCTTAGGGCCTCAGTCACTGGGGAAAGACTAGCCTTGCTACCCTCTGTTGCGATTTAACTCTAGCCTCAGAATGACCAACAGGGGCCACTGACTTTACATTGGCTTTGTTCCCAGCAAGATCAAAATGTGTCATTTGCGTCTGATTCCGAACTCAATAGCCTGCTGAAAAACATTCAGATCGTGTTTTTGCAAATTGAGGAAGATGGTTCTGCTATAGGGTAGGCAGGACGAGAAATGAAAAAGAGAAAGAAGACAGCTTTGCACCACCGTGATGGGTATCCGAATCTGATATGTAATTCTATGCTGGGCCCTCAGACCAGGGTGCTGGGAGGATGTTCTAATTACCAACTGTGGAAGTCCTGGCCTTTGTTCTGGCCACTTTATCTGAAACCTCCAGGTGCACGCCAGACTGCTGTCAAGTATCCAGAGTGTCCCGTGGAACAGCAGAAGGACTTATGGAAATGAAGGTAACTTGGGCCTGATAAGTCAAATTACAAGAGGCAGAAACAAAAGTCCAATCACATGTTACTATTTCCTCGTCACTGCTCAGTACAACCAAGCACATGGAAAGCTTGAATGTTCACTGACCTCAAAAGAACAGCAGGGAAAATATGCTCCCATTGAAATCAACTTGATCTTCTCGTGGTTAAAAATCTCTCTGACTTCCTTTTATCCCTCTCATTCTCCCTCTCTCTCCTTCCCTGTCACGCTTAGGTTCTATCTCTCCCCATGCTCTCCAAATTTGAGAAAAATCTGTCAAAAAAGAGACCTCATGCCTCTTCATCAAATATCCTACTAAACAGGAAAACCTTGCTCAGAGTAGGCTGATCACTTTGGCTTTGAATTTCTCAACAAGTCGAAGTTTTAGTGGAGCTTCGAAGGATGATTTAATACTCAGATTGACATATGACTTGCTCAGGCTGACAAGGGACACTGATTCATCTCTTACCCACTGGGACTTTGGACCATTTCTTAATTCTTGGGTCTGTATTAGTTCTTTGTTTCCTGGCACATTAACTGAAGTGGCTCAAAAAAGGGGAGAAAAAGTGATTTAAGGGCCGGAGCAATCTCCCCAGCGGGTAGGGCGTTTGCCTTACACACGGCCAGCCTGTGCTGGCCCAGGTTCGATCCTCGGCATCCCATATGGTCCCCCGAGCACCGCCAGGAGTAATTCCTGAGTGCAGAGCCAGGAGAAACCCTTGAGCATTGCCACGTGTGACCCAAAAAAGCCAAAAAAAAAAGGCCATTTAAGAGTCATGATAACCTCTAAATGTATGGATTGCAAGCCACAATGTGTAAGAGAAGGGGGAGAGAGAGAAAGAGAGAGAGGTAAAAATTATCTGCCATAGACAGAGGCTGAGGAGGGGGAATCAGGGACATTGGTGGTGAGAAATGGGCACTGGTGGAGGGATGAGTGCTGGAACACTGCATGACTGAAACCCAAATGCGAACATTTTTGTGATTGTATATCTCATGATGGTATAATGAAAATTTTAAAATAAAAAGAGTCCTAGAGTTTTGGTCATTGTCCATCCTGACCTTTACAGGCACCTGTGAGGCGTATTTGATGTAGTTCAACAGGCTTCTGCAGATACTATATTTAAGCTTTGTCACAGTTTGAAAGCCCAGATTCTCTGGTTTATTAACTCTCACCTTAACTGACTACACACTGACAGCTTTATGTTCCTTATAGAGGCAATTAGGTGGAATTTTCCTCTCCTCCTGCAATAAAATCAAAATTCTTCTGCCTGTGTCCCCAGAAACAACTTTCTAGTTTTTAATAAGTTGAGCACTCTTTGAGCTTTTCCAAAACCACATATCACAGTTAAAGTGCAACATTGAAAAGATCAAATGAAAGCTGGCCTGAATAAAAGATGCCTAGGTGGGACATCCTACCCAGGGCATCCAGTTCACTGTTGGCCAAACCCAAACTCTGATACTTGTGGAGAGGATGCCTGGACCAGGGGAGAGCCAGCCTTGCCTTGTGGGGAGGATGCTGGGGCCAGGGAGAGTCAGTCTCATCCATCCTAACTTGGCCACATGGATTGTGCCCTTGCTCCAGCTACACACCTGTTTTCTGCTCAGTACTTTCCTCCACTAATAGAAAAGACTGGATCTGTTGGCACAACCTTAGAGCAAACAATCTTTTCTAATTGTTTTTACTTCCAACACCAAAACAAATTTTGCACACAGTCAACTCTCTCAAAACCATTTTTACTCTGAATTCTTCTGACAGTTTTTTCCATAGTTCTGTTGTATCACTGTATCACTGTCTTCCTGTTCATAATCGATTTGCTTGAGCGGGCACCAGTAACATCTCCATATGACCTGTCTCATGCAAGTAGAGCTCAAGGGCACCTGCTTGCTCCAGGAACATAAAGAGCGTCAAACCATTTCACCAGGTCATGGGAATGAGCCTATAATTGTTACTGGTATGTGGCATATCAAATACGACATGGGTAGCTTGCCAGGCTCTGCCATGTGGGTAACATACTCTTGTAGTCATCACAAAATCCAGCATTTATTGATGAACCGCGAGGCCGCGACCGCGCAAGTTGGGCTGTGATAGTCTGGTCTGCTGGGCAGAGTTCTGATAAGGGGGAAGTCCAGATGTGGAAAATGGAGGCCCTCATGGAGTGGGGGGTCGTCTGGCTTGTGTGAGGCTCTGGTGGAGTGGCGGGCCAGGGCTAGAACCTGCCATCCCTCCTGGGTGCCTCATGAGTGGCTGGGCACAGGGAGAGCCAGTAGCAGCTCTGCCCCATGTCCGTGAGTCTCTGGATCAGCATACCTGGGCTGGATTAAAAAGACTGCTGCAGGGTGGATTTCCATGAGCCGGGTTGTGATAGGCTGGTCTGCTGGGTAGACTTTTGATGAGGGGGAAGTCCGTATGTGGAAAATGGAGGCCCTCATGGGGTGTGTGGTCGTCTGGCTTGTTGTGAGGCTCTGCTGGGATAGCGGGCCAGGGCTAGAACCTGCAATCCCTCCCAGGAGCCTCACGTTCTGTTGTATTTAAATTTTTTCTTCGTAATTACAAAGAAATATCTCTTTTGAATGTCTATTCTGGATGTGTCCGGCTTCGTTATCAAAGGGTTAACCTTGTGTTTAAATCTCATTCTCCAGAGTAGTGCTAATGTCTCTTTTGGTTGTCAAACTCCCACTTTTGTCAGCAAATTTTTTTTTGTTGCTTTTTTGGGTCACACCGGCGATGCTCAGGGGTTACTCCTGGCTCTACTCAGTAATTACTCCTGGCGGTGCTAGGGGGACCATATGGGATTCGGGGGATTGAACCTGGGCCTGCACAGGCCAGTCGCATGCAAGGCAAATGCCCTACCCCTGGGCTATCGCTCTGGCCCCTGTCAGCAAATTATTAATAACTTCATAAAGTGAGGCCTGGTTATTGTTATATTTTGTTGACTTCAACATGTGCAGGTAGCCTCAGAGTGACTCATAAATAGTTGTGGATTGGATTAATTTTGAGTAAAATAGATACTGAGGAAAAAGGAATTTCTATTATTGGGTGAGAAGAATTGACCAAACTAAATAAATGAAAGAAGCTTTATTTTTTTTAAAATAATACTGGTTTTATTCCTTCTTTTCTGTCGGTTTGGGGGCTACACCTGACAGTGCTCAGGGCTTACTCTTGGCTATTTGCTCAGGGATCACTCCGGTGGGGTGCAGTGTACCATATATGATGTCATGAATTAAACCCAGCTTGGCCGCATGTGAGGCAGTTGCCCTCCCTACCCATTGCACTATCTCTCCAGCACCTCCATATTGGTTGTATTCCCCTGGGAATGATTACTACTACTGCTATTCATATTACCACTCCTGCTACTGTTACTATTATAAAGTGTTATAAAGGCTATAAAGATGCCATATAGACACTCCTCTAAGTTGAAAGATATGGATATAGATATAATATTTAATAATGGCAAAGTTAGGGAAAATGCTTCAAGTGCCAAGCAGGTGGACTCCTAACTGCATTCTAATAAGTGAATGCCTAGGTTTGGCCAGGATTTAAATTCACATGCTTCCATGAACTTGGCCATCCACACAGATAAGTAAAGGGCATGGGGACAGGAAGGGAGTGTGGAGCTCTGGAAACTGCTTACAGCCTTGCTGGAATTTATGTATGTTTTATCTGATCTTCTGATATTTTATTTAATAAAGTCCAGGAATATCAGTTGTATTTTATTCCCTCTTGTTTCTGAAGCACTGCACAGGCCAAAAAAAGTTATATTTGGGGGACATATGTTCCTCTCTTATCTCCACATCATGAAATTTGTTCTCTAATGTTTATTTGCATATACATGTATGACTGCCTTTTAACAGTAACCTCCCAGTATATATACATGGAGTACACAAGTTGTTTTAATTTGGGGGGTGGGGGTGTTTATTGGTGCCACACTTGGACATTTTCAGAGCTGACTTCTGACTCTGTGCTCAGGTGTCACTCGGTGAGACTCAGGAGAACAATACGTGGGGCTGGGAATCAAATCTAGCTCAGCCACTGAGAATGCAGGTACCTTAAACCACTGCGCCATTATTTGAGCCCATAAGTTTGGACTGTTTGATATAGGAGCATTCCTCTTTATAAATGACTACTCTATTTAGAAGTAGTCATCTATATAAATGACTACTATATATCTATACACATCTATATAAATGACTACTATATATCTATATACATCTATATAAATGACTACTCTATTCAGAAGTAGTCTTTATAAATGACTACTCAATTTAGAAGTAGTCATCTGGAAATTCATTTGCTATATCTGTGACTCTTTACCTCAAATGTAAGTTCACCAGAACTTTACCTTATCAGTCAATTCATCAATTTAACCCTCCTTAAAATGATTTTCCCTCTCCTCTATATTCGTTTATTGTCCTATGAGTTGTGATGATAGAGGGCCAACAGTCTACCACTGAAACTTCGGATCCTTCTCCCCAGATGGCTTCTGGCAACTGAGACTTTAGTCACCACCACCATTTGTTACTGAGATTTGTCAAATTTATTCACAATTTCCCAAGACTTGCTTTTTTGACACTACTCACTTGAGCCTCTTTCAAATCTTGCAAACCTTCCACTTCAGTCCCCTTTCTACTGCCTTGAAGCTCTCCTTCCTCAAGAACCCTGAACTCTTATTTCCTCCATGGTGAGACTCTCCATTGGATTCCTTTCCCATGGTTTTGTTCAGAAATGCCAAAGTGAGCTACAACAGTGAAAAGGAAGTGGATTAGGGGGAGTGAGGTAGATTCATTTCTCTGTAATTGATGCCAAAGCAATCTTGATTCATAGCAAAAAAATTAAAACTTGGAAAGTTATTTTTGTTTGTTTTTTTTCATGTTTTGGTTTTGTTTGGGAGCCATAGCTGGTGGTGCTCAGGGCTTGGCTATTTTCTCTGGGATCAGTTTCTGTGGGACTTGGGAGACCATGTGGGGTAGCAGGGATCCAGCTCTTAGAGTCAGCCATGTGCAAAGCCAGTGCATTACCTGCCATACTATCTCTCAATCCATGGAAAGTTGGAAAGTTGTTTTTGTTTTATTTGATTTCTGAGCCACAGTAGCGGTGCTGAAGGTTTATGCATGACTCTGTGCTCAGAGATAGCTCCCTGAAGGGTTTGGAGACCATATGGGTTGCCAGGGATTGAACTCAGGTGAGCCATTTGCATATTCATATCCATCTTCCTGGAGGCGGATAAATGATGATTAGACTTTTCACCCAAGTGTCCACTAGAAGAGAAAAGCTTGGTGATATCTTCATTTCCCAATGTCCCTCCCTCTGTAAAATCAGTTTTGAAGACTTAGGTCTTTAAGGTTGCGAGCATTTCTCATCCCACCCTCCTTGTAATTCTCATTCTTAAGTGCATAGATATAGTCACTTCCAATATTTTCACCACAAACCAGATTATTAATGAATAATATATGCCATTCCATATCACTGGCACTCTATGAACCATAGAAAACCACAGAGCAATAATATGAATTAAAATGCATTTTATATTCAGGCCTAAATGTTTAATAATTTCCACATGGAATATTTTCACAGAGGTATTTTTATTGTAAATGGCCGATATTCAGCATTTATTCTTTCCACAAATATTGGTGGTAAAGGAAGTTCATCTTTATTGAGAGCCAAAAATCTGCCATGTATTTTAAATACTGTCCCACTTTTGGTCTTCAAAGTATAATTATTAGGTAGTCATATGTATCCATCATTTTACAAATGAGAATACTGAAGCATAGAGTGGGGCTGAAAAATCAACCATGTGCTGTGGTCATAAAGCCAAGCTGTCAGGTTCTAAAGAAAGAGGGGGCTGCCCTGTCAGAATTAGTGTGGTTTTCAGTGTTGCCCTCCGGCAAAAGTTCAGTTGTACGTGTGTCCTTGGCTATGTTACAGCACGCCCAGATATCTCACTGGACATTGTTTCTGGGTGTTTCCAGAAGAGATTAATATTCTATCAGTGTTTATCAGGGGACTGAGTGGGGCTTGTTCTCTTCCCCTGTATGTTTGGGCATGACCCCCTTTGTGGAGGCCTGAACTGAGGAGCAAAACCAAAACGGAAAAGGAAGACTTGTCCCTGCTCACTTCTCCTGCCTGATCTGGAACTGTCTTATCCTCCTGCTGTTGGAATGAGATCTATACCTTCCACAACTCTTTCTCAGACCCACAAGCAGACATAGTATGACCACAGGCTTTTCTAGCTCTCCTGCTTATAAGTAGCAGATTATGGGACTCCTCAAGTCAATCCAGAATTGAGCAAGTCCTCCTAGCAAACAGTAAAGACATCATTCATTTTACTTCTTTGGAGAATCCTAACCCAAAAATAATTATAAGGAAAAGAAAGAATTTTCCTGCCAAACAAGCAAAACAAGATTTGATCAACTAGAAACAAGTTCTTAAATATGAGAACTTAAAAAATATAAGTAGATATATGATGAGCGAAGGACATATGAATGAAGCATAAAATGGAAAAAATACCTTTTCTCTAAAAGCGTGCCCTCGGGGCCAGAGAGATAGTACAGTGGGTACTTTCCTTTCCCATAGGCAACCGGGTTTGATCCACGGCATTGCATATGGGTCCTTGAGCACTGCCAGAAGTACCCCCAAAAGTAATCAGGCATAAACACTGATCACTGCTGAGTGTGACCCCCCAGGTCCACAAATAAAGAAAATGTGCTCTTTACCAATTTACCATTTTATTAACTGTTTTATTATAGTTTATGTAGTTATGTGTTTATGTTTATGGTCTTAAAACAGAAAATTTCCACACTCTCCAATCCCCAGTACTGAAGTGCCTGTGACCGTGCGCCATTGAGCCAGCTTTTATTTCTTGTTAAAAATAAACACTTCCAAAGAATTTTTCTTTTGAGATTTTTTAAAAAATGTATTATATCACCTTGATATATACAATTACAAAGTTGTTTATGATTGAGTTTCAGTCATACAGTGTTCAATCACTCATCCCTCCACCAGTGCACCCTTTCCAACACCGGTGTCACCAGATTCCCTTCCCCCTCCACAGCCTGCCTTTGAGAGCAGGCACTTTTATTCTCTCTCTCTCTTCTCTCTCTCTTTCTCTCTCTCTTTCTCTATCTCATTCTCTTTCTCCCTTCTTTAGCACATGTGACTTACAATACATACATTGAAAGGTTATCATGTATATGATAACTCTTACCTACATTCAATGCTCAGTACTAATCTGGCATTATCATTTCCGGCAATTATTGGCACATTGATCCTTTCTATATTTTACCTGACTTGACTTTCTCTTTTTTACTCTTGGAGTATTCTGGGAAAACCAAAATGTTTAAATGTCTATAGCTCAAAAAATGATGGCGGAGGAGGTGGTTAAGGAGAGTGGTCCTTTTATTTTTTTTAAAGGTTGAAATATTGGATTTAGGGAGATAGCTTCTACATGTGTGAGAGATGCACAACTTGCTTTCACAACACCCCAGGCTGAACTCTGGCACCACATGTACTTCCTGGTATCATTCTAATGATCTGCAGAATCACTGCAACCCAACATAATAGCACTGAGGAGAGTTGAACGAGCTGGTCTGGTTGGGTCTTTCTAGAATGGTTCCTAAGATCCATAGTAATGTTTGGGAGGAGACTTTGACCTTTTTACCCTTCTCCTTCTCCCCAAACACTGGACTATTAATCAAAGGCACAACTTGATTTCCAGTTGCATTTATTGAACTAATGATGGCTTCTAGTACATCTATAGAATTATTTTACAACCATTGTTTTTTGTTTGTTTGTTTTGGGTCCACACCCATCTGTGCTCAGGGCTTACTTCTGACTATGTGTTCAGGAACCACTTCTGGTAGTGCTAGAGAACCTTATGGACTGTGTCTATATATAGAAGACAAAGGCGAGTGCTTGATCCACTTACCCACTGCCTCTTTCTCTCCAGTTCAGTCTTGAAAGGAAAGAACACAAATTTTGAGACTTCATTGTAGAACCTAACAGAGTAAAGATTTATACATTATCTCTGGGGTCTGAATTATAAATTGCAAGTATAGATCAGTAAAACGTCATCACTTTGAAAATCAGCAATATTGAGAAATAGCACCTATAAGATTATTTCTCGCATGTGTGCCATTCAATAATTTTTTTAGAAATTTGTGCAACAAACCCAACAATGCTTTAATTAAGCATTCTTCCAACCCAAAATGTTTCCTAATGCTGATCATTTACAGCATGCCACTACCTTCAAAACTAACCATAGGTTATATATTTATGTTCTCTAGAAATTTCTTTAAATGAAGCATATAGTCTTTCATTCTGCTTTTCCTTAACTTGTATAATATTTTGGAACTTTATTAATGTAGTAACATGGGCCAATTATTCATTTCTTATTTAAATAAATAGTATTTCATACTTCTATATTATCTTTATTGATTTGAATTGTTTCTAATACGGTGCTATTATAGCAAAACTCTGGCTTAAAATGTATGCACACAATTTAGAGTAAATATATGCTATGCCTCATGAGTAAACATGTAGAATTATTTGGTTATTCTGGGTTGTATATTATATACCAGTACACAGGAGGGGACATACTGTATCCTGGAGCAATATACCCATACCCAAGAAGCAGTTTTTTTTATTCTATTGATCCCATTGAGATATACAGCTACAATGTTGTTCATGATTGACTTTCAGTCATACAATGTTCCAACACCCATTCATTCAGATGTGCACATTTCCCACCAATAATGTCCCTAGTCAACTCGCTTGCTACCCCCTGCCTGCCTCTATGGTACACACTTCTCTCTCTCCCTGAGAAATGTCTTAAGTCTTTAGATTCTGTCACAATAAGTCTGTTTGTCATATAGGAAAAGTAACTGAAATTATAAGCACAGACTTACTTATCGCATATACATGTTTTTCTAACATGCAGCATATATTTTCATTTTTAGTAGGATTTTTGAAAAGCAAAAGCTTTCCATTTTGAAGAAGTCCAATGTTATTTTTCCTTTATAATCATGTTGTTAGTTTTATATAGGTGTCCACATGGTAAAGATTTTTTCTCTTTAAAAAAGTTTTACTTTTCATTTTATATAGTTACAAATTTGAGATTACCCCATAAGCTTTCAATTAGTCCATGAAAATACACAGAAACTTTACTTCCAATCATGGCGACACGACATTGTGGGAGGACGCATGAGGTGGTAAGATTATCCAAGACAAACATTCAGGGCCTAGGAAAACAACCAAACGTAGATTAAGTCTGAAACTGTTTCGTTCTGAAAAACTTCCATCACTATACAAAATATGACTATTAGTGGCCTTCTTTCCTGAGGAAACGTTGATTCTCACATTCTTGTAGGTGTGTTAAGAAGCACAGCTTTATCAGTCAGAGAAGCTGACAGAAACCAGGTGGCAGAAACATCTGAAATTTAAGATTTGGAAAAGAGACGGAAAGGACTAAAGAAATTAACTTTTAAAAAGCTTAGTATTTTTCATGCATATCTCTGTGTAAGTGTATACATATTATGTAAATACATAATTTTATATAACTAATTTTATGATAAGTATAAACATAAACCCACAATTATCAGTATATGTGTATATTTTAAATATGAGTATATGTTATATATCATGGCAGAGCCTGGCAAGATACCTGTGGTGTATTTGATATGCCAAAAACAGTAAGAATAATGGGTCTCATTCCCAACGAATGGAGACATTACTGGCGCCCACTCGAGCAAATTGATGAACAAGGGAAGACAAGTGATACAAGTGATATGTGTTTATATATGTGTGTGTGTGTGTATGTATGTATAATGAATCTGTAGGAGAAATCAAAGATTCTGAAAAAATGAAAAGTCTAGTGAGAATTGTGAATTTGCTATGCTTTCATTAAATTTCTCAACCCATATAAGCTTATTTATACAGTAAAAGGGAAAAGTCCTTAAAGGCTTTGGATATCTGAATTCAACGTCTGATCAAATATTTGGCCTGTTGCTGATCTACACAAATAGAAGAAGAACTTTATTAGACACAGGCCCTCCCTTCTTTCTCAAATTACTAAGAAAAAGCATCAGTGATTACAGAATATGGAAAAGTTAAGTGTCGCAGTTTGAATTCAAGATAAAAACACACCACAAAATGTATAATTCCAAATTGAATTGTAGAATTAGAGACTTTTTATTTACAATGTTAAACTTTCAATACAAATTTCTGTATATACCAGATATACAGAAAAAGATGAAAATGTGTTCACTTCTGTAGGCGGGGGGCGGTGGTAGGGTACAAAAGTCAATAAAGGGTCAGGAATAGAGCATATGGGAGAACAGATTTGATCACCAACACCACATAGTGATCATGTTCTTGTCACCACATGCTGACCCTCAAGAAACACAATACTTGACCCCTAAATGTCTCCAGGTGTGGCCCAACTCCCACTGCCATTCACTGAGAAAAGAAAATTGTGAGTGGAATCTGAGTGGAGTGGACCCTGGAAATGCATTTAACAAAAAACTCAAAGTAGCTTCATCATATATGAGAAGAATTGACATGTAATTTGTTTAAATATTTTTAACTGTTTCTGTTTTCCCCTTATCTTCTTTGGTTGTGTATTTCTCTGTATGCAGATAATTTAACTACATACATATATTGTATTCATCTGCCTTCTAATTCACTCACTTTTTCTTCAGGGTGTGTTTTGTATATCACTCAGGGAATTTTATTTTCAAAATCTATTTTTATCACTGTATCACTGTCTTCCTGTTCATCATCGATTTGCTCGAGTGGGCACCAGTAACATCTCCATATGTCCTGTATCATGCAATTAGAGCCCAAGGGCATCTGCTTGCTCCAGAAACATAAAGAGCCTCAAACCATTCCATCAGGTCATGGGAATGAGGTCTATAATTGTTACTGGTATTAGGCATAACAAATACAACACGGGTAGCTTGCTAGGCTCTGCCGTGTGGGTAGCATATTCTTGTAGTCATCTGTAAATCTAGCATTTACTGATGAACCGCACGGCCGAAATCGGCAGTGTGAGCAGGGCTGTGATAGGCTGGTCTGCTGGGTGGAGACAAAGGGGAAGTCCGGATGTGGAAAATGGAGGCCCTCATGGAGTGTGTGTGTGTGTGTGGGGGGGGTATCTGGCTTGTTGTGAGGCTCTGATGGGATGGCGGGTCAGGGCTAGACCAGGCCATCCCTCTCTGGCGCCTCATGAGTGGCTGGGCACAGGGAGAGCCAGTAGCAGCTCTGTCCCATGTCTGTGAGTCTCTGGATCAGCATACCTGGGCCAGATTTAAAAAGACTGCTGCAGGGTGGATCTCGATGAGCCAGGCTGCCATATGGAAAATAGAGGCCTGCTAGGAGTGGAGGGTCATCTGGCTTGTTGCGAGGCTCTGCTGGGGTGACAGGCCTACGCAGCTTCTGTGGCGGTGCCTCCAGCTGGCTGGGCTCTACTGACTCTTGTATCACTTGTTTCCTTCATGAAGCAGAAGATCCAGGAAGGAAAATGAAAGATTTGAGTGAGTCAGAGGTTTGAAGAGAAAGGAAGGATTCAAATGATTTTCTATTTTCATAATGAAATTAAAAATGTGGTGTTTTGTATTTATTTCATATATTTACATGTCATAATTTTGAGTTTTAAACTGAGAAAACATGATCTACAGAACTGTGTATGTGATAAGGGTATATTTTCACAAACCTCTTCTCTGTACTCACCACCATAGTGTCAATATCTCTTCACTACAGTCCATTGGACCTCCACCCTGCCCTTTGAATTTATTCCTCCTATGGGTTCTGTGTTTAGAGAATTTTTTAATCATTTGTACATACCTTTTATTTTCATTTGAGATTTTCCATGTGAATAACTCAAAATTCACAAGGATGTTTTAAAATTTGTGTTTCCCAATTCAGCAGCTGTATTTATTATATGAGTCTACTTGTATTCATTGTCTGTCCCACTGATTAATGTCATCTTTTCCTGATTTTCTCAATATTTATTGATTTCATTGTACTCTGGGCATTGTGGACACTGTATTTCAGAACTACATCAGCCTCATTAGAAGGGTCTTACTTAAAAACCTCTGTGTACAAACTCACACACACAAACACACATACACACACACACACTCAAGCAGTCTGAAAAATATCTAAATTGTATGTGTCTATTCTTTGCTCTATTCAGATGGTAGAACACGAAGAAAAAGGGAACCAGTCAACAAGGCAGACTGACCATTTATTACCTTTGGAATTTTGTTCTGCTTTTGCCAATGGAAGTTAAAGAAAATGAATATGACCTTTCTATAGATGGATGGCCTGCCCCTCTAAGTGTTGCAGATGTGGCTGTATTGACCAGCTGCATCAGCAGGTGGCAGACAGGAGACAGTCTTGACTACATGCAGGACTCTGTCCCATGGGCCTTGGATGGTTGATGGTCTGACATAGAAATAGACTGGGCCCCCTAGGATGAACCCAGAGCCACGGAAAAGCCGGGCAAGCTACCTGTGGTGTATTTCATATGGCAAAAACAGTAACAACAGTGGACCTCATTCCCAACTAATGGAGACATTACCGTGCCTGCTGGAGCAAATGATGAACAACTGAAAGCAAGTGACAAGTGACATAAATGGATGGCAACAAATGCACATTTTTAAAGATTTTTTGGTCTTTCGAAATGTACAATAGAATTCCTTGGGGAAGTATATACAGGGTTGTATGACCTGCTTGCATGGAGAGGGGAGTTTGCTCCTATATAAGTTATTTCACAGTCCAGGCAAGAACCCTCACTGTCAAGGTGTCCTTATTTCCAAGCAGAAACCTTTGGTTCCAGGCTGTAAGCCTGCTTCTCCCTGTAACTGCTAAGCTAAACTTCTGCTAGTCTTGTAGCTGGGAGCAAGCATTCTGTCTTTGCTGCATATTGCTGGCTCTCCTGCTGGCTGTGGATGGGCATTGTGGAAAGAGCCTAGGTTTGGTTGTTTCTATTAAAAGAATACCAGGTCCTATTAAGATTACTTTTTTAAAAAAGCTTCTCTTAGGGTGAATCTATAGTAGCTTTGACTTAAAATTGAGTCATTACTTCTGAAGCATGGTTTTATTAAGTACCTAACTCAATGGCCTGGGTATTTAGTGAGGCTTCTCTACTCTGGGATTCTGCTTCGTTCCAATTCCCGGGGCATCCCTGTAGGCAAGTAGTTTCTCTGTATAGCTTCCTTACAAGCCAGTATTTGGCCCCAGAAATTGCAGTTACCTTGTCTGCAGAAAAGTCTGAGTTCTGTATTTTCTAAAGCTGAATGAGATAATTGTCCTCAGTTTGGGTTCCACTTCCTTGTGTCACAGTATGAAAAAGGCCTTCAGGCAAGATGCCCAGGTAAACATTTGTTTATCTTGTGCTTTTCTCTTCTCATGTTCTAGTTCTGTGACATATGTTAACTAATGCATGAAAATGATATAATTAGTCTAATAATTCTTTATGATAGGAGGGTGGCAGTATTAGTACCAATAAGACTCTTGATTGGAGCTAAAAAATTTTATACATATGTATTTTCTTTTGCTAGTTGTTTCTATCTAGATTGCTAGATAAATCCTTTGACTATATTTTTCTTGTTTTTTTTAAAATTGATTTTCCTCTCAAAATATCAATGATTTACCGGTAATAATTTTTGAAATCACTGCTTGTAATTTTCTAATTCAACTTTATTATATTTATATTTACTTTCATGTTTTCCACTTTTTCAGTTGATATTTAAAAGTTCTTCAGTCTCGATTTATTTAAGCATTTATTTTCTCACAGTGTGTATATAACTTGCAAACATTTAAGCTCTTAACTTGCATAGGTATAGGATATGATGTAGAAATTTAATTTGACTTCTTTGTCCACAAAGAATTCATTCATATTATAATACTACTTGTTTACTAAATATCAATCCTCTTCCTCGCTGAATTTAGATTAGGTAGTCAGCTATCCCACATAATAATTTTTCTAAAACATAGGTATCTATTGCTGGATCTGTAATCTTTTCTTCTCATATTAGCAACACAGTAAATATGTCACATTTATATAATTCTTCCTAGTGTTTTTGCATCTGCATCTATTTGAATGTACTTTGCAAAATTGGGGTTATAACACTTAAGGCATATTTTAGCCTTTTTTCTTATAAATTAATATTTTGGGAGACACTGGGAAGGGAACCCATCATAGCATCATGGGCTATTATCTGCCAGGAACACCTGACAGCCAGCCTGACCTTGGAATAGCTGCTCACCCAGGCAGGCCCTGACCAAAAGGATTTGGAGATGCGAGGGAGGTAACTGATCTTTGAAGCATGGGTCATTGTTGGCCAAATACATAGAAAGCTGGCCTTAAAGAGCACAGAGCTCCACTACACAGTTGAAAATTTTTTCACCTCTCCACAAATCATGGTAAATGTACAAAATTATTCTTAGGGTTTCCCAGGCAGTAGAAACACAGCAAAGAGAAGGCTCCCTGCTCAATGCTAGATGCCCAGATAAAGAACCTAGGAAAGAGAGAATATCTACATTTTTTGGAGGTAGGACCATAGTAGAGGATATCACTTTCAGACTATTACAGCATCATAATAATTGGGAAATAATGCAGACTTCCATCACAAGAAATGGATAAAGAAAGGAGATTCAGACCCAAACAAGGAATATCCACATACAGAATCTCTCTAAAAAGGAATTCAAAGAGGAAATGGTAAGAATATTTCATGAGAGCAAAGAATCAGAGAAACAGACATCCAATAAAATAAGGAGAATATCAAAGAAACAGTGAAACAGTCAACCAATAAAATGCAGGATAAAATGAGAGCAAAAGTTTAAAAAAATTGCAAACAAATCCAATCATTAGTAAAAAATTTAGTAGATGAGATGAAAAACCCAAAGGGTATCCTCGATGGTAGAATAACAACATCCAAAGACAGAATCAGTGAGATTGAAGATGAGCTGCAGAAAGCTCTCAGACAAATACAGAAAAGATGGAGAAAGACCTCAAAATAGCTAAGCAGCAGTCAAGAGAACATTGCTATGAATTCAAGAGGAATAACCAAAGAATCATTAGATTCCTAAAGAGACAGGAAAGCAACCCTAATGAGATAGAAACAGTTAAAAACATCATTGCTGTAAAGTTCCCTGAGCTGAAGGTTGCACCCATCTAGATCTAAGAAGCATGAAGGATATCAGCAAAAAGAGATCCTAACAAAAAAGACTCCAAGACATAATCCTAATCACTTGATCACTTAACTTCCCATAGATCATTGATTACTCGAGTGGGCACCAGTAACATCTCAATATGTCCTGTCACATGCGAGATAGCCCAAGGGCATCTGCCCGTTCCAGGAACATAAAAAACCTCAATCCATTCCATTAAGTCATGGGAATGAGGTCTATAATGGTCCCTGGTATCTGGCATGTCAAATACAACACTGGTAGCTTGCCAGGCTCTGCCGTCGGCGAGTGGGATAATCTTGTAGTCACCTCAAAACTTGAGCATTTATTGATGAACTGCACCACCGCTTGCGACCGCAGCCGGGCTCTGATCTGCTCTACTGCTGGGTAAGTTCTGATGAGAGGGGAGTCCGGATGTGGGAAATGGCGGCCCTCATAGTGTGGGGGGTTCCTCTGGCTTCTTGCAAGGCTCTGCTGGGGTGGGGGCCAGGGCTAGAACCCACCATCCCTCCTGGATGGTTTGAGGCTCTTCATATTCCTGAAGCGAGCAGATGCCATTGGGCTACACTGGCACGTGATAGGGTAAAATGGAGATGTTACTGATGCCCGCTCGAGGAAATCAATGAACAACAGGATATCTAGTGATCTAGTGATATGATATAGTATGTTGATTGACATGAAAATGTTGAACCATCCTTGCATACCTGGGATGAATTCAACTTGTTCATGGTGTATGATATTTTTGATGAGACTTTGGATTCTGTTTGCTAATATTTTATTGAATATTTTTACATCTGTGTTCATTATGGATATTGATCTGTAATTTTCTTGTTTTATTATGCCTCTGTCTGCTTTGGGTATCATGGTGATATGAGCCTTGTAGAAACTGCTTGGGAATGTTTCTGTTCCTTCAATTTCCTAGTGAAGCTTGAAAAGATCTGGCAATAGGCTCTGTTTAAAGTTTTGGAAGAATTCACTAGTGAATACATCTGGCTCTGGGCTTTTGTGTTTGGGAAAACTTTTGTTTACTGTTTCAATTTTCTAGAGAGAGATGTTTGTTCAAGTATTCCAATTTTTTTTTTTGGTTCAGCTTTTGGGAGGGTATAGAGGTCCAGGAATTTGTCAATTTCCTCTAGATTCTCTTGTTTCATGGCACACAGTCTCTCAAAGTAAACTCTGATGATCTTTTGAATTTTTGTGGTAATTCTGATTATCTTTTTAATTTCTGTGTTTTCTGTTGTAATGTCTCCTTTTCATTTCTGATTCGACTTTTTTAGATTTCTCTCCCTTTCTTTGTGAGGTTTGCCAGTTGCTTGTCAATATTATTTATTTTTCTCAAAGAACCAGCTCTTGGGTTCATTTATCTTTCGGATTTTTGTGTGTGTGAATCTAGCTCTTTGGTTTCTGCTTTAAGCTTTATTATTTCCTTCTTCCTGCCTGTGTGGGCTCCCTTTGTCCTTTTCTTAGATCTTAAGATGTGAAGTCAAAGTACTTATGTGGGTCCCTTACCTGACAAGACTCACATTCATATATGAAGGAAAGAAACACAACTTCATGGATAAGTGACAACTCAGGAACTTCATAGACTCAAAACTATCTTTAAAAGAAGGACTGAAGGGTCTACCGTAAAATAAGACAAAACCCAAAAGCACAAGAAGTTTAAACAGAAAGATGGCACAAAATCCCATAACAATAATCTCTCTCAACATCAATGGTCTAAATATACCAATTAAGAGACACAAAGTTGCAAACTGGATTAAAAAACTGAATCCATCATTCTGCTGCCTACAAGAAACACATCTGAATAATCAGAGCAAACACAGACTCAAAATCAAAGGTTGAAAGATAATTCTCCACACAACTCCTCCAAAAAGACCTGTGTGACAATACTAGTATCAGATAATATAAATGTCAGGCTAAAAAGGTTAGAAGGGACAATGAAGGCCATTTCTTATTAATTAAGGGATATGTATATCAGGAAGAAATCACACTACTAAACATATATGCACCAAATGAGGGGCCAGCCAAATGCTTAAAACAACTGCTAATAGACCTCAAAGAAGACATTAAGAGTAACATAATAATAGTTGGAGACTTCAACACTGCTTTATCAACTATGGATAGGTCCACAACACTGAAATTCACCACGGAAATAATGGCCGTGAGAATGAAATGGAAGAAAGAGAGCTGGTTGATACATATATAGCTTTTCATCCCAAAAAAAGCTGAATACACATTTTTCTTCAGTGTGCATGGAACATTCTAAAAGATAGACCACATGCTGAGCGACAAAGCCTATCTCAATAAAATAAAAATGATAGAAATTGTGTGAACTATATTTTCAGACCATGATGAACTAAAATTGGAAGTTAACCATACACAAAAACAGAGAGCCAAGACAAACACCTGGAAACTGAACAACTGACTGCTGAACAACCAGTGGGTCATAGAAGAAATTAAAGGAGAAATCCAAAGACTCCTGGAAACAAATGAAAATGAAGACACCAACTATCAGAACTTGTGGGACACAGTTAAAGCAGTGTTAAGAGGAAAGTTCATAGCTCTAAAAGCATTCATCAGGATAGAAGAAAGGGCTCACATAAATAACCTGACTTCACAGCTCAAAATATTAGAAAAGATCAACAAAAGGAGCCCAACCCAGGCAGAAAGAAGATATTGAATGACTGTATTTATTTGTATCTTATATATATATATATATATATATATATATATACACATATTTTGATACCAATATCCAAGTTCACACAAAACATAGATCAGGAAGTCTTGTCAAAGGCGGAAATTACCACTAACGTGTGGGAGTCAAAGGTTAGGTAAGACAGAGAAGGGAACAGTGTGGTAGCAATTGTCGAAAGTGCTAATATCAACCTAGAACTGAGAATGAAAAACAGGCAAAAAAAATACACATGATGACCTCTAAATGTATGTATTATAATCCACAATGTGTAAGAGAAGGAGAAAGAGAGAGAGAGAGAGAGAGAGAGAGAGAGATAAAGAACATGCCATAGAGGCAGGCTAGGGGAGGGGGAGGGATTAGGGGACCTTTGGTGGTGGGAAATGGGCATGGTGGAGGGATGGGTGCTGGAACACTGCATGACCAAAACCCAAACATGAACATCTTTGTAATTGTATATCTCATGGTGGTATAATGAAATATTAAAATAATAACTAAAAAATTAAACAAATTAAAAATTGATGAATAAAATATTTAGTGAGTTCTCAGTAATACATTACTAAAACTTACAAGTATATATACTACAAAAGTAATGTTCAGAATTATTTTTATTTAAAAATGATGGCTTACAAAGTTGTTCATAATATGGACATAATATATTCATAGTATGTTCAAACATGTGTGTCTACAGCCAAAACATCATCTGCAATTCTATGCTTCTTGTAGCACTATTCACGGTATCCAGAATCTGGAAACAACCTGAGAGCCTTAGAACAGACTGGATAAGAAAACTATGGATAAGAAAACATCTACACAACAGAATTTTGTGCAGCTTTTAGAAAAAGTGAAGTTATGAAATTTGCCTAAAATGGAATAATGTGGAGAGTACACACTGAGTGAAAATAGTCACAAAGAAAAGGACAGATATAAAATGACTGCATTGATTTGTGGGATATAAAAAATAGTACAAGACTACTATCCGAGGCCAGGCAAAAAGGCCAGGAGGACATGTCAAGGATTGGAATCTACCACAAATGTTTGGGGAACAGAGGGTAGGTAACACAGGTATTGTTTGACAGTAATAGTTTGAAATAATAACACTAGACTAGAACTGAGTATTTGCCCACATAATAAAAAGTAAAAAAGGTAAAGGACTATACATGATAATCCTTCAATGTCTTGTTTTGAAAAACACAGTGCACAAAAAGATAGAAAGAGAGAAAGAGAGGTAAAGTACCTGCCATAGAGGCAGATTGTGGGGGTGGGTAAGAGGGAACGGCACATTAGTGTTGGGAAATGTGCACTGGTGGAGGGATGAGTGTTGGAACACTGTGTGACTGAAACCCAATCATGAACAGCTTTGTAATGGTCTATTGCACTGCAATTCAATAAAAAATAAATATAAAATATAAATAAATAAAAATTTAAAAGTGTTTTTCTGATAAAATTAAATTACCAAATCTAATAATTAAATACAATCAATTCAATTATTGAATCTAATAAGAATTGTTTATGTACAGAGAGAATTTAGCAATGCATAATCAAAAGTTAAATATTTAGTTAGATCTATATTAAAATACAAGTATAATGAATCTTCATATAAAATACATGAACACGTATTTTCTTAAGTTTGTATTCTATTGGTTAAAACAACATGAAAGATCATGGTTAGATTATCACTATCACTATCACTATCCTCCCGTTGATCATCTATTTGCTAGAGCGGTCACCAGTAATATCTCCATATGTCCTATCTCATGGTAGTAGAGCCCAGGGCATCTATTTGCTCCAGAAGAGCCTCAAACCATTATATTAGGTCATGGGAATGAACTAATATAATTGTTACTGGTATTTGGCATATCAAATAAAACAGGGCAGCTTGCCAGGCTTGCCATGCAGGTGGCATACCCTGTAGTCACCTCTAAATATAGCATTTATAGATGAACCCCGAGGCTGCAAGCAGCCCAGAGAGACGGGCTGTGATAGGCTGTCGCTGGGTGGAGTTCTGACGACAGGGAAGTCTGGATGTGGAAAATGGCTGCCCGATGGAGTGGGGGGGCGGTCATCTGGCTTGTTGTGCGGCTCTGCTGGGGTGCCAGGCCAGGGCTAGAACCCGCCATCCCTCCTGGAGTGCCTCGTGAGCAGCTGAGCACAGGGAGGGCAAGTAGCAGCTCTACCCCATGTCTGTAAAATTATTCACTATCTGCAAAGAGTCCAAACTGGAGTAAGGAAAGCCTCTTCAACGAGTGGTGCTGGGAAAACTGGACAGCTACATGAAAAAAAAATGAATTTGGACCTGTGTCTAATACCATGCACGAAAATCAGATCAAAATGGATTAAAGGGGGCCAGAGCGATAGCCCAGCGGGTAGGGCGTTTGCCTTGCATGCAGCCAGCCCATGCTGGCCCGGGTTCAATCCTCGGCATCCCATATGGTCCCCCGAGCACCGCTAGGAGTAATTCCTGAGTGCAGAGCCAGGAGTAAACCCCTGAGCATTGCCGGGTATGACCCAAAAAAGCAAAAAAAAAAAAATGGATTAAATATCTCAATATCAGACCTGAATCCATAAAGTATATTGAAGAATATATAGGAAAAACCCTCCACGACATTGAAGCTAAAGACATCTTTAAAGGTTAAACACCATTAACAAAGCAACTAGAAGAAAAGATAAACATATGGGACTACATGAAACTAAAGAGCTTCTGCACCTCAAAAGAAACAGTGACCAAAATACAAAGACAATCCACAGAGAGTGGGAAAGAATATTTACCCAATACCCATCTGATAAGGGGTTAATATCCAGGATATATCAGGCATTCGTACAACTATATAAGAAGAAAACAGCCAACCCCATTAAAAATGGGGAGAAGAGATGAACAGAAGCTTTGACAAGGAAGAAATTCGAATGACCAAAAGGCATATGAAAAACTGCTCATCATCACTAATCATCAGAGAGATGCAAATCAAAACAACAATGAGATATCACCTCACACCACAGAGAATGGCCCATATCCAAAAGGGTAAAAACAACAAGTGCTGGTGTGGATGTGGGAAATAGGGGACTCTCCATACACTGTTGGTGGGAATGTCGACTCATAAAACCTTTCTGCAAAACAATATGGACATTCCTCCAAAGACTAGAAATTGAGCTCCCTTTTGACCCAGCCATACCGCCTCCTGGGAATATACCCTGGGAAGCCAAAAACACAGTGGAAAACACCATCCGCACTTTTATTTTCATAGCAGCACTATTCACAATAGGCAGAACCTGGAAACAACCAGTATGCCCGAGAACTGATGACTAGATAAAGAAACATTGCTAAATCTTAGCACTGGAGAGAGTGCTCTGGGTTGAGCAGATGTGGCACACAGGAGGCCAAGATGTGAACCCTGGAAGTAGCCTCCAAGCACCATCCAGTATGGCCCAAAAATTCAACAGCCAAAAAAAGCCAATTAGCTCAGAAAACCTTTTATATTGAGTTGAGATAAATAGATTAATTTGCTTCTATCACTTGATCACTTGATCACTTGACATCCGTCACACACATACATCTTTATATACACAACTTGGAGACGACACTAGACTATAGCTGTTACAGACTGGATCCCATGGGACATCAAAAGATCATGTGGCTACCCACCTACAAGATGGTCAGATGGTCCGATTTCTTCATCAAGACCCTGAACAGACATTTGAGGCTCTTGATATTCCTGGAGCAAGCAGATGCCATCGGGCTTCACTGGCACATGACAGGAATAAATGGAAATGTTACTGGTGTCTGCTCGAGCAAATTGACGAATAATGGGATGTCAAGTGATCAATTGATATACATCATACATATATATATGTGTGTGTATATATATATATATATATATATATATCACTGTCACTGTATCACTGTCTTCCCATATATCATCGATTTGCTTGCTTGAGCGGGCACCAGTAACATCTCAATATGTCCTGTCACATGCAAGATAGCCCAAGGTCATCATCCTGCTCCAGGAACATAAAGAGCCTCAAACCATTCTATCAGGTCATGACAATGAGCTCTATAATTGTTACTGGTATTTGGCATATCAAATATGACACAGGTAGCTTGCCAGGCTCTGCAAGCTACTCATATATATGAATAATATATATTATTCATATATATATGAACAAGATGCTGGACTCTACTTTCCCCACCCCTTGAAATTTCTGACTCAATAAAAGAGTGAAGGGGGATAGAGAAGAGGGTCAAGTGTCAATGTCCTTTGGCCAAAAACCACCAGGAATGCACTATCTCTTTGTAATCAAACAAGGTAGATTTATCATTCATTGCAGCAAGGGGAAAATACAAGCCTTGAAGAATGAAGAATGTCTCAATAAGGGGTTTTGAGGAAGACCCTACTGCAACACTTGGAGTGATTTAAGGAAAGGTTTAAGCCAAGTAGGAGTTTCCCCTAGATTAAACATTATCAGAAAACAAGAACAATTCTGGCTAGATGGCTCACTGAACTGTGGTTATTGGGAGGGAACTATACAAGAGGCTAGGTTACAACTGATAGAAAAGAAGCTTACTTTTATTTCCACTTGGGACAACAATAGGGGTGTTTATGAGTCACACAGTAGTCTGTTTTTGTCTATGTTTAGATAAAATTATAGAAGTAGCCTTGTTTTGTCTCATTTTATCATGGTCTCAGAATAACCTTGCTTTGGTTGTGCTCTGTGGCATTGCTTATGTTCAGTAAGAGAATCACATGGGCTATGTGGGTGCCAGGAATGTTTTCAAATACCAGGTACTTATTCCATTCCCACTTTTAGCCTTCTCACATGTTGTACCTAAGACTAGTGCTATTTGTCCAGAAATCTCTGTATTTTGAGACTTACTTCTTAAAGATGAGAAGATAGAGACCTCAGACAGATGAAAAAGGAACAAAACTGTATGAGTAGAACCATTCAAAGCAAAGACAGTTTGAAAGGGAAACACAAACAAAATAAGAGCATAGCTTTGTAGCTAATACAGCTTTGGAAAAACGCATCTGGCACAGCTTAAGGCCATATACCAGCTCTCTCTGTATAGCCATATACCAAGATTCTGGCTATATAAGGCCAGAATAATCTGTTTGTTTTCTTCCTCTCCAGCCGCCTCCATAAACTAATGTCTAGTCAGACTCTTTGTCCCAATTGTTTCCTTGCCTGGTAACATCCGTTTATCATCCATTCGTGCTCATTCTTCATCATAGTCTCTTAAAATGTCCTTTCCTCAGGAGTAATCTATTTGCATTCTTGGGTCGGATGTAGATGTCCAGGTGTGATACTGCTGGGTCTTATAGAAGCTCTAGTTTTATTTTTTTGAGAAGTTCTAAATCATTTTCCAGAGAGTCTGATCCAGGCAACAGTCCCAAAAAAAAGGAAATGAAAATTTTCACTATATCCCATCTACACTGGTTGTTTCCAAACTTTTTAATATAGACCATTCTCAGTAATATATTAATATCTCATTGTTATAATAATTTATATTTCATTAATAATCAGTAATGGTAAACACTTTTGATATGGACGTTGTCTGTATTGATGTCTTCTTTGAGGTATTGCCTGCTCATCTGCTCTCTTAGTATCTGATGATGATTTTGGTTGTGCACTGTTGTTGAGCTTTGAAAGTGCTTTATATATTTTGGCATTAGTCCATTGGCTATGTGAATATTTTCTCCCAATCAGTGTGATTTTCTCCTTATGCCTAATTTTATTTTAGAGTTTATTTCCTTTGCTGTGCAGAAACGCTATTCCAAATATATATATTCCTATATATCACATATATATTATATACATATATATATTTTGTTTCAAAATCTGGAAATATAACCCAATTGCCCCAAAATAACTGAAAGGGAAAAGACATTGATATAATACATTTTATGCTCCTATTCAGTCGTGAAAAAAGATGAAGTCCTACAGTTTGCCACAACTTAGATGGAACTGAGGGGCATGCTAAAGGAAGTGAGTCATAAATAAAAAGCCATACCAGATGATCTCTCTTATAATAAAGACTATGAAGAAACAAAGCAAGGAATTAGAGAATCCCCAGTGGGAAAAACCTAAAATATTCTATTGACCATATTCTATGAATTCTGAATCCATATGGTCAATAGAATTATGATCAAAGGCTGTGAGCAGTGAAGGAAAGGGAATCTTAGAATAATGGTGAAGAACAAGATTAGCATTAATGCAAATATAAATATAAAATAATGGTACTTTTGTTAAAAATAAATTTAAGGGGCCAGAGCGATAGTCCAGCAAGTAGGGTGTTTAGCTTGCACGTGGCCGGCCCATGCCAGCCCAGGTTCGATCCCCGGCATCCCATATGGTCCCCCGAAGCACCGCCAGGAGTATTTCCTGAGTGTAGAGCCAGGAGAAACCCCTGAGCATCACCAGGTGTGACCCAAAAAGCAAAAAGTAAATACATTTTAAAAAATTAAAGAAATGCATACATTCCCAGAGCATAAAAATAAACAGACCTTCTGAAGAGGGAACTTTTGTCCCCAGTACCCCCACCCTGGCATTAACTTCTCTCTCTTCATCATCCTCCCATCGCCTTATTTTTCTTTAATGCAACAATCATAATTTATAATCAGATATTTAGAGCCAGAGACAGACTCAATGGATGAGTGTGAATGCTTTGCACATACAAGTCCTGGATTCAATCCTCAGCAGCACATAGTCCCTCCACTAAGCAGAGCCTAGATTGAATCCAAAGCACTAACCCAGGAGTAGCCCCATGAAACCACTATGTATGACTTATATCCTAAACAAAAGGCTTTATAATCATATATGTATTCATATATGTACTCTTGCAATGGTTGATTTTTCTGTCCCTCCTGCTAAGCTGAGTTCCCTATGAGTAGATATCATGCCTAATTTGATGGTGATTGTCCCTTTCACTTTACAAAGGATCTTAGAATGAAAGGACCTATTTTCTTTTAGTGGCATGCACCTACTCAATATTTCCCTCTTCTTATTCCAGATGACACTTATCTTTTTTAACAGAATGCATTGCTTTGGTTGTAAGTACCCTTACTTTTTTGTTCCTTGTGTAGATCACATCAAACACTATATTTTCCTTAGAGTATATTTTGATAATGATTCTACAATATTTAATGGTTTTTGCATAAACAAAGAATTTTGAGTTTTATATAATAATGTTTATAATATGCTATCAAACTCCTCAGCCTTGATTCAATCTCATTCAACTCTTTAGTGGGTCTTAGAAGAGAATAATTTTTAAATTATTGTTAAAAATAAATTTAAGGGGCCAGAGCACCCCTTAAATTCAAGTCTTTGGGCACTTCTTTGAGATCTTTCTTGGATTTGCTGTTTTAATTAAATGTTCTTAGTTCTTCTTCTGGGGTTGGGCTTGCTCTCACAGCCTCCTTGGCTATGGATCTGGTATGGGGAAAGAAAATTTTGCCAAGAATTCAATCCAATAGAGCCTTCAGAGTTTCAATTTCAAGCCAAACTGGGCCCTAGTCCGATTTGGTTAAGCTGGCTCCTAGATTCTGAAGGCAAACACTTCGAAATGCTCATAAAATGGTAACAGAAGATTCTGTGGACATCAAATGGCACTCACTGAATATCACTTTAATGAGTTAAATGTAAATGGAACAGGAACATATGGCTTTCATTGTCCTAAAAATACACAGGGATTTAAAATAAAGGCAAATAAAGAAGTTCCTTGGTGACATGTGTTTTGGGGTTTGCCGAAGGAACGATGTTGCAAAGTTCTCCAAGACATTTATCAAGTCTTATACAGCTGGCTTCACCCATTCCCTCATGTGTGGTCAATGGCTTTGGTATGCCTATTTTCTCTTCGGAAAAGATTGAACCAATCCCACTGTCATTAGTGTATACAGATGTGAACAAAGCCCCATGCCCCCGAGCATCATGGAACATGTGTTCCCCTAGTAGACAGAGAAGCACTTCCTATTCTTCCTCCCCACTCAGTCTTCTTTTCCTTGTCTTCTATTCCCTTCTAGAATCTTTCCTCTTGCCAGCCTGGGGACAGAGGCTTATCACTAGGTAGGCTCTTAAGTGAACAAAGACCTCTACTATAGACCTGCACATCCAAACATCTTGCTCAGGGACAATTGTGCTGATTTCTAAAGGCCACATTACAATGCAAACCTTGAAGTGTCTTAAACTTTAGACACTTAAATGATCCTTATCATTTGTACTTTACATTACCAAGTTGATTAGATTAGGCAGAATGTTTGGTATGTCATCTTGAAATGAAGATCAAACTTGAGTTGAGGTAAAGTGTTCCATAGACAAAAAAATTAAAACAACAGGAAATTACTTGAACAAAAATTAGTTGGCTCCATAAAATAAAAAAATAATTTTAGACCCTCAAAGCCATGTACAGACACTGTAGCTGTGGCAGTTTGTCCTGCTCTGCTTTTGACCTCCAGACCCATACTTGCAAATGAGAGAAGATATTCCTTCTAACTTCCCATTAACTCAAATGTTTCTTAAGTGGCAGAAGTAGGTAAATTATAATTTTGCCTCTAACTCTGCTTTTGAGTTTTTTTGTGTAAGCATGGGCTTCTATTTACTTTATGTGAGTAATATTCTTTACCACTACTACAAAATGTATTTCTTTGCCATTTTCAGGTACACATTGCATTGAATCATTTGACCATATTGTGTTGGTGGTGGAAATCACTACAAAACAATGCAAGAAAATCATACCACCTCTTCTGAAAATATAAGGTGGGCATTTGGGACCTCTAAACTCTTCAAAGAAAACCCCTTTAGACATTTCAGTTTCTCACAACAAAACAGCAAACCTATCCTAGATTGGAATAAAGAACCTTGGTGATCTGTGCACACTTGGATCCCTAGAAGTTTGTGGGCAAAGAGTCATTTGCTTTGTTCTATTCAGGCAAATGTCCAAGTGTAGAAAAGGAAATGACCACGTAGAAGCAATCTAGTTATGTTGTGATGCCTTGTTCTGTTTGCTTGTCTTGTATCACTTGTCAGTTTTCTTCCTGTTGTTCATCAATTTGCTCAAGCAGGCATCAGTAATGTCTCCATTTGTTGGGAATGAGGTCCATTATTCACTGTATCACTGTCTTCCCGTTGATCATCAATTTGCTGGAGCAGGCACCAGTAACATCTCCATATGTCCTGTCTCATGCAAGTAGAGCCCAAGGGCACCTGCTTGCTCCAGGATCATAAAGCCTCAAACCATTCCATCAGGTCATGGGAATGAGGTCTATAATTGTTACTGGTATTTGGCATAACAAATACGACAGGGGTAGCTTGCCAAGCTCTGCCGTGCAGGTAGCATATTCTTGTAGTCATCTCTAAATCCAGCATTTATTGATGAACCGCTCAGCCAATTTCAGCCGCATGAGGCGGGCTGTGATAGGCTGGTCTGTTGGGTGGAGTTCTGACGAGGGGGACGTCCAGATGTGGAAAGAGAGGCCCTCATGGATTGGGGGGGGGTCATCTGGCTTGTTGCGAGGCTCTGCTGGGGTGGCGGACAAGGGCTAGAACAGGCCATACCGCAGGTGCTTCTTGAGCAGCTGGGCACAGGGAGAGCCAGTAGCAGCTCTGCCCCATGCCTGTGAGTCTCTGGATCAGCATAACTGGGCCGAATTTTAAAAAGATTGCTGCAGGGTAGATCTCGATGAGTCAGGCTGTGATTGGCTGGTCTGCTGGGTGGAGTTCTGATGAGGGAGAAGTCCGGATGTGGAAAATGGAGGCCCTCATGGAGTCGGGGTCCCCTGGCTTGTTGCAAGGCTCTGCTGAGGAGGCGGGCCAGGGCTATAACATGCCATCCCTCCCAGGCACCTCATGAGTGACTGGTCACAGGGAGTGCCAGTAGCAGCTCTGCCCCATGTCTATGAGTCTCTGGATCAGCATGCCTGAGCCGGATTTAAAAAAGATTGCTGCAGGTCTGCGGTGCCCCCCCCCCTACTCCACATCCCTGACCGGATTTAAAAAAGATTGCTGCAGGGTGCATCTCGATGAGCTGGGCTGTGATAGGCTGGTCTGCTGGGTAGAGTTCTGATGAGGGGTAAGTCCGGATGTGGAAAATAGAGGCCCCTCATGGAGTAGGGGGCCGTCTGGCTTGTTGCTAGGCTCTGCTGGGGTGGCCGGCCAGGGCTAGAACATGCCATCCCTCGAGGGGGTCTTGTGAGCAGCTGGGCATAGGGAGAGCCAGTAGCAGCTCTGCCCCATGTCTGTGAGTCTCTCCAGTGACGCCCCACAGACCACACGCCGGAAGTGGCTCCTGGAGGCTTGACGGTAGCTTTAAGTTTCTACTGTTTTGGTAGCTCGCTCCTCACCTTCGCATCCTGGCGCCGCCCCAGCGATGGCTGTGGACGTGAAGTCGCAAGCCAAGCTTTATGAAAAACTGGATTTCCTGGGGAGGGTCAGTTCGCCACGGTGTACAAGGCCAGAGATAAGAACACCAACCAGATTATCGCCATCAAGAAAATCAAACTTGGACATAGGTCAGAAGCTAAAGATGGTATAAATAGGACAGCCTTAAGGGAAATAAAATTATAACAAGAGCTAAGTTATCCAAATATAATTGGTCTCTTGGATGCTTTTGGACATAAATCTAATATTAGCCTAGTCTTTGATTTTATGGAAACTGATCTAGAGGTGATTATAAAGGATAATAGTCTTGTGCTGACACCATCACATATCAAAGCCTACATCCTGATGACTCTCCAAGGCTTGGAGTATTTACATCAACATGGATTCTTCACAGGGATTTAAAGCCAAACAACTTGTTGCTAGACAAGAATGGAGTTCTAAAACTAGCAGATTTTGACCTCACAAAGTCATTTGGGAACCCCAATAGAGCCTATACACATCAAGTAGTAACCAGTTGGTATCGGGCACCTGAGTTATTATTTGGTGCCAGAATATATGGTGTAGGTGTGGACATGTGGGAAGTTGGCTGTATATTAGCAGAATTGCTCCTGAGGGTTCCTTTTTGCCTGGAGACTCAGAGGTCCATTATTATTATTACAGTTTTTGGCATATCGAATATACCACAAGTAGCTTGCCAGGCTCTGGGTTCATCCAAGGGGGCCCAGTCTTTTTCTATGTCAGACCATCAGCCATCCAGGGCCCACGGGGCAAAGCCCTGGGTGTAGACAAGACTGTTTCCTGTCTGCCACCTGACAACACATCTGGGCACCACAGCCACACCTGCAACACCCTCAAGGTGCAGAGGGGATGTTAAATAATGGTATAGAGTTCTGTTTTTCCTACTGTCATGCTTTCTTCTTTGTGGTTTCCTAAAGCTAAAAATAGAGGAGTAGAAAGTTGACAAGAAGAAACCTAGGGACAGTGATGAAGGGATCGCCTGCTGTGGAGGTGGTACATTTGTAATGCATAATAATACTTTATGCATAAAATGCTATTATCAGTCTGTTCTAGAAAAGTATACTGCAATTTTAAACAATCACTTGATCACTTGACATCCCTTTATTCATTGATTTCCTTGAGCCAGTAATGTTTCCACTTGTCCCTGTCATGTGCCAGTGTAGTCCAATGGCATCTGCTTGCTCCAGGAATACCAAAAGCCTCAAACCATTCATTCAGGGTCTTGACAAAGAAGTCTGACCATCTTGTAGGTGGGCAGCTACGTGATCTTTTTACGTACCATGGGATCCAGTTGGTAACAGCTCTAGTCCAGTGGTCAACTCCAAGTCGCATTACATGTCCAGCCCATCTGATTTTCGACACCTTGGCAAACAAGACAGCGCCCCCTTACTCTTGATCGTTGCCAGAGGTTGGAACTCCATATCCTTCTCTAAATTGAGTGAGGCGTGATATTCCAAGCAAAGTTCTTTCTATTCCTCTTTGGGAGACCTGAATAGTGTTCTCTTCCTGCTTTCATAGGGCCCAGGTCTCTGAGACATATGTTAATGCAGGGAGAATGATGAAGTCGAAGAGATGAGCCCAGAGCAGGAGTTTCTTTTGTCTTTTTTAGCTATTTCTTTGATGCTCATGAAGGCTGAATCACTGTATGACTGAAAACCAAATATGAACATCTTTTTAATTATATATCTCACAGTGGTATAATAAAATACTTTTTAAAAAAAGTAAGACACATAAAAAAGCATCAGAGTCCCAGAGGGACAAGGAGGAAACCCTTATGAGGTAGGAACAGCTAAAAACATCATTGCTGAGAAGTCCCAGAGCTGAAGGATTCAGGAATCCATATCAAAGAAGTGTGAAGGGTACTAGCAAAAGAGACCCTAGCAAAAAAAAACTCTAAGACATATCCTAATCAGAATGGCAAATGCCATAGAGATATTACTGCAGGTAGCAAGATCAAAGAATGAAATTTCATACAAAGGAGCATCCCTTAGAGTTACAGCAAACATATCAAACAAAACTCTACAAGACTGAAAGCAGTGGTGGGATAAAGTAGAAAAAACTCAATGAAATGAAGGCATCACCAAAAATATATTACCCAGCTAGACTCTCATTGAGATTTTAAGGAACAATACACAACTTCATTGACAGACAACAGCTCAGGAACTTAATAGATCAAAATCAACTAAATAAGGACTGAAGAAGCTACAATAATTTAAAACAAACCCCAAAAGCACAAAAAAGTTTATACAGAAACATGGCACAAAAAATCCCATGACAGTAATCTGTCTCAATTTTAACAGACTAAATGCAGAGTTAAGAGACATAGAGTGGCAAAGATGATTAAAAAACTGAATCCAGTATTCTGCTGCCTACAAGAAGCACATTTGAACAGTCTGAATAAACACAATTATCCACAAAACAACTCCTCCAAAAAGGCCAGAAGGGCCATACTAGTCTGACAACATAGATTTTAGGCTGCAAAAATTTACAAGAGACAGCAAATATCATTTATAATAACCAAGGGATATGTATATCATGAAGAAATTACAATCCTAAATATATATGTACTCAATGAGGTACCAGCAAAATACTTAAAACAGCTGGTAGTAGATTTAAAGGAAGACATTGACAGCAACACAATTGGAGACTTAAACACTGCTCTGCTACCTCTTGTTTGATCAATAGAATGGAAACTCAGCAAGGAAATACTGACTCTGAAGGAAGAAATGAAAGAGAGAGGGCTAGTAGATATATACAGGGCTCTTCACCCCCAAAACCTGAATACACACTTTTCTCCAATTGCACATGGAACAATCCTCAAGAGAGACAACATACTGAGACACGAAACTTACATCAATAAAATCAAGAAGACAGAGATTGTTTGAACTATTCTTTCATATCATAATGTACTGAAAACAGAAGTTCATCACACACAGAATCAGAAAATCAAGTCAAACACCTGGTAACTAAACTGATCAATGATGAACAACTTGTAGGTCTCAGACAAAATCAAGATTCTTAGAAACAAATGAGAATGGAGGCACAAGGTACCAGAACTTGTGGGACACAGCTACAGCAGTGTAAAGAGAAAAGATTATAGCTGTCAAGCATTCATCAGGAAGAAAGACGGACCCACATAAATGCTTTGCCTTTACAACATACGATCTTAGAAAGTGACCTACAAAAGGAGCCCACCTCAGTAAGAAAGAAGGAAATAATAAAAATCTAGTCATAAATCAAGTAGCTGGAATCTCAGAAAACAATCAAAGAGATTTTTTTTTAAATGAAACCAAGAGCAGTTTCTTTCAAAAAAAATAAATAAACAAGATCTCAAACCACTTTTAACACTCAAAAAGAAAGGGAGAAAGAGAACCCTAATAAACCAAATAAGAAATTAAAATGGGAACATAACAAGATAAACCACAGAAATTCAAAAATCATCAGTGATTACTTTGAGAATCTGCACATCAAAAAACAAGAGAACCATAGGAAATGGACAAATTCCTGGATTCCTACAAACTTCCAAGGTTGAGCCAGGAAGACTTGGAATACCTGAATAAACCTATCACTGTTGAGTAAATTGAAATGGCATTCAAACGTCTTCCCAAACATGAAGCCCAGGTCCAATAGATTTAGAAATGAATTCTTCAAAATCCTCAAAGAGGACCTATTGTCACTCCGCTTTGTACTTTTCCAGGAAATTGAAGAAACAGAAACACTCCCAAACAGCTTATATGAGGCACATATCACCCTGATACCCAAATAAGACAGAGACATCACACAAAAAAAAGAAAATTACAAATATCCCAGATGAATTCAGATGCATAGATCTTCAACAGAATACTAGCAAACTGAATTCAAAACTCATCAAAAAGATCATACAGCATGACCAAGTTGGATTCATCTAAGGGATGCAAGGATGGTTTAACATTTGCAAGTCAATTAACATAATATATCATATCAATAGATGCAGAGAAAGCATTTCACAAGATCCAGCACCTGTTCATGATAAAAACTCACAACAAAATGGAAGTTGAAGGAACTTTCCTTAATATTGATAAAGCCATCTACCACAATTCCACAGCAATCGTTATTCTCAATGGGGGAAAAAAATTAAAAGTCTTCCCTCTAAGATTTGGGATAAGACAAGGTCCACCACTATGACGACTCCTATTGAACTATATAGTACTGGAATTTCTTTCCATATCTATCAGGGAAGCAAAAGACATTAAAGGCATACATATAGAAAAAGAAGCCAAACCATCACTATTTGCAGATCACATAATATTCTACTTAAAGAACCCTGAAGTCTCTAGGAAAAAAGCTCATAGAAACAATTTTATGTAGTAGAGTGGCAGGTTACAAAATCAATACCCAAAAAGTCCATGGCTTTCCTATCTGAAAATAATGAAAGAGATGATGATACTTTTAAAAAAAAACCATTAACAATCACATAACTTAGAATCAGCTAAACTAAGATGTAAAAGACCTGTAAAGAAAACTACAAAATGCTGCTCCAAGAAATATAAGAAGACATGAGAAAATGGAGATACATCCACTGTTCATGGATTGGGAGAATTAACATTGTCAATTGGCAATACTCCCTAAAGAATTATATAGATTCAATGCAGTCCCTATAAGGATACCCATGACTTTCATCAAAGATATTTATCGAACACTCCTGAAATTCATATGGAATAATAAACAGCTATAGAACAGCTATAGAAATCTTTGGGAAAATATAGAATGGGAGGCATCGCTGTCCCCAACTTCAAACTGTACTACAAAGCAGTAGTAATTAAAATAGCATGGTATTGGAGCAAAAACAGACCTGTGGACCTATGGAATAGAGATGAATAAGTATCTGGACATATCAGAGCAAATATATGATAAAATATATGATCACTTAATCTTTGATAAAGGAGCAAAGTATACAAAGTGGAACAAAGAAAGGTTCTTCAAGTGATCTTGGGAAAACTGGGCAGCTAGATGTAAGAAAAATGAACTCAGACCTGTGTCTAACACCACGCACAAAAAGTCAGATAAAAATGGATTAAAGATTTTAATATCAGACCTCAATTCATAAGCTACATTAAAGAAAACAACAGCAAAATCCTCCATGAATTGAAACTAAAGGTATTTTCAAAGATGAAACACCACTGACAAAACAAGTGGAAGCAAAGAAAATCAAATGGGACTACAGGAAACTAAGAAGTGTTGGCACTTCAAAAGAAAGGGTGACCAAGATACAAAGACAGTCCACGGATTTGCAATGAACAGAAACTTCCTCAAAGAAGAAATTCAAAAGCCAAAAATCATATGAATAAATGCTCTCATCAGTAATCATCAGAGAGATGCAAATCAAAGCAACAATGAGATATCATCTCACCCCACAGAGACTGGCACACATACAAAAGACCAAGAACAACCAGTGCTGGCATGAATGCAGGGAAAAGGGGACTCTCATGCATCGCTGGTGGGAATATTGACTGTTCCAGTCTTTTGAGAAAACAATATGGACATTCCTCAAAAACTAGAAATTGAGCTCCTCTTTGACCCAGCAAATCTACTTCTCGGAATATACCCTGGAGGCCCAAACACAAATGGAAACTCTATTTGTGCTCCTACATTCATTGCAGCTCTATTTACATAAGGCAGAATCAGCAAACAATCTGAGTACCTGAGAACAAATGACTGGATAAAGAAACCACAGTACATCTACACAATGGAATACTATGCAGCTGTTATGAAAAATGAAGTCATGAAATTTGTCTATAAATGAATCAACCTGGATTGTATCAGGCTGAGTGAAATTAGTCAGAAGGAAAAAGATAGACTGACGCTCCTTCCACTTTTGACAGTATTCATTTGTATGATATAAAAAAAATTATGAGACTAATTAAAATTATGAGGCCAGGAAAAACAGGGGTCAGGAGCACTTGTCACTGGTTGGAATCTACCACAAATGTGTGGGGAACAGAGGTTAGAGAAGTAAGATAGAGAAAGGACCAGTTTACCATCAATATTGGATATTGTAACAATAGAACTGTATATTGAAAAGGCAAACATGTATACATGATAACCCTTTTGTGAATGTACCGCAAACAACAATGTGCAAAAAGAGAATGAGAGATGTTAGAAGAGAAGGAAATTGTTTGCCATAGAGGCAGGCAGGGGGTAGGGCAACAAGAAACTGGGAATATTGGTGATGGAAAATGTGCACTGGAGAAGAGATGGGTGCTGGAAGACTGTATGATTGTAACCCAATCATGAACAGCTTTGTAACTGTATATATCAGGTGATAAAATAAATTTTTTTAAAAAGAAAGAAAATGCTGTTTCAAATGCTCAGAAGCGATATTCAGGAGCATGCAAAAATGACTTTTTATTCTTAAAATCATCCCTGTCCAGGTAACAAATGGAACTCATGCTCTTTCTGACCAAAAAAAAAAATTGTGAAAAACACAAAGGGATTCTTGAAAGTAACAAAAAAAGCAGAGAGTTTATCCCCACTTGCTTTCCATAGGTTCCCTGCTGTGGATTCAATCTTTGTTTAGCAGAGAAAAGGATTCAGATGCAGGAGCTAAGGGAGGTTTGTGCCTGTCTCTCAAGAATAGACTAAGAACATTTTCCATGACACAAGATGCTCCCTAAGACTCTTGACTCCTAGTCCGCACAGTGGGTGAAGCTCCCCAGGTGAAGACCTGCCATGCACACATACATGTCCACAGCCTTTTCCATTATGCCCAGGAACTGCCAGGATTTCCGGATCTTTAAAGATTTTCAGAAAGACATTGGCATAACCAACATGTCTCTGCTCTTTTTTTTTCATTAGCTATTGTGTAGATGGCAGCGTCTAGCTCTCCCTTACCTTAGTCTATTTCCTGGCCAACCCAAATACAATTACTGTGAAAATAAAAACAAGAAATTTAATTTAATCAGATGAATGGTTGGATTTAAGACTATAAAAAAAAGAAAGAACCTTATACATAGCTCTGTATACAATATGAGAAAGTGTTTTTTGGTTGGTTTTTGTTTTGGTTTTTTTGTTTTTTGCTTTTTTTAACTTTTTATTCCTTGTCCAAATAGGACTAGGCAAAATTTCCAAAGGGATGCTTTCAGGAGAGCCTTTTATTGATTGATAAAAGAAGGGGGAATAATCGTGTGGGCTTATTCCATGACTAATTTCTGTGACTTTCTGAAAACAATTATTTTGTAGACTACTTTCTTTGGGCAGAGAGCACAGTTGGCAGTTAGCAGGGCTTATTCCTGTCTCCATACTCCTGGCAGACTTGGAAGACCATATAAAGTGCTGAGGGATCAAACCCGGGCCAGTCATTTGCAAGGCTTATGCCCTACCCACTGCACTGTCACTCTAGACCTGGCTTTGTAAGTTTTTAAACAAGGTGATCTATGCTCTTTGCAGAAAAACCCTTTACATAGCAACAAGAGACCTGTGAACGCTGATTTAGCCAGGTCAGAAAAAGGGGACCACAAAAGCTGACTTATCTATCACAGAGCCCCTAAACACCACACTGCTGAATCCATGAGTCCAAGCAATGTTAAGAGAGAGCCTTACAAAGAAAGTTAAAAGGAAATAAAAAGTCAAATATTCAATCTGCCTCTATCACCATGCCATAACATTGATTACTTTATTTAGTATTGTTTGTTCAAACCAACACGAATGTTCCTTGTAATATGTCCACTGCCCTTAGGGCAATATCTGAGCATTCACTGTCAGGTCCAGGGCTCTCTTAGTATGAAACATCCTGTCATTATGAAGGTTCTCGGTAACCTCTTGATGGCTTCTTTCACAGTTTCCTCACACATCAACCCCAGTTTATTGAATGTCAGTGTTGTAATGCCATCTCCAAAGGTAATGGGCCAGGGCTACAACTCTTTGCCTGCCTGCCTGCCATGTTCACCCTAGACTCAAGAACAGTCTGTTGTTGCTGTTTTGTGGGAGAGACCACCCAAACAGTGCACAGAAGGCCCAAATACTCATTGAAGATTCTTGACCAATGGACTAGTGGTTTAAAACAAAATCCTAAGGCCAGGGTGTTGCTTGGGCCCTGCAATGCCTGAAACTAGTGTGCTTAGGAACTCCATAGCGCATGAGATTGCCCAACCCTTCAGTGTACATAGGGACTCCCACAATCCCAACTGATGGTACTTCCTTTGCGTCCACCCTGCAAAGCTTTGGAAACCCTTTGGTAGGGAAGACTGAATTTGGAATGGCTGTACACAAGGCATGTATCTTGGGACTCCCTGGTCCCAAAATTTATGGTTTGATGTCAAAGTTACAACCACTGAAGTTCCTAAGACTCTCCTCTGCCTTTGCTATGCTTTTGGTATAGTTCTTTCTTCTTCCTCATTTCTCTCCCTACTGCTCAGCAACATCGGTTTTATAATCCAAGGTCAAGTATTGTACAGTACTCTCTTTCTTTGTTTTGTTTCTCTATATGCCACAGATCAGTGACTCATAAAATATTTGTCCTCCAAATAAGCTATTTCACTTAACATGAAGCCCTCCAGTTCTAGCCAAGTACTGGAGAAAATTAATAGCCTAATCTCTGTCATGTCAGTCTTGGAGGAAGGGAAATGATATAATATTCAAACTGTTGGCAATTGAAGGCATGGGGAAGAAAAGAATTTTCTATCACAGCAGTAAAAAAAAAAAGCTAGTGGATATAAAATCAAGCAGAAAGACTGAGAGAAACATAAATAAAATGAAAGTTTTAGAATCATTACATTTCAGATTCTCAAAGCCCCAGCTTCAGGTTCTAAATCTTATCACTTAACTTTTATACCTATCCTGTGTTACTCCAGAAGTTAGATAATGCTTTATATTGTAAAAGTAATATACTAAAACTTACTCCAATAAATCAAATCTATGTTCTTAATAATTTCCTCTTTTATTTGGTTAATTGATAGATTTGGTTTATATTTTCACAACCAAATATGTGCTAACCTATTCATTTTCCAAATAGAGTATATGCTAAATGGACTGGGTGTCACCTAACGTTGCTCTACCTACTGCAGACACGTGTGCTTCTCTTACTGGATGCTCTTCTTCCTTCAGGGGACGATGCCATCCATCACTTGGTAGCTTCTTAACTGTGGTTAAAGTGCCTCAACTCTAAGACCTGGCAGAGTAGAATTTCATCATAAGAGTATGTGCATGTTTTTGCATGTGTCCCACCACCACCACTATGCACATTAACAAGCATACATGTGCATGCACGTAGATTGAGTTAAATAATTCCTTGATGGACTCTGTTGCTTAATTTTCAACATTTTTGAGCCAATCATATTTGTATGTGATGTACTTTTTTTTCCCCCTCTCATTTAAGTCCAGTCCCTTTTCCAAAGACTCAAAGAATATAAAACAAAGGAAGCACATTTTTCATTGTTCATAGTCCTTTTTTCTCTTGTCCTTTTAAAAGAAAACATTTAGTGTAAGTTAAAGCCTTTCCCAGACAATTTGTTTATACCAAGCATGCATCTTTGATACTCGGAACAGTTATTTCACTATGTTGAGGTGTTTCTGCCCTTCCAGTTACCCAACTTTTCCCTACTCCAGAAGGAAGGACACATAAACCACTTGCAGACAGCCTAAACCATCTGGGCATGCAGAACAAATAAACGTCCTGGCACACAAAGCTAATTCATTGTCACCATTGAAACTCAGAGGGAGTTCATTGAAGGTAGCTCTCACTGGCCATGTGTTTATAACACATTGGCCATAGTGTTTGTGACATGACCTTGTGTCAGTAAATTCTTATTGGTCTTGTTGAAATACATTCACTGTCCATGTCATTATAAATGAGTTTGTAAAAGTGCATCATACGGTGAAATGAAGCCCTCAACAGTTGTCTCCATCCCAGTGCAAAAAAATAATAAAACGTGCCTCCTGATCACCTTTTTCATCAAAGGACAGCAGAAAAAAATAATAGAAAGAATAAGACAGCGCACAACACATTGATATTTATGAGGTCATATGGGGCTGTGAGAACGTGATTTTTAAACATGGGTTCCCATTTTCTACAAAGTGACACTCCGTGTGCCGAGATTTCCATTTTCAGTGGTGAGTTCATATTTTATTACCTTTTCTCAGTGCAAATTATGGTGTGCCTCTCTGTAAAGGAGGGATCAAGTAGATAATTAATGAGAATTAATCTGTAAAAAGGAATAAATCTCCAATTTGAGTCCTGTTTTATGACTGGGTTTCTTATGCAAGTGTGAAACTTCAAAGGGAGCCTACCCAACGTGGCACTTTAATTACATTTTATTATATTTAAGAGCTTGTGGAAATTTTTGCTGGCTGCCAAGAAAGACTTCATACAAAAGCTTCACTCTTCAACAGGCTGCCGGGGGCCCCAGTCTCAGACAACTACACAGAGACGCCGCTTGCACCTTCCTCAGAGAGCTGCTAAC
This sequence comes from Cryptotis parvus, assembly GCA_021461705.1. Classification (NCBI taxonomy): domain Eukaryota; kingdom Metazoa; phylum Chordata; class Mammalia; order Eulipotyphla; family Soricidae; genus Cryptotis; species Cryptotis parvus. The sequence goes on from JAJIBD010002247.1 coordinate 235,745, forward strand.
AGCTGCAGGGTGGAACATTGGCTTAAGGAGTGACCATGGATCATTTCTGTTTCAGAGGGTAACTCCACAGAATCTAGAATGTTTCCTTTCTAAGATCCTGAATCCAAACATGCTCAAATGCAAACTGGGAAAGTTTAGTTTTGGGGACTGTGTTTTGGAGGACCTAAGATATGGGGTCAATCCTTAGTTGAATTAAAAGATAGCCATTTCTGTCAATCAAGAAAATAAAAACAAAAAGTTGGAACATGTGTATTTCCTTTTTACTGTAACTTTTAACTCAGGAGAGGTCTTTTTTATAGTGCTGGCCTTGGCAGCAGAGGAAGAGAAACTTGCTAAAATGCTGAATTGTTCTCACTAACTTCTTGTCTTCCTTAGAATGAAATGGAGGAGACGATGTAACCTCGCAGGTTAACATTACCTAGTGTTTGAATCCTGGGCCAGGGTTCCTCCTATTTGATTCCAGCTCTGGTACTGACTTGTCCTATGGCCTTGGGCAAAGCAGCATAGTCTCTGTGACACTCCCAAATGGCCAGGATGATGCCATCCCCACTGACCTCATTGGAACATTGTGTCAACTAGTCGAAAAAAAAATTGTTGTGGGGGTTGGGGTGGAGATAGGGAAGTATAAGAATTTTTTTTAAGTTTCATATGATGGCAGACCAAAAGGAATGCTTAGAAAGGAAAAGTGAGAAGAGAATTGGTTGATTTCTTTGGCATGGTAAGGGACATAAAAATATGTCCAAAGGTATTTTTTGAAAAAAAACAAAAAATGTAGATAATGAAATTTTGAAATGCCATTCTTGCAAGAAGCCATTTAAAATGTGGGGCCAGCACAGTAGGGTGGGCATTTGCCTTGCATGCAGCCTATCCAGGTTCAATCCCGGCATCCCATATGGTCCCCCAAGTACTGCCAGGAGTAATTCCTGAGTGCAGAGTCAGGAATAACCTATGAGCATCTCCAGGTGTGAACGAAAAAGAAAAAAAATTCTATGAGAAGAATTGCCCTCAGGCTTAAATAGTTTGCCTTTTAGCCTTATCCATAACTATCAGCATCTTTTTAGAAATGGTAAAATCTAGGGGTAGTGGGACTGAATTTAGTTCATTTTGAATAATGGAAAGAAATAAAAACACCATTTCTTCAAAGGTTTATTCTATATCATGGCAAAATAAAAGATGGCATTTGGAAATTAGAAAGAACATTGGAATTTTCCAAAGGCTATTAAGAATTGTATTTATAACAATCCAAGTTGAGAGGAATTAGCCTTGTTTCTATTGCTGTGAAATAATAGCTAGCATCTATTATTCATATAGTCTTGAAGAAATTGTATATTGAATACATTAATGGGGCATAACTCTTGTCCTCAAAGAACTTAAAGTTTTCTAAAAAGAGTGCATGTATATGGAATTGTTGCATGGTTCTTAGTAGAACGATACAATGACATCATGTTAGTATAAATAAATAAGGGTATATGAAAATGTCTCTTGTAGTCAGAGTCAACTCTTCCTAGTGAGATTAAAAACCATAGAATATTAGTCAAATAAAGACTTAAGTATGGAACTGCAGAGATATTGTAGAGGGTAAGGGAAGACTCTTGCCTTGGGAAGCACCTGACTTGGGTTGTTTCTGGCACAGATCCTGGTCTCATCCGTACCTCTCAGAGTGATCCCTGAGCACAGAACCAGTAATAGGCCATGAATACATCTAGTGTGACTGAGAAACTACCAAAAACAATTAAATAAACAAATGAATGCTACAGAGTGTGTGGAACAACATTGATAATAAAGGTTAAGATAAGAATTATCATAAACAAAACAAATTTTCTCCCAAAATTTAATGTTGAATTTGCAACCAATGCTTGTGTGACTTTAAAGTAATTACAGTCCAAAATCATTTTGAAATAAAGACTGTAAATTTAACATGGATTATTCTTTAAGTTAGGATGAGTGAATTACTATAAACAAAGTCAAAACTCAGAGAAAGTTTTGTAATTCATGTCACAAAAACCTAATACTCCAATTATATTACTGTATCAAGGTCAAAAATCCAAGTGAAACAGTAATTAGTAGTCTCGAAGAATATACACACTGCCTAAATAAATGAGAAGATGACATTCAATCTCTTCCCAGTAAGATACATATTGAGTTTAGAGGGGAAAATGTCTGGAAATAGCAGACTGTTGAGAACTATGCATCTCTAATACATTTCAGTTGAAAGTGCAGAAATTAAAGCCCCTTAGTAAGCTTGAAGAAGTGGAACACAGCGGAATTTATCAAAATTAAAGATGTCTTTACGCTTTGCTTCAGTATGCTCACTGCTAAGAATCTTGCCTACAGATCCTCTTATACAAGAACAAAATGATACATATAAAAGTTTATTCATTGTGACATTGTAATAGCAAAATATTGGAAACCAACCAGTGACAGCAATAATGTACTAGGTTGAGTAAAGTATAGTGTGTTCTCAGAATGTAGTAACAAGCAGACACTAAAAAGAAAAGAAAGAAAATCAGATGAACAGATTAGATTGCTTTGTGCTAAGACGGCAAGTTTTCTAGGACATAGCTTACTAAAAATAAAGTGACAGAACAATGATGAGGTATGGGCTTGTTTGTGTAAGAAAGTAAGATGGTATAATGGGATGTGTGTGTTTTTTCATAATTAAAAAAATAAACATTTAAACCCAAGTCTGGAAAATTGTTTACTTTTGATATTATAAACAAATATTTAGTAAAAATGATTAAACTACTTTCAGTAGTTTTAGTAATAATCCTTTCATTGCTGATTTGATTTTCCTTTTATCCCCTTAAATAAAGCAAATATAAGTTATAGTAATACTTTTAGATTTAAACATTTTAGAGTGAAGGAAAATTCCAGTTACAGAATGGAAGGTAATGCAATAAGTCATTGAAATGAATTGAAAATGCCAATATAAGTTTTAAAAAGATTTGTTATCTAGCACAGAAATTGTGATGCTTTGTAAGAGGCCATCTTAGGTTCACTTATACACACTTATGTCTAAATTTTTATTTCCAATGGTATTGGTCCCTAAAAGAAATTGGAGCTTTCTAAGAAATATCTGCTTTGGAGGCCAGAGAGAAAGTGCAGAGACTAAGAAACTTGCTTTGCACACAGCTGACTCAAATTTGATGCCTGGCATCGCATGTCTTTTGAGTCCTGCCAATAGTGAATCCTAAACACAGTCAATGTACCTTGCAACTCTCCACACCACCACCACCAATAGTATATCAATAACATATATAATTTCTAGTTTGAGTAGAGAAGGCAAAATATAATAAAAGTATTTTCATGAATTAAAGAAATACAAATAGTATTGAATATAGTGTTGAGATTCCAAATGGTAGTAAATGATTCTATATGAGTTTCAAAAATAATGCTCTCTATAATTGACATTGAATGTATGAGAATACATGAAACTGTAACAATGTTCAAAGAGAAAGTGAAAAAAATAATCTAATCGAAAGAAAAGTCACAACTTGAGGATATCATTGAATCAAACTTCTTGTGGTTAGTCATTTAAAACGAAAAAAAATTAAGTATCTATCTCATCTTTCCAGATAAATTGTATTTCAGGCTTATAAAATAGTACTCAATGATAAGACAGAGCTCTACTTTTGTAGAAGAACAGCAACCGATATATCCAAAAAACTAAAAAAAAAAAGATTGAGTATTATCATTGTTCAACCACTAGTGAAATTTTTGATCCATGCAGAACAATAATTACTAACTGCTAAGGATGGATTACACTCCTTTTTTTTACATTATGTCCCAAAGATCTTGAGGCTCAAATAATCAAGTAACAGTTGATGGAAAACTGCAATTAATATCATGCCAAAACTCTAGCAATGGAAGAATCCCAATCTAACATCACTAAGGTGGAGCAATCAATTTTCAATGTAATATGAAATAAATTATGTTATATGGAATATGCCTCTCTTTCACCCAGTGGAATCTGTCATGTTCTTTTAATCACTGCTTCTCCCACATTGGGTTCTATCCCTGGCCTGTCATCCCAGTGAGCCTAGCAAGAAGCCAGAGGAACCCCCCACACCCTGAGGGCAGTCATTCTCAACATCCGGACTCAGCTCCTCAGAGTCCACCCAAGAGAAAAGCCGATCTCTCTTGGTTGTGGTTCATCAGTAAATGCACAAAATGAGAGCCTACTACTGAGAGTGTACCACCCACACAGCAGAACCTTGCCAGCTACCCATGTCATATTTGATGTGCCAAAAACTAGTAACAATTATAGACCTCATTCCCATGACCTGAAGGAATGGTTTGAGGCTTTTTGTGTTCCTGGAGTGAGCAGATGCCCTTGGGCTACACTAGCTCACTTCAGGACATGTGGAGATGTTACTGGTGCCTGCTCGAGCAAATCAATGAACAACGGAAGACAAGTGAAATGATACAAGTGATATGGAATATACTTTTTCTATAGGTTTAACTAAAACCTAAAAAATCCCTTTCTTTCTATACAATATGTAAGAGACAGAAACAAAAACAAAATGTTATTTTCAGAATGTGGTCAGACAGATCATGTATTAGTGATGGATGGATAGAAGGAATCTTCTCAGAGTTATAGAGCTCATTACTTATCAAATATGAAAAAGGAAGTCATATGCTTTAAAACATTGTGTATTATAATGTCTTATTAAATATGTCTTATTGAATATCTAAATGCCTTATTCAATATTTAAATAGAAATTATTCTAACAGCTAATCCTGTTTTGCCTTTTGTAGAATAGAGTTGCTAATCTATAGAAATTTGGGTTTCTGCCTTCCTAGTTTTCTCAATGTTTTATTTACATAATTCAGTGCCAGTACTAGGACTGCTGAGTGAAAAATTACCTTTTGCATAAATATTTGGCTCTGTTCCTCAATAATCACCCCTCACTACCAAGGCATAATAATCTAATATAACCAAATAGGCAGGAAAAAGGAAAATGTGAGAAATTCCATTACGAATGCCCAAGATGAACTGTCAAAGGGTATATGTCACTCCAAAGGACTTCTACTTATTGTCTATGGTAATTTATGATGACCTGGCCCCCTCTCATGGCACAAAAAGCTTATCAGATATGTTTTTTCTTCACTACTTACCAATACTATTTAAAGAGCACGATTAAGAATGGCAGTAGAAAGATTGCTAATGTACAAATTAGGGCAAGTAGCAAAGGGAAGTTACAGATTACTGACATATCAGAAGGTAATTTTGTGGCCCTGCCTGCTGTGGTAGAACCCAGTCTAGCTGAGAATTCTCAGCACATTTGTTTCTGTACACAAGGTAAGAGAAGTACCTGGACCCAACTTTTTTTTAACCACTTTTTGTATATGTCATAGATTTAATTTATATTTCAACATATTTATATTTTTATTTTTTTATTTATTTTTCATTTATTTTTATTTTTTAATTTATTTTATTTCAATCCGCCCAGTTATGCTGATATACTCACAGACATGGGGCAGAGTTGCTACCAGCTCTCCCTGTGCCCAGCCACTCACGAGGCCGCTTGCAGCCATGCAGTTCATCAATAAATGCTGTATTTAGAGGTGACTACAAGAGTATGCCACCCGTATGGCAGCCTGGCAAGCTGCCCGTGTCATATTTGATATGCCAAATACCAGTAACAATTAGGTTAGGTCATTCCTATGACCTAATATAATGGTTTGAGGCTCTTTTGTTCCTGGAGCAAGCAGATACCGTTGGGCTCTACTAACATGAGACAGAACATATGGAGATGTTACTGGAGCCCACTCGAGCAAATTGATGATGAGCGGGAAGATAGTGATAGTGATAGTGATTAAACATATAACTCTTTTTAACATGTGTATGTATTTTATGGGGGCAGTTCTTAGAGTCCTAAGGTAAAATGGTCTGTGTAAGTTTTCTTATAATGATTCTCTTGAAGGATAAAAATGATCTCAGGACTGTAGCGAAAGGACAATGATGATTTCAGAAACTGGTCATCATAAAATCATGAATGATTTAAAACCAGTTTCTCTCAGAGTAGGGTTGTTCTGCTACTGTCATGAGACTCTCAGATCAAAAGATTGGATATACAGAGAAATAAATTGCTAGTATTTTATCTGCAGGATTATGAATCGTGAAAAAATCATTTTTTAATGTTTATTTGACCTGGCTAATCACTAACAACTCCAAACACCATTTCCTTGAGCAAAGAAGAAAATATATTCATTGTATCACTGTATCACTGTATCACTGTCTTCCCGTTCATCATCGATTTGCTCGAGCGGGCCCCAGTAACATCTCCATATGTCCTGTCTCATGCTAGTAGAGCCCAAGGCATCTGCTTGCTCCAGGAACATAAAGAGCCTCAATCCATTCCGGAATGAGGTCTATAATTGTTACTGGTATTTGGCATATATATTAAATACAACACGGGTAGCTTGCCAGGCTCTGCCGTGCAGGTAGCATACACTTGTAGGCATCTCTAAGTTCAGCATTTATTGATAAACCGTGCGGCCGAGCCGGGCGCTGATAGGCTGGTCTGCTGGGTGGAGGTCTGACGAGAGAGAAGTCCGGATGTGGAAAATGGAGGCCCTCATGGAGTGGGGGTCGTCTGGCTTGTTGTAAGGCTCTGCTGCGATGGTTGTCCAGGGCTAGAACCCACCATCCCCTCCCGGGCACCTTGTGAGCAGCTGGTCACAGGGAGAGCCAGTAGCAGCTCTGCCCCATGTCTGCGAAGTCTCTGGACCGGCATACCTGAGCCGGATTTAAGAAAGACTGCTGCAGGGGTGGAACTCGATGAGCCGGGCACTGATAGGCTGGTCTGCTGGGTGGAGGTCTGACAAGAGAGAAGTCCGGATGTGGAAAATGGAGGCCCTCATGGAGTGGGGGTCGTCTGGCTTGTTGTGAGGCTCTGCTGGGATGGTGGGCCAGGGGCTAGAACACACCATCCCCTCCCGGGCGCCTCGTGAGCGGCTGGTCACAGGGAGAGCCAGTAGCAGCTCTGCCCCCATGTCTGCGAGTAGCTCTACAATATTCATTGTCGACAAAAAGAAATCAGAAAGTCAAACAATATTTGAATAAATAACTCTAAAAACCCCTAAATCAGGTACCACAGAAGTGAAAAGTCATGAAGAAAAGAGGTAGAGATTGTAAATCTGGGTAGATTATTAAGGGTGTCACCAGAACCTAGATGGATAGATTTATTGGTACTCCTATTAAGATACTTATTCTACATGCATTTGTTTTTTGTTTTTTTTTCTAATTTTAGTGAGTTTATTAAAAGTTAGATCTCTGTATCTTTTTTACATTAGAAAACTACGTTTTTTTTACTTTTAGACAGAGAATAATCCTTAGTTTAAATCACAAACACATCTTATAGCTGTTCAAAAAGGACATAATCCCTTATATCTTCTATTTTCTTGCTACTATTTAATTATTATTCTACATGCATTTGAATATCTTCTCAATGTTAGACACCATTTAGCACTAGTAACACAATGGTTAAGAAAATAGACACAATTCCAGATTTTAATGGAGCTACTAGAGGAAAAATTATGTCTCAAAAATAGCTCAGTCGAAGTTCCCGGAACTAAAGAATGCTTGCCTCAAGATCCAGGAGGCCCATAGAATACCTGCTAAAAAGAAACCCCCAACAAGAATACTCCAAGACACATCTTAATTAAAATGACAAAAACTATAGATAGAGATAGAATACTGAAAGCAGCAAGATCAAAGAAGGAAATCACATACAAAGGACCATCTCTAAGATTTACAGCAGACTTCTCTGATGAAACACTCCGAGCCCGAAAACAATGGTGGGATATTGTGAAAAAGGCTAAATGAACTGCAGGCTTCACCAAGAATTCTTTACCCGGCCAGACTCACATTCAGATATGAAGGAAAGATACACAACTTCATGGATAAGCAACAACTCAGGAACTTCATGGACTCAAAACCAACTTTAAAAGAAGGACTGAAGGGTCTACTGTAATACGACCAAACCCATAAGCACAACAAGCACAAACAGAAAGATGACACAAAATCTGATGACAATAATCTCTCTTGGGGCCAGAGCGATAGCCCAGCGGGTAGGGCGTTTGCCTTGCAGCGCGCCGGCCTGTGCTGGCCCGGGTTCGATCCCTGGCGTCCCATATGGTCGCCAGCGCACCCCGCCAGGAGTAATTCCTGAGTGCAGAGCCAGGAGTAACCCCTGAACATTACCGGGTGTGACCCAAAAAGCAAAAAAAATATATATAATAATAATCCATGTCAATGGTCTAAATGCACCAATTAAGAGACACAGAGTGACAAAATGGATTAAAAAATTGAACCCAACATTCTGCTGTCTACAAGAAACACATCTGAATAATCAGAACAAACACAGACTCAAAGTCAAAGGTTGGAAGACCATTCTCCATGCAAACAACTCCTCCAAAAAAGGCTTGTGTGGCCATATTAGTATGAGATAGTATAGACTTCAGGCTGAAAAAGGTTAGAAGGGACAACGAAGGTCATTTCTTATTACTTAAGGGGTATGTACACCAGGAAGAAATTACACTACTAAAAAATATATGCACCCAACGAGGGGCCAGCAAAATACATAAAACAACTGCTAAGAGACCTAAAAGAAGACATTAACAGTAGTACAATAATAGTTGGAGACTTTAACACTGCTCTATCAACGATGGATAGATCAACAAGACTGAAACTCACCAAGGAAATATTGGCCCTGAAGGAAGAAATGGAAGAAAGAGAGCTAGTGGATATATACAGGGCTTTTCATGCCAAAAAAGCTGAATACACATTTTTCTCTAGTGCACATGGAACATTCTCCAAGATAGACCATATGCTGAGCCACAAAGCATACCTCAATAAAATAAAAAGATAGAAATTGTGTCAGCTATCTTTTCAGACCATGATGCACTGAAAATGGAAGTTAACCATACACAGAAACAGGTAGTCAAACCAAACACCTGGAAACTGAACAGCTCACGCCTGAAGAACAAATGGGTCATAGAAGAAATCAAACAGGAAATCCAAAGATTTCTGGAAACAAATGAAAATGAAGACACCAACTATAAGAACGTGTGGGACACGGCAAAAAGCGGTGTTAAGAGGGAAGTTTATAGCTCTGCAAGCATTCATCAGGAAACAAGAAAGGGCCCACATAAATAACCTGACTACACAGCTGAAGACATTAGAAAAAGGCCAACAAAAGGAGCCCAACCCAGGCGAAAAAAAGGGAATAATAAAACTTAGAGAGGAAATCAATGAGTTGGAAACCAAAAAAAAAACCAATCCAAAAGATTAATGACACCAAGAGCTGGTTATTTTGAAAAAAATAAACAAGATTGACAAACCATTGGCAAGACTTGTAAAGACAGGGAAAGAGAGAACCCAAATAAACAGAATCAGAAATAAAAAGGGTGACATCACAACAGAAACCACAGAAATCCAAAAGATCATCAGAGATCACTTTGAGAGCCTGTATGCCTTGAAACATGAGAATCTAGAAGAAATGGATAAATTCCTGAAGTCCTATAACCTCCCACGGCTGAAACAAGAAGACCTCCAATACCTGAATAAGCCTATCACCATTGAGGAAATAGAAACAGTAATTAAAAGTCTGCCCAAACACAAAAGCCCAGGTCCAGACGGATTCCCTAGTGAACTCTACCAAACCTTTAAGGAGGACCTACTGCCAATCCTTTTCAAGCTCTTCCAGGAAATAGAAGAAACAGAAACACTCCCAAACAGCTTCTACGAGGCACATATCACCCTGATACCCAAAGCAGGGAGAGACAACACAAAGAAAGAAAACTACAGACCAATATCCCTGATGAAAACGGATGCTAAGATCTTCAACAAAATACTAGCCAACAGAATCCAAAGACTCATCAAGAAGATTATACATCATGACCAAGTGGGATTCATCCCGGGTATGCAAGGATGGTTCAACATTCGCAAGTCAATCAACATAATACATCATATCAATAAGAGAAAAAATAAAAACCATATGATCCTATCAATAGACGCAGAGAAAGCATTTGACAAAAATCCAGCACCCGTTCATGATTAAAACCCTCCAGAAAATGGGAATTGAAGGGACTTTCCTCAAGATAGTTACAGCCATCTACCAAAAGCCAACAGCGAGCATCATTCTCAATGGGGAAAAGTTGAAAGCCTTCCCCCTGAGAACAGGGACAAGACAAGGTTGCCCACTCTCATCTCTTTTATTCAATATAGTACTGGAAGTACTTGCCATAGCAATCAGAGAAGAAAAGGACATCAAGGGCATCCAGATAGGCAAGGAAGAAGTCAAGCTATCATTATTTGCAGATGACATGATATTATACCTAGAGAACCCTAAACTCTCTACCAAAAAACTCCTAGAAACAATAGACATATAGTAGAGTGGCAGGATACAAAATCAACACCCAAAAGTCGGTGGCTTTCCTATATACAAATAACAAAAGAGAAGAAAGGGATATTAAGGAAACAATTCCATTCACAATTGTGCCACAGAAAATCAAATACCTAGGAATCTACTTACCCAAGTGTGTAAAGGACCTGTACAAAGAAAACTACAAGACATTGCTCCAAGAGATAAAAGAGGACACAAGGAAATGGAAATATATTCCCTGCTCATGGATGGGGAGAATCAACATTGTCAAAATGGTAACACTCCCTAGAGCTCTGTACAGATTCAATGCAGTCCCTATAAGGATACCCATGACATTCTTCAAAGAAATTGACCAAACACTCCTGAAATTTGTATGGAACAATAAACCCCCCAAGGATAGCTAAAGCAATCCTCGGGAAAAAGAAGATGGGAGGCATCACCTTTCCCAACTTCAATCTGTACTACAAGGCAGTAGTAATTAAAACAGCATGGTACTGGAATAAAAACAGACCTGTGGACCTATGGAATAGAATTAAGTATTCTGACACCAACCAACCTCAAACACATGATCACTTAATCTTTGATAAAGGTGCAACGAGTCTAAAATGGAGTAAGGAAAGCCTCTTCAACGAGTGGTGCTGGGAAAACTGGGCAGCAACATGTAAAAAAAATGAATTTGGACCTGTGTCTAACACCATGCACAAAAATCAGATCAAAATGGATTAAAGATCTCAATATCAGACTTGAATCCATAAAGTACATTGAAGAAAATATAGGAAAAACCCTCCACGACATTGAAGCTAAAGGCATCTTCAAAGGTGAAACATCACTAACAAAGCAACTAGAAGAAAAGATAAACATATGGAACTACATGAAACTAAAAAGCTTCTGCACCTCAAAAGAAACAGTGACTAAGATACAAAAGCAGTCCACAGAATGGGAAAGAATATTCACCCAATACCCATCTGATAAGGGGTTAATATCCAGGATATATCAGGCACTGGTAGAACTTTACAAGAAGAAAACAAACAACCCCATCAAAAAATGGGGAGAAGAAATGAACAGAAACTTCAGCAAGGAAGAAATTCAAATGGCCAAAAATCATATGAAAAAAATGCTCATCATCACTAATCATCAGAGAGATGCAAATCAAAACAACAATGAGATACCATTTTACACCACAGAGACTGGCACATATTCAAAAGAGCAAGAACCAACAAGTGCTGGCGTGGATGTGGGGAAAAGGGGACACTCATCCATTGTTGGTGGGAATGCCGGCTGGTACAGCCTTTCTGGAAAAAACAATATGGACTTTCCTCCAAAGACTAGAAATTGAACTCCCATTTGACCCAGCCATACCACTCCTGGGAATCTACTCTGGGAAACCAAAAATACACAGCGGAAACACCATCCCTACTTTTATGTTCATAGCAGTGTTATTCACAATAGCCAGAATCTGGAAGCAACCAGAGTGCCCGAAAATCAATGACTGGATAAAAAAGCTTTGGTACATCTACACAATGGAGTACTATGCAGCTGTTAGGAAAAATGAAGTTATAAAATTTGCCTATAAATGGATGGACATGGAGAAGATTATGTTGAGCGAAATTAGCCAGAAGGAGAGAGACAGATACAGAATGACTGCATTTATCTATATAACATAAATATATATGTACATATTATGATACCAATATCCAAGGTCAAGTGAAACATATATCAGGAAGTCTTGTCAAAGGTGAAAATTATCACAAAAGTGTGGGAGTCAGAGGCTAGGTAAGACAGAAAATGGAACAGTGTGCTAACAATTGTCGAGGGTACTAATTCTAACCTAGAACTGAACATTAAATAGAGGCAAAAAGATACACATGACAACCCTTTAATGTATGTTCTGTAATCCATAGTCTGGAGGGAGAGGAAAAGAGAAAGAGAGAGAAATGGAAAGAAATAAAGAACCTGACTTGGAGGAGGGCTGGGTTAGGGGGGAGGGAGCCGGGGACTTTGGTGGTGGGAGATGGGCACTGGTTGTGGGATGGGTGCTGGAACACTGTATGACCAAAAATATGAACTTTTTAATTGTATATCTTTGTAATTGAAAAAATAAAAAAATTAAATCAAAAAAAATAGCTCAGTCATCAAGTAACATTTGAGCAATGTGCTACAAAGGAACAGTACTTGGCTAGGAACAGCGTGGATAGTTAGAAGTTGGGAAGGTTTTTTCCAAGAAGCATACTCAAATTGAATCTTGAAGTGAATGTGCAATAGAGTTCAAGACATCAGAAATAACATCTAATCATTCCAGAGGCAAGAAATATAGCTCTTCAAAGGATAGAAAAAAGGGTGAGCAATGAGAGTAGTTTAAAATACCAATCATCTTTGCCTTGCAGAGAACCATTATCATTTATTGAAAATAACGCTGATTGTTTTACAAACATTTCATCCCTCTGTGAAAAATCAAGGAACTGGATTACATTCCTAGGTCAGGGGCCTGACCTATAGAACAGAGGATAGGGTATTTGCCTTGCACATGGCTGACCCAGGTTTGATCCCTGGCATCCCATAGTTTCCCCCCATCCCCACACCACAGCACCTCCAGGAGTAATTCCTGAATGCGGAGCCAGGAATAACCCCTGGGCATCTCTGGGTGTGACGCAAAACACACACACACACATACACACACACACAGTACCAGGTCAATATTTCAAGGTTCATAGCTACCAAATTCCAAGCTGCAAGTGTCAGGCACTCATGACAAATTAATTTACAATTTCTTTGTACTTGGCCCTGAGATAGAATCTGGTACTTTAAACAATTGATGCATCATCAGGTTTCATAGTTTATTGTATCACATTAGTTAACTATATCACCTACAGTATATTCTGGCAATCCATTATCAGACAGAATCTACTATTTAAAACGGAGGTGCTCTCGAAACCAGAACTAACCCACGTTATCATGAGTTGTGTAACGGTCTTGCCAATATATTTTTCTGTTGTTGTTTCTTTGATGAGGAAACATATTCCTCAACAAAGATTCACAGTATGGAACAATTCAACTAAAAAAATAAATAATTAACTAGAGCCAGGGTATTTGTTTCCTATATCACTTATTCATGTTTATGAAGAATGTACTAGTTCCAGAGGCCCCATTTACTCTCAATGGAACAAACATCTCTGAATGCAGCAGTTAAGTGTACCTAGGTCGAGAAATCAACATGATGAACGACCTAAAACCTGAGCTGCGCAGGAAGAAGAAAGCGGCATGGAATGCCTTCAAAGGCATCGAAGAAATAGCTAAAAAGGACAAAGAACCTCCGGCTTCAGGCACATCTCTTTGACTCCACCGTTCTCCCTGCATTAACATACGCCTCAGAGACCTGGGCCCTACGAAAGCAGGATGAGAATGCTATTCGGGTCTCCCAGAGAGGAATCGAAAGAGCTATGCTTGGAATATCACACCTCACTCAAATGAGAGAAGGAATCCGGAGTTCTGACCTCCGTCACTATTCCAGAATCAGGGACGCTGTCTCATTTGCCAAGGCATCGAAAATCAGATGGGCTGGACATGTAATGCGATTTGGAGACAAACGCTGGACTAGAGCCATTACCGACTGGATCCCACGGGATATCAAAAGATCACGTGGCCGCCCACCTACAAGATGGTCTAACTTCCTTGTCAAGACCCTGAAGGAACGGTTTGAGGCTCTTCATATTTCTGAATCAACCAGATGTCATTGGGCTACATTGGCACGTGATAGGGTCCAATGGAAATGTTACTCGAGCAAATCGATGAAAAACGGGATTCAAGTGTGATCAAGTGATCACTTATTCACCGATGTGTGGAAACATTTTTAACTCTCAAGTTCTAGATTATTTTTTACTTCCATTTCAAATTCATAGTAGAATAAAAGGTTCCTGTTTAAGCCAAAATTTTCTTTCATTTCTGAGAATGTTTTATTCTACTGAGACTATTGTTTAGAGCAAGATACTTCAGGATTTTATTGTTCTCAAGTCAGAATTTTACTCCAAAATCATTCTGTGGAGATAATCCAACTTAATAATGCTTCATCAATATCACAATCAGGACAAGAATGAATAAAAACATTTATAACAAATAATTCCAGTTATTAAATAACACCATGATTGTATCCTGTTTGACTTTTGATTGATTTCTTTCTAAGTAAATTATGTTGGTAGTGTCACTGCCTTAAAAAAATAAGACAGATATCGTTTGGGTAGTTTGGATTGTTTATGGAGTTACAACACTTTATTAACTACTCTTCCATTTCCTGACATCCATGGAATGTTGACACAGAGACTCTAGAAAATACTGTAGTCTGTAGAATTTCTATAGTCATTTATAGGCAGCTTTGCTTGCATGGTAAAACCATGCAAAAGTTTTTTCCCCTGTATGCTTTTCTTACGTTATTCTTTGTCAAATTACTGCATATATTAGATCACAGAAGTTATATATTACTATGACTCCTTGTGATTTTTATATTAATATATTTATTTATAATTATATGAACTAGAAAGCTTTACTTTTGCACTATCTCTGGGAGGAAGAGAACAAGATAAAAAAATAAGTTTCTGTTCTAGCATAGATTTTCATGAACTTGCTATGAGGCTGGCAAATGAAGATCAGTTTCCTTCCTGTTAGATCTTTGGGCTCCTGCAGTTGGAGTCAGTACCTGTACAGCAAGATCCCTGTTTAGAATCAGAAACTGAGTCACATCAAGCATTTCATAAACACTGTCACATCAGGAAAGATTTCAAGAGTCATCAAAGGGAAATTGTATCTTGGAAGTTCTCAGTGTTTTGCTCTGCTCTTTCAGTACAATTTCCTCTTTCTCCCCCTCCCCTTTTCTCTTTTCATCAGTTATTGGAGTAATCAGTTTAATCTTGGCCCTTTAGACAAAATCATTCACTGAACACTGTAGGTATCACTGTCTCACTGTCTCACTGTCTTCCCGTTCATCATCGATTTGCTTGAGCAGGCACCAGTAACATCTGCATATGTCCTGTCTCATGCAAGTAGAGCCCAAGGGCACCTTCTTGCTCCAGGAACATAAAGAGCCTCAAACCGTTCCATCATGTCATGGGAATGAGGTCTCTAATGGTTACTGGTATTTGCCCGTGTTGTATATTTGAACACTGTAGGTATATTACGAGAAAAGTCCAGAGATGAATGCTGCTTGAAGAATACTGGAAATTGGAGTACTTGTTCTTTTGGATTCTCCCTGAAGCCAAACCCAAGGAAAAGAAGTGTTGTATTCAGAGGTAATCCTAACTAACAGGAATAAGGAATGAGGAAGCTGAGACAAGGAAAAGACAGTAGCCAAAAAGCATAAAGATCTGAGCCACTCTTGTAGACAGTATTGAAGGAAATTTTTTAAAAGGCAAAAGTCAGGCCACCAGTGCCAACATAAAAACTCATACAGAAGTTTTGTGCCACTCAACAACTTTTACAGAACCCAGGATTATATTACAATTTGAGTAAAATTTTGACTTATTCATTTTTTGGACAAAGTCCATATATTCTTTTTTTTCCTGTATATGAAATCCTTACTTCACTATGAACATCCTACAAGTTAACTTGTTTCTATGCAGACTTAAAGAATATGTTTTAGAGTCAATAAAAGTTGCACACCTTTATGGAATAGACAATGTCCCAAGGGTTACCACACGAAACCAAACATCCTTTTGAAAGAATGTTCAGTTTCCTATCACTCTGGCTCACTTTGAAATCTTTCATGGTTTTCCCCTCATAAATGTATAAAACATGCCTAAAATTTATTCCACTTGAATGTCGAGGAAGCTTAAATATGACTTTGTTTCTGCATGGAATCCTATCTAACTTTGATGGGGTAGTTCTAGCTCTTTGGACCTAATGCCTGTTGTGTACCTGAGCCAACTATGGTCTCCTGACAAATATAAGCTCCCCAAAGTAACAGTTATTGACAGCAAGAAGTTTTGTACATGTCAAAGTAAATGCCAAGGATACTATGAGGGGCATGAGGAATAAAAAGGACCATCTGTGGTGCCTTCAGAGTTTGATTTCTACATCCATTGATTGTTGTGTTCAGTCATCTGGTTCATGCTCCCACTAGACTGTACTTTTCCTGAGGGTCAAAAAACTTTGCCATTTCACTTTTTTAATATTGTCCACTCAAGACTTGACACATGGTGTCTAGCATATGGTGGGTGATCAATAAGTATCTGATTAATGTTTCTGAATATGTAGGGATCTTGAAGCAAATTTGTAGTATGGCCTTAATGAAGGAAGTTTATTGGAGTTTGAAGAGTTCCATGCAGTCGGGCTTTGTGTAGAATGCTTGAAATCAGTTATTCACTGTCACCAAACTCCACTCCACCCAAGTCTTGTTCATATTAAGAACAGAAGAACACAAAGTACAGACTACTTTCAACATGCTTGAGAATGACCGGCAATACAATATTATGCCTCACACCCACTGCTTAATTATTATGTACTTAATAAGTTTATGTTCATACACACAAAGGTCTTTATGTTTTCCAAGACTCAGAGAGAAAGCAGGAAGTACAGAGGGGAATTTTCTGTAGAGCAAAATATGCTTGTCAAGTCAAACATTGGAAAACAATATGAAAAGGCTAAATTGCATATAGGCATCACTGAACAGACCCAAGAGAAGAGCTGGTTTTATTAAGCAGCCAGATGGTCTTCCAGAGTAGCCAGAAGAGCAGACAGGCCCCAGATGACAAATGATGAGGGACCATCCCTGTGGGCATTTTTTGAGACAATGTGTTGACATTAGGTATGGAATGAATCCATAACTGTATAACTGTACTATTCATGCAAATTCTCAAGAGCAGGTGTTATTCACTGACCTTACCCAAATGAAATTGTGCCAGAGAAACTATCCCAGCTCTTTTTAATTCAGTTTTAGTAGGCTTCTTCAACACACCCCAATTACTTCAAAACAAAACTATAAACCAAAAACAAAGCCAAGAGGAAAGCAATTTTTAAAGCATTCTTCATTTGAAGTGGTTGACAGATGTCTTGTAGGAATTTGGAATATCATCTGGCTGATTAGAATCTACTTACTTAAAATTGACTTTTTGTGAAAAAATCACTATTGTCAGAATATAGAAGACTAGTATATATTATATTATATAATAATACCTGCTGTGCTATCACTCCGACCCCAGCCAGTTCAGTTTAATGACTCTTTCCCTGAGACAGAATATCCAAGGGGTGCCCATGTTCACTTATGCAGAAATTGTATAAGCCCATGGATTGGCTGTTCAGAGAGATGGCACCTGTTGTTCCTCTGCCATCTCTGGTGTTTGCTGCTGCACCGCTGCCATCTTAATCTGAACCCTCCTTCATTTGTCTTTTCATTATAGAGCTTTAAGAGTCCTTTATAGTCTAGAATTCTTAGATTCTAGAGGCTCTTATAAGATACATGATTTGCAAATATCTTCTTACATTTAGCAAATTGTCCTTTCTTTTTTAAAAATAATATGTTATCGATATATTATTGATACATGGGACAGAGCTACTACTGGCTCTCCCTGTGCTCAGCCAATAATGAGGCATCTGGAGGAAAGGCAGTTTCCAGCCCTGGCCTGCCATCCCAATAGAGTCTTGCAAGAAGCCAGAGGAACCCCCACACCATGAAGCAGTCATTCTCAACATCCAGACTCCACAGCTTGTCAGAGCTTCACCCAAGAGAACAGCGGATCTCTCCCCATCAGTAAATGCATGAGATGAGAGCCTACTACTGAGAGTATACCACCCATATGGCAGAGCCTGGCAAGATACCCATGTTGTATTTGATATGCCAAAAACCAGTAACAATTATAGACCTCATTCACCTGAAGAAATGGTCTGAGGCTCTTCGTGTTCCTGGAGTGAGCAGATGCCCTTGGGCTACTCTAGCATGCAACAGGATGTATGGAGATGTTCCTGGTGACCACTCAAGCAAATCGATGAACAATGGGAAGACAAGTGATACAAGTGAATATAAGAGTATTTATATAATTTTATTGGTGTCATTTTACATACCACTGTTCTTGACTGTTTTAGAAATTTAGAGAAACCATTGAAGATTGTATAGATCTCATGGTTATCTTTTTCTCAAAAGAAATTCTATGGTTTATTCCTAATAGTGTGAATGACCTTCATAGGTATGTGAAAACTATATATAACTGTATATATAAACTACATATAAACTATATGTATGGAAGAGAGAAAGAGAAGGGGGGGGGAAGAAAAGGCATTTCCTGGGTTCTCT
The DNA here is from genome assembly GCA_021461705.1 of Cryptotis parvus. Taxonomy (NCBI): domain Eukaryota; kingdom Metazoa; phylum Chordata; class Mammalia; order Eulipotyphla; family Soricidae; genus Cryptotis; species Cryptotis parvus. The sequence continues at coordinate 254,408 of JAJIBD010002247.1, forward strand.
AGTAGGCAATGGGTCTGAGTATCAAAACACTCTCCTCTAGTTGAGTAGCCCATAAAAGAATACCAGATAAGTAGACTGATCCTTTCCTAATTCAAGAATTTTGCCATTTGGAATAACTTAGAATTTATCTAATATTTACTCCAAAATTTTTAATTACTACTGCTTAACAGAGAATGGTTATTTTTGTGTTTAGACTTTAAAAAAGAGGGGTTTTCTCCCCCCCAGCCCACTCCATACCCCTCTTATGAGGGTTATAAGTGCTCTGGTGGGTAACAGCAAAATAATCTATCCTACTCTGAGTAATGACTACAAAAAATTGCAAAGACACATTTGTAGCAGAGCATATATACTTAGCAAAGAGAGAGATGTATTATACAACTAAAATAAAGTTGTGTTACCTTTGTGAAAGAAAGGAGAGGGAATTTAAGAGAAGCCAGCAGTCCAGCCCTCATCAGCAAGAACTTCCAGTGCATCTTTCAAGTGTACAGTACTGTGCAAAATTTTAAACATACTCTCTTCTCCAGGAGAGCTGGGGTGAAAAAATGAGGCCGTATAACAAACAAGTAACAAAAACAGTAAATAACCCTGTATGTAGTCACTTGTCTTCCTGTTGTTCATCTATTTGCTCGAGCAAGTGCCAGTTACATTTCCATTCAATGAAAATGAGGTCCATTATTGTTACTGTTTTGGGGCATATCGAATATACCATGGGTAGCTTGCCAGGCTCTGCCATGGCTCTGGGTTCATCCCAGGGAGTCCAGTCTTTTTCTGTGTCAGACCACCAACCATCCAGGGGCAATGGGCAGAAACCTGGGTGTAGACAAGCCTGTCTCCAGTCTGCCACCTGCCAACACAGCCGGGCACCACAGCCATACCTGCAACACCTTGATAGGCAGGGCTGTATATAGTAAAGTAGATAAAACATCCACATGGCTGAATAAGAAGGCTTCCAAAAGAAAGTGTCTTGACTTTGGAGAAGAGACTTTACCTTTAAGAGTTTCTTTATCTTTAAGAGCATGAGATGGTGGTGGGACATAGTGCAATGCTGAATGAGAAGAGCAAAAAGGCCGAGGACACAATTAAGGTGCTATCAGTGCGTTCAGAAATAATTGATTTCCCAGGAGCAGCAGAAAGTGGAGATTCTAGCACTATACCTCTGTCTGAATATCACTTCCTGTCAGCAGATGAGATTTTCTCTTTTCCTAAAGCCCTACTTCACCAACAGTCAGCAGTTGTGCGCCAACTGCTTCTATTATAGAACCAAATGTCCAGGAAGTAGGATGTTTTTAAGCTCTTTAAAGTTAGAGCTCCAAAAGCTCAACCGCCACTAGAAAACAAGATCTGCTCTACGGTGATTCTGGTTGCTAAAGTATCCACATGGAAGTAAGTGCCCCCCAGAACTGGTGGTAAATACAAAGCATTGAGTAATTCACATGTGGGGCCGACTGTGATATTTTCTTGGCATCCAAAGGCAATTGAATGCTGCATATTAGCAGACAGCTTGGAGGTGGGTGGGGGGTGGAGAGGTGGGGAGGTGAGGAAGAGTGCCTGGCTAGTAGCCCCCAGCACAAATGAGGATGACCTAAGATCTTGCCAGACTTCATCTCTGCAGAAAAAGAAGAGGGATGGACTTGGGAGAAACTCTGCCTTGCCGCTGCTAGAAAGGAAAGAAAGAACTACAACCATGCAGCGGGAGTTCTGGATAGCAGTACTCCCTTTACTGAACATAGTTTAAGCCTTTTATACAATATTTGGGTGGAGGGGTACAAGCACAAATCACTGGGCATTTGTAACCTCCTGGGCCATTGTAACAGATAACAATGACAACAAATGACAATCACAGATTTAGCATTTGCAAGGTAACAACCATTGATTTACATATTCCTGTGGTCATAACTCACCATAGCTCAGATAAGCACAGATGTTTTGGGTGTACCATGGGCAGGGCCCATTTCTGGGGCCCTGCCCTTAGAGCCTTGTGGCAGGAAAGTGCTGGGACCTAAGGCTAGCAGCTCAGAACTCAACAGGAGGTGACAGTTACAAAAACCTAAAGTGCTTATGCTGAGGACCACCAGATCCTATCAGGACAGAGGGAAGAAGAGGCTGCTGATGAGAGTGGCCACCACCTGGCTTCTCTTCCTGACTCTGCAGCATACACACTGGCAGTTTCTCCAGAAACTGTAAAGCTGTGGATTTTAAATTGCTGGGAAAAGTTATCCTGTGGCTTTCTTTGCCCGTGGGAAGAGAGAGATAATTTTGCTCCCTTTTCTCCCCCTTCTTTCTGAAATTGTCATCACTGACTTCTTGTTTTAAATTTAACTAAGGAACTTGGGAATATGCTGGAGTTTAGAAAAGACTCTCACGTTGACTTTGTGACCCCTAGCTCTCTCCTCCATGCTCAGAATAAGATTAAATCAGTGGTAATAAAGCATAGTGCCAAGACTGACAGCCCATGAGTAGATTCAGCTTGGGTGTGGGCATTTGCTCCAGTTGACAACAAACATTCTCTCCACTCATGATAGTTCACTAAGAGCTAGGCTAATCATTTCATAGAGAATAAAGTTCTAGAGATTGTGCAGTTAATACAAGATAAGTCTATCACTCAAGGATAATGGATACATAGAAAAATATCCAGAAAAATGGTAATAGTAGAGTTCTTATTGCAGAAAGACCAAATAAAACTCTTCTGCATATGTATTTAAAAATGTAATACAGTTGGAAACAAATCCTCCAAAACCATTTAAAATAATGCTATCATGCCAATAAACTGGTCACATTTGTAATATTCTATGAGCTACAGCATAAAATGATAGAAAAAAGCCCTTCAAATAAAATAGAGGAGGGAGAGAGAGAAGAGAGAGAGGGGGTCATCTAACAAACATTAACTCCTTCTGGGTTGATCCCACTGTTTTCAAAGGGAAGATCTGGATTCGGTTTGAGGGGACCTCGGTGAAGCAGGAGCGTGGGCAGGACACCCTGACTCCAATTCACTTCAAACCTCAGAGACTTATTTTCCTCATCTGTAAAGTTAAAGCTAATAATATTTCTGTCTGCATCTTACTAGGAGCTATATGGAATAAATAACCTCAAGAACTTTAATATTTGCAAGCCATTAAATTCTTCCCAGCAACACAGCATTCTTATTGAGTTAAGAATGAGACTGTGAGAAAGTCTTCCATTAACAGTTTTGTATACCACAATGCCAAAAAAAAAATTTTAATTAGTATTTAAAAAGAGAGACTCTGAGGGGTCAGAACAATAGTACAATGGGTAAGGCACTTGCCTTGCATATGGCTGGCCCATGTTTCAGCCCCTGAATCCTATATGATTCCTTGAGTACTGCCAGAAGTCATCCCTGAGTGTAAAAATCTACCAAGCACCACAAGGTACCACCCAAAACTACAATATAAGGGAGAGAGATAGAGGAAATGAGAGAGAGAGAGAGAGAGGGAGGGGGAGGGGGGAGGGAGAGAGAAAGAGAGAGAGACACTGGAAAAGAATTGGCAATTAGAACTAAATAAAAACTTGAAAACAGAAAACAGATGCCAGAATTACTCCAGGAACAAGCCCAGCTTGGGGTATTTCAGACCAAATCCAGGATCTGCCCTGGGAATCTGGCAGCTTTACAAATGCTCAGCAGTACCAGGCATTCTTTACCTGGCAGTCATGACGCAGGTTAACAGCACAGTCAAATTTGAGTTACCATGACATATTAACTGGTCTGCACATTCTCTTCACTTTACTCAACCTCCCCTTTCATGAAAGGCCACAGTAGGTGTCATCCTGCCCTTTCTCCTCCCCTTTCCTCATCTCCTCCTCTCTCTTCTCTTTGGCTCAAGGGTACATAGGGCACTAAGCTGTCACAGTTGCCATGCCACACAAGCTGTAGGACTCGCGAGAGCATCCTCAATCAGTGATTCTAATTTAATGATCCAAAAATTCTGTCTAACTGAACCTTCTCCACGGCTTGTGCATCTGCACAGGGAACCTGGGAAGGAGATTGTTAAACTCTGCTGATGTCCTGGTGCTTAGTCAACTTCTCGTGTCTCAGCTTCAAAACCTTGCTCCAATCATTTTCCCCCTTGCACTGCAACTGCAAATTCCAGCAGCACTTCAGCACCTGTCTCCGCGTTCAGGCATCTGGAGAAAGGCGCCATGGCTTACAGAAGAAAAATGAACCCTGTTCTGCTTTTTTTGCTGCTCATTTTAAAGTCCGGGTCTTTGTGGTCTTATTTTTTCGACCCAGTACCACAGTGATGAATTGACCTCATGTCAGCTCTTCAGAAAATGTCAATTTCCTGGGACCCTCCTCCAAGACTCCAGGCTACAGATGCCAGAATATCCTTTATGACATGAACCTTGAGTATAATAATGACATTTACAATTATTGCCTGTGTGTTATCTCAGAATCCTCTGCCTCTCCTCTGACACAGCCGGATCTTGCTTCGCACAGTTCCCATATTTCAAAATTTGAATTACCCTGGCTTAGCAAGTGACCCCAGCCCCTTAACAGCACAGTCAAATTTGAGTTATCATGACATATTAACTGGGAGTAATTGTGAGCATTAGTCCACAAATCACTTATTTAAAAGTAACAGGCATGTATTATGACTGCTGGCCAGTTACATAATTTATTTCCGATTCCATTTGAGTGGTCACTAGGCATCCGTTATACAGTTCACGCACACAAACTGAAGAACATCTGGTTTTCTTTGTTTTGTGCCTCAGTGATAAAGTGATAAGCTCACTTGACATTTTAGAAAATAAGATCATTGAAAGAGGAAATTTCAAGAAAGATTGAAAACGTAGCAATAAAATGAATTGCAATAGCACTGAAAATGAAATACGAATTTAACATAATCAAGTTACAGAAGTAACTGACCATAGGGATAACTGCATCACTGTCATTTGAGGGATGTGGAAGTTAACAAAGACAAACTGAACACAACTGAGGAATATGGATTAGCAGAAAGAATAATAATGCCTCTGAGGAAGGATCACTAGTAATTAAAGAAACTAGGAGATACTTTATGACTGTGAAAGCCTGAGCAATCAAATGTTAAGAGTCTATACAACCTTAGGCATTTGGCAGTTTGCTAAGGCACAGAAAAGATGTTTGCTCATTCTGGTCAATTTTAAGAAAAAAGAAAACAAGTGCTGTCTAAATTATCCTTCAAAGTTTTTATGACAGTATAAAATAGTTTTATCGAAGCCCTAGCCAACAGGGCATTCAAACCCAATACATCAAGATCCTTTGTGAGCTGTATTACGGATTCACCACCAGGATCTCACCATTCTACAAAGAAGTGATCATCAATGTCAAAAGAGGGGTTCGGCAGGGTGATACTATTTCAACAAAACTCTTCAGCGCCACCCTCCAGAACATCATGCAACAATTAGAATGGGAAGGAATGGGAGTGAAGATAGATGGTCGGCAACTAAACCACCTCTGCTTCTCTGATGACATCGTTCTAATAACACCAAACATTAGCCAAGCGGCAGAAATGCTGGCTGACTTTGACCGAAAATGTGGAAAGATAGGTATACAGCTGAATCTCAGCAAAACTATGTTCATGAAAAATGAACTAGTTCCAGAAGCTCCATTCACTCTCAATGGAACAAACATCTCTGAATGCAGCAGTTATGTGTACCAAGGTTGAGATGTCAACATGATGAACAACCTAAAACCTGAGCTGCGCAGGAGGAAGAGAGCGGCATGGAACACCTTCAAAAACATAGAAGAAATAGCTAAAAAGACAAAGAACCTCCAACTCCGGGCATATCTCTTCAACTCCACCATTCTCCCTGCATTAGCATACGCCTCAGAGACCTGGGCCCTATAAAAGCAGGATGAGAATGCTATTCGGTCTCCCAAAGAGGAATCGAAAGAGCTATGCTTGGAATATCACGCCTCACTCAAGTGAAAGAAGGAATTAGGAGCTCCAAACTCCATTGCTGTTCCAGAGTCAGGGACGCTGTCTCATTTGCCAAGGCATCGAAAATCAGATGGGCTAGACATGTAATGTGATTTAGAGACGACCGCTGGACTAGAGCCATTACGGACTGGATCCCACGGGATGTCAAAAGATCACGTGGCCGCCCACCTACAAGATGGTCAGACTTCCTTCGCCGAGACCCTGAAGGAACGGCTTGAGGCTCTTCATATTCCTGAAGCAACCAGATGCCATTGGGCTACACTGGCACGTGATAGGGTCAAATGGAAATATTACTGGCGCCTGCTACAGCAAATCGATGAATAACGGATTTCAAGTGATCAAGTGATAAAATAGTTTAATTTTTCATGTTTCTAGTGCTTTAAATTATTGTGAACTAGGTAAATGTTAGTTATACTATGTTTTAATTTTCTTTTATATATTTATAGTGACATTTTTTCATGTTTTGACCACAATTTCTGAAGTTCATAGACAATTGCAACTTTTTCCATTGGCTATAAAGATTACTTTGTGTGGATGCACTTAAATGCCATTTTTTTATATTCTCATATCGCCATGCAAAGAAAACATTGCCATATTGATGGTTAATTATTCTTTACAGAAAAGTATGAATTTTGTTCCTGTATGCATATAGATATGCAAGGTTATTAAAGCTCATTATTTCTTGCAATGGTTTTCTGCCTTTCACTTACTATAAAAAAATGAGCTGTAAATGAAAAGAACTTAGGAACTATGGCAGAAAATCCCTGAGTTATGTTTCTACAACTTAGACATTACCTTCTCTGAAATCCTACTTCTTCATGCACACACACACACACACACACACACACACAAACACGTACACACACCATTAATAGCAAAAATAACCTACCATAAAAGTGGTTATGAGAACCTAGTTAGTGACACACATGTGTGAAAGATTCCTGTATTAGCTAGGTACTGGAGTCGGTTGGAATAGAGCCACCCCAAATACCTACATCCTAATAAACAGAATACCTCAATGCTACCTTATACAGCAAAGGGAGACTTTATATAGGTAATTAGGTAAAGGATAGCAAGGTGGATTATCTTCAAGTGCCTACACAGCTTCTAAATATCCCAATGTAACCAATCCTATATATAGTATTTATAAAGAGGTAGTTAGAATGATACCCGACCACAAAAGAGGAAGGTGGGGCTGGAGATATAGCATAGCGGGTAGGGCATTTGCCTTGCACGCAGTCTACCCAGGTTCGATCCTCAGCAACCCATACGGCCCCCTGAAGCACCACCAGGAATAATTCCTGAGTGCAGAGCCAGGAGTAATCCCTGAGCCGAATAACCGGGTGTGACCCAAATATGCAAAAAAAAAAAAAAAAAAGGAGGAAGGTTGCCTTCAATGTAGTATTTCACTTCAAAATGGAGGAGAAGAAACATACACTGTTGGTGGGAATGTTGACTTGTACAACCTTTCTGGAAAACAATATGGACATTCCTCCAAAGACTAGAAATTGAGCTCCCATTTGACCCAGCCATACCACTCCTGGGAATATTTCCTGGGAAGCCAAAACCACACAGCGGAAACAACATTCGCACTTTTATTTTCATAGCAGCACTAATCACAATAGCCAAAACCTGGAAACAACCAGAGTGCCCCAGAACTGATGACTGGATAAAGAAACTGTGGTACATCTACACAATGGAATACTATGCAGCTCTTAGGAAAAATTAAGTTATGAAATTTGCCTATAAATGGGTGGACATGGAAAGGATCATGTTGAGTGAAATTAGTCAGAAGGAAAGAGAGAAATATAGAATGACTGCATTTATTTGCATGACATAAAAATATATATATACATATTATGATACCAAAATCCAAATGTCAGCGAAACGTGGATCAGGAAGTCTTACCAAAAGTGGAAATTACCACAAATGTGGGAGTCAGAGGTTAAGAAAGACAGAGAAGGGAACATGTGCGAATAAATGTCAAAAAAGGCTAATACCAACCTAGAACTGAACATTAAATACAGGCAAAAAAAATGCACATGATGGCCTCTAAGTGTATGTATTGCAATCGTAATTTTATGTAAGAGAAGGGAAAGAGAGAGAGGGAGAGAGAAAATAGATAAAAGAACCTGCCATGGAGGCAGGCTATGGGAGGGGGAAGGAATTGGGAACATTGATGGTGGGAAATGGGCACTGGTGGAGGGCGGGGTGCTGGAACACTATGTGACCAAAACCTCCAAACATGAACAACATTGTAATTGTATATCTCATGGTGGTATAATAAAATATTTTTTAAAAAATGGAGGCAGCCACAAACTAAGAAACACAAATGACCCTTGAGGCTGAAAAGCAAAAAAGTATGTCCTCCCTCAAGTCTCCGGAATTAACCAGCCTTACCAACTCCTTAACTTCAGCAGGATTAAACTGACTTTGATTTTGGAATTCTACCCCCTAAACCTCTTAGCAAATTAGTTTATGTCATTTTTAAGCTACTAAATGTTGATGATTTGTTATAACAGCAATAGGGAACTTAAGCAACCATAAGTACCGATTTTATTGCTATGATCATGATCTGAGAGCTCTTCTCTAGCATGGTTACTTCCTTGGGTTTCATCCTAATCAGAACAAAGACCTTATAAAGAACAAGGAATGCTGAGTTTGAGCAAGACAAACAACTCTACTTGTTTTATAGTTGTCATGTAGATCTGATGAGGGAAAAACCTTCTGTACCACAAATTCATGTGTTCTGAAGATGAATTTCATGTGAAATTCTGAAGATGAAATTCATATGCTTTGTTCAAATGTATTCTATTCTCTTCAAAAATGTATCTCTTCAAATGTATTCTATTCTCTTCAAAAGAGTTATTATTCAATCATATTTTGTTCAGAAGATGGAAGCAAGCCATTTGAGCATTTCTTCTTGACTTCCCTCACAAAAACTCTCTGAACCTGCCTTCCTCAGTAACTGTCTGGAAACTCTTCAATAAAAAGAGTACTCTGGAAAATTGTTGTGCATGCTAGTCTTTAATAACCATTAAAAGATATGCTGCTAGTGCTAGAGCAATAGTACAACAGGTAAGGCCTTGCACACAGCAAAACCCAAGTTCGATCCCACCAGGTGTAAACCCTGAACATAACCCAAGTCCCATCCTCCTCTTGCCTTGCAGAGACAAGCTTCTGTAACTCCTAGCTACAAATTGTAACTCCTGAAATTAGTTAATGACAGGCTGTGAGTAGGTTTGTCTGGGTGACCCATGGCAGCTCTCATCTTAGATATAAATGATCCCTGCCATTTAGTTAATCTTGTTGTTTTAATCAAACTGTTGATAAGTTCATGTTTTAAAAGACAAAACAAGGGGTATTAGGGGAAGCACTTCTCGTCTAGTCCTTCAGTGGGAACTGGCAAATACATGGCCTGCCATCTTTATGAAGAGCCCTGGTGTTATGGGCTGGGCGTTAATATGAGCAATTTTCAATAGGACACAATCATGCTTTCTCCTGCATTAAAGAGACTCCACTCTGTCGTTATATAAGCTGACAACTTCAAGGGGTACTTTCTCCAGTCTCTTCCATAATGGCATCATACGGTCTGAAACATTGACAGGTAGGAGCACGCATTGAAGAGCAGTAAAAGAACAGTGTTATAAGGGGGAATAGTGAAAAGTCTTGATGATAAAACTCCCTATAATAGTTTCTGAGATAGTTCAACAAAATCCGATCTTAAAGTTATTACAGTTGGCAGGTGAAGAGACCATCTGAAGTTTTGTAACTTCTCAAGTGAAGGAATAAATCAGTGACGATATCTTCATATGAATTATTTTGCCAAAAATGCATTAAAACAGAAAAATTATGAAAAGTCAATTAAATAAATACAGAGTGTATTTAAATAAGTCCTGGAAACTTCAAAAAATCAATAACATAAAAAAGGCAGTAGCAACTGGAATTTTCTAACTAAAATGAGATGAAGAATTGTAATAAATACAGTGTGATAATTTGATTGGATGATGGTTTTTAAGTATGCTTTAAATAATGTTACATAGGTTATTGAAGAAATTAAAATGTAGAAAACATATAGACAATATATAATAAATTTTGATTTACTGAATGAGTTAATAGATTTTGTACATGTATGTGTATATATATTCTTAGGATACTCAAGATGAAATGTAGAGAAGTATCAAGATATTAACTATTTGCTTTAGCACGCTTTAAAGAAATATTCATAAAAGATGGCACAAATTCAGAATATCAATAAGGAATAATGGATGTTTTTAACATATAAATGGAGATAAATATATGTTTTAGGCTATATAAATATATATATGAATATATGTTTTTCAACTACATATATGTAGATATATGTGTGTATGTTTTATTGATTTGTCTTGGAAGCTATATTCAGCTATGCTTAGTGTTTAATCTTGACTCTACACTCCAGGAATCACTCCCTACCAGTGCTCAGGAAAACATATGGGGTAACAGGGATCAAACCAGGTCAGTCACATACAAGAAAAGCAACCGTCTGCTGTACTAATGTTCTATATGTGCTATGTTTAACAAAACAGATCATTGGAGTATTCACAATGCCTTTTAGTTATAAAAAATATTCAGAGAGCTATAAAACATGTTCCTTTACTCTGAGAAAATGAGATTTCCCAATCCCTCCCCCAAAAAGTAAAGAATAGAATTTGCATATCACCAGTGATTCCACTTCTTGACATCTATGCCCAAAATACCAAAAAACATTAATTCTTAAAAGTATATGCACATCTATGTTTGTTGCATCACAAACTATAATAGCATGGATATGGAAGTAACCCAGATATCTAACAACAGATGAATGGATAAAGAAGTATGTATATATACAATGGAATACTAGGCAACCATAAGAAAAGATAAAATCTTGTACTTCACTGCTACTTGGATGAAAGAGGGGGCATCTTGTTAAGCAAAAGTTAGAAAAACAAGTAGCAGATGATCCCACTTATCTATGGTGAATATAAAGACTAAATAAGAGATTAGACGGTGCACATGATTATAAACTCTGCCCTTATATTGCGAAACTGTGATTACCAACCAATGGAAAGAAGAAAGGGAAAAGGAGGAGGGAAACTAGATGTAGCACAGGAACCTGGGGGAAGGTCGTGGGCATTTTCGTGGTGGTGAAGGTGCAGTAACTTTGTAACTCAAAAGCAAACACTGGCAGCAGATAGTACAGGGAAAAGGCACTTATCTCGCATCTGCCTGATTGCTCTTCCATTTCTGGTACCCCTTAAGATCCTTTCTTTGAGCACCATCAGATGTGCTAAAAAAATAAGAATTAACATGGTTGAATTAAGCATTAACATGGTTTCCCAAAATACAATAAAATTTTTGTTCAATAAAATATAGATAATATCAGTTTCAGGACTAGAAATTCTAGTTTACAGACTTTCTTTCAAAGCAAAAAAAAATTCACCCAGGTTTTTTTTTATATTTGCATGGCTTAGAATGACAATATGACAGATAATACGCAGGGTTTTCTTATAATTCTATAGATTGGATGATAATCCAGGACACATTTTACTGGTAGCACCCCTCAGGCAAAACATACAAACTAGGGTAACTGTTTTACTATATCACTGTCACTTTCTTCCCGTTCATCATCGATTTGCTCGAGCGGGCCCCAGTAACATCTCCATATGTCCTGTCTCATGCTAGTAGAGCCCAAGGCATCTACTTGCTCCAGGAACACAAAGAGCCTCAATCCATTCCGGAATGAGGTCTATAATTGTTACTGGTATTTGGCATATATATCAAATACAACAAGGGTAGCTTGCCAGGCTCTGCCGTGCAGGTAGCATACTCTTGTAGGCATCTCTAAGTCCAGCATTTATTGATGAACCGCACTGCCACAAGCGGCCGTGCCAACCGGGCGCTGTTAGGCTGGTCTGCTGGGTGGAGGTCTGACGAGACAGAAGTCCGGATATGGAAAATAGAGGCCCTCATAGAGTGGGGGGTCGTCTGGCTTGTTGCGAGGCTCTGCTGGGATGGTGGGCCAGGGCTAGAACCCACCATCCCTCCCGGGCGCCTCGTGAGCTGCTGGTCACAGGGAGAGCCAGTAGCAGCTCTGCCCCATGTCTGCGGAGTCTCTGGACCGGCATACCTGAGCTGGATTTAAGAAAGACTGCTGCAGGGTGGAACTCGATGAGCCCGGCGCTGTTAGGCTGGTCCGGTGGGTGGAGGTCTGATGAGAGAGAAGTCCGGATGTGGAAAATGGGAGGCCCTCATGGAGTGGGGGGGTCGTCTGGCTTGTTGCAAGGCTCTGCTGGGATGGTGGGCCAGGGCTAGAACCCACCATCCCTCCCGGGCCCTCGTGAGCGGCTGGTCACAGGGAGAGCCAGATAATATAGATAATATCAGTTAAAATAGAGATAATATCAGTTTCAGGACTAGAAATTCTAGTTTACAGACTTTCTTTCAAACAAAAAAAAAATTCACCCAGGTTTTTTTTTTATATTTGCATGGCTTAGAATGACAATATGGCAGATAATATGCAGGGTTTTCTTATAATTCTATAGATTGGATGATAATCCAGGACACATTTTACTGGTAGCACCCCTCAGGCAAAACATACACAGGAGGGTAACTGTTTTACTATAACACTGAACAAATGAATGAGAAAGAAAAATGCACTCAGTTTCAAGCTTGCCAAAAAGCTAATTAATATGCAGAGAAATTCAGTACCATGTACATGCTAACTCAAAATGGAAAACTAGTTTAATATTTTGCTATTTAGGCAATAATTATCCAAGCCATGATAGGTTCCATACTGCACCTTAGAAATCTCTAGGTCCTTCCAAGAGTCCAATAGAAGAGTATGTTGTTGAATTTAGCCCAAGATCTAAAATAAAGCTATCGTGAGGTATTATAATAGAATAAGTGAGCATCAGAACAGCGACAGCTTTCAGGAGCTCCTCACCATTATGGGGGGCTTCCTTATAAAGCTCTATTTCTCCTAGGAAAACAAATACCCACCTGAACTCAGAGAAAGCCTTGTCAGGATTTCAGAAATTCAGTCCTCTGGAAATGCCCTGGCAATTTGTTTACAATAATAACTTGATGAATCTGGGCAAATATTAATCAGTGTAATGGTGGAGTGCTTTTAGGCACTAGGATCATAGGATTAATCTTTTTTGTGGGCCAGCAGAGAGGCACCCCTGACAATTCTCATGGCTTACATTTCAGGAATTACATGTGCAAAGCATATGCCTTACTCACTGTACTATCACTCTGGCCTTAGTAGCAAGATTCTCATGCAGACTTTCTCCTTCTAACCCACTGAGGCAGGTGCATCTACTTAGTCTTTTAAAGGAGAAGTCTAAGCACAATATCTGTGCAATGATTACTAAACCCTTTGAAAAGTGTTTCAAAGGAGGATCACAAGAATGCAAGAAGGCAGGGAGATATTGTATGAACCAACTGTGCTTACTTTGCATGTGGGAGCCCTTGGTTCCATTTCTAGGAAAGCTTGATCTTTAAGCACCACCAGGAGTGACCCCTGAGCAACACACTGAAAGTAACTTCTAAGCACTGGTGTGGCCTAACAACAACAGCAAAAGAATGCAAAGGACTCAGTAGTGGTGTGATATCAAAAAGGAAGCTTACAGTGGACAGGACAGACTAAGGTCATAGTCCTGCTGTCCAGAAACTGTTTCAAAGTGACTCCCACCCTGTGCTTGGTGCCAGTACTGTTTGAACAATTCTTGTAAGTACTCGTTTTCTTCTTATTCTTGTTCTCAGGAATACAAGCAAAACTGCAGACCTGGCTGTCTCCCTCAGAAATACACACAAACACTCAGGCCTGACTGTCTCCCTCAATACACGCAAACATGCAGGCCTGGCTGTCTCCCTCAGGAATACATGCAAGCATGCAGGCCTGGCTGTCTCCCTCAGGAATACATGCAAGCAAGCAGGCCTGGCTGTCTCCCTCAGAATTGCCTCATTCACCATCTGTCTCTTTCTTGACTCCACCCTGAAGCTCTTTGCACGCAGCGTGTTTGATCATCTGCTTTCTTTCTATTGATAACACAGTGGTTTAGTCCAGTGGAAGTATTGAGGTTTTGATTTCAGGAAATTTCTCTCCACTTTATCATTTATCAGTCCTTATTCCCTAGATAGAAGAGGGTAGGCAATAAAATATCCACGGAGCCTGTAGTACAATACACATGTTCTGCTGCTTTTTGTTGTTTACTTTAGTAATTAATTGTCCAAAAGTGATTACTTTGCTACCTGGCATAAAGTTTAGACCCACATTTGGTAGACAAAATTGCTTGATAACGCTGCTTAGCTTCCACAGAAAGAGGAGATTATCCTCCCCCAAAGCCGAATAGTTTCCACTGAGTCAAAAACTAAGTGAAGAACTCAAGGGGTTGTCATGAACTCACACAATGTAAAAACAGGGTGAGATTTTATAATAATACTCAGCAACTCGAGGCACTTTAAAAAAGAGTGCAGAATTCACTGCAGGGTTCACTAGGATAAGCAGCAAGGTAATTGAATCATGTTTGTGGGTTACATAGGTGAAGAGCTATGATGAGTATGTGTCAGTAGTCATGGGTACAAGAACAAAAGGTAGGACAATTAAAATGAATTGTGTTGATGCTTTTATAGTGAAACCTTACTGCTGCTGAAAAGAAAAAAGCTGTTCATTTCAGTGTGTTAGAGAAGGAAACTAAGGTCTAAAATGGTTGACCAATGGGGTGGGGGTTCTAAAATGGTTTATCAATGGCCTGGCAGAGAAGGCAGTTCCAGTTGCAAATGTCACATTAAAAAATGTTCTACATTGCTAATCATCAGGGAGATGAAAATCAAGGCAACAATGAGAAATCATCTCATATCACAGAGACCGGCACACATCCAAAGTAGTAAGAACAACCAGTGCTGGCTTGGATGAGAGGAGTAAGGGATTCTTCTTCAGTGTTGGTAGGAATGCCAACTGGTCCAGCCTTTTTGGAGAACAATATTAACAGTCCTCCAAAAACTATAAATTGAGCCCCCATTTGGCCCAGCAGTACCACTTCTGGGAATATACCTCAGGTGGTCAAAAATGCACAGCAGAAATCTGCACTTCTGTGTTTAGTGCAGCACTATTGACAAAACATACTCATCATAGATTCTGTGGGTTGCCTATGTAACCCACAAACACAATTCAATTATCTTACTGTTTATCCCAGTGAACCCTGTAGTAAATTCTGCAATCTTTTCAAAGTGCCTAGAGTTGCCAAGTATTATTATAAAATCTCACCCTGTTTTTCACAATGTATGAGTTCATGGCAACCCCTTGAGTTCTTTATTTAGTCATTCTCAACATCCAGAGACTCCCAACTTGTCAGAGCTCCACCCAAGAGAAAAGCCGATCTTTCCCCATTGCGGTTCATCTTTCCCCAATGCACCGAGATGAGAGCCTACAACTTAGAATATACCACTCACATGGCAGAGCCTGGCAAGCTACCCTGTCGTATTTGATATGCCAAAAACCAGTAACAATTATAGAACTCATTCCCATCACCTGAAGGAATGGTTTGAGGCTCTTCATGCTCCTGACACGAACAGATGCCCTTGGCTACACTAGCTCGCGACAGGAAGTATGGAGATGTTACTGGTACCAGCTCAAGCAAATCCAGGAACAACGGGAAGACAATATCCAGAATCTGGAAACAATCTAAATGTGCAAGAAAAAGACGACTGGTTAAAGAAATCATGGTATATCTACACAGTGGAATACGATGCAGTTGCTAGGAATAATGATGCCATGAAATTCGCTTATAATTGGATGGACATGGAGAGTATCAGGCTTAGTGGAAATGAGTCAGAAGGAGAGGCACAAACATAGAATAATTAAACTTATTTGTGGGATATAAAACAACATAATATGGGGGCCGGAGCAATAGTCTAGCGGGTAGGGTGTTTGCCTTGCACGCAGCTGGCCCATGCCGCCCCAGGTTCAATCCCCAGCATCCCATATGGTCTCCCGAACACTGCCAGGAGTGATTCCCTGTGTGCAAAGTCAGGAGAAATCCCTGAGCATTGCTGGATGTGACCCAAAAAAGCAGAAAAAAAAACATAATATGAAACCAATACCCAAGGACAGTAGTAACAAGAGCCAGGAAGATTGGTTCAACAGTGGAAGCCTGCTTTAAGCGCTTGAGGAAAGTCAGATGACATAGGGAAGGGACCACTATGAAAAGATTAGTTGTAAGTTATCACTCTATATAAGAACTGCATGCTGAAAGTAGATAAAGGAACAAACATGATAACCTCTCAGTATCTATATTGCAAACCATAATGCTCAAATGGAGAGAGAGAAATAGGGATAAAGAATAAAGTACCTGCCATAGACACAGGCTGTGGGGTGAGGGTGGCAAAAGGAAGGGCTGCATTGGTGGTGGGAAATGTATACTGGTAGAGGCATGGGTGTTGGAACTTTGTGTGACTGAAGCCCAATCATGAATAACCTTATCACTGTATCCCACAGAGCTTCCAATTGAAAAACTTGGGGAGACTCTATGGTATAATAAAAAATTAAAAATGGGGAGAAAAAATGAAAATTAATTAATTAATTGGTTGATTGATTGATGGTTGATTTAATGGTTGAGAAAATTGACCACATTGATCTAACCAGAAACCAAAGACTTCTAAATACAAATATTTGCTGTTTGGGTTGTTTAAAAACAGACCATGGGGTCTATTTTTGCACCCCAGAGAAGGGGTACTAAGAGATAATACAGGGGTAAGACGTGCCTTGCTTGCAGCCAACCCAGATTCTATCCCCAGCACC
Source organism: Cryptotis parvus (assembly GCA_021461705.1). Taxonomy (NCBI): domain Eukaryota; kingdom Metazoa; phylum Chordata; class Mammalia; order Eulipotyphla; family Soricidae; genus Cryptotis; species Cryptotis parvus. The sequence continues at coordinate 271,166 of JAJIBD010002247.1, forward strand.
ATATATGGTCTCCTATGCCCTGGAAACTAGGTATTGCTAGGTATTGGTCAATCAAAGTCCCTTGAAAAGATAGATTGTTAAAGTTCTCAAGAGGAAGTTATTTATGGAGTCACCTGGGAATGCACTAGAGCTGGTCTGAAGGAATAAAACAAATGGAGATTTAGGAGAAAAGATTTTATTGTGGTGTTGCAGCCAGGATTATATGGGGCAAATTAAGAGGGTAAACAGATTTATGATTGAATAGTTTGAGTAACTGTTACAACCCTACATTATTGTGGTAGCCTCTGGTTGTCTGGTACCTGATCTTTTGATTTAAGACAAAGGTTTGATATCACATATCATAGGGTCTTATCCAAAGGGACAATTTATGATATGGTTTTGATGTTGATTGGCTTGCATATAAAAGATGTACTCACATCAAGTTGTTTATCATGGCATGGAATTAGCTAGCCCTGAAAGGGGCAGTCCCTCTCAAAATCCTCGAAGACCAAGATAATGTCTCATAAAATATAGAAAATCAGAATCATGATTAAACATAGAGGAGGTAAAGTTTATAATTTCTAAATCTGGAATTAATAGTACCCAAAAACTTATATTTTGGAAGTTTAGAATGTGGTCTTCCAAAGCACAATTGAAAATGATTCTGAAATAATAGATAGGCATCTCCAATGATCAAATACAGTCATTTCCAAAGCAAAATTCCTGCATCTGGTCTCTCAGTCTTCTCTATTTCTAAAGAATCATTTCTTCCAACTGAGATGAAGCCTCCCCGCATCTCCTATAACTTCTCTTTGATGGGCTGTTGTGGAACCTGCATGTCAACTGTGGTTCCAGTTTTCCTCTCTAACTTCAGATCCATGATTAAGAACCTAAGCTTGGTTCTTTGACATTCTTTATTTTTGGATGAGTTGAGGTCCATAAAGCAAACATCTTCTCTTTTGTGTTCATGCAGATCTATCATTAATAACAACCATCACACTAGGAAAAATATAAAACTTTTTGAGCATCTATTCTATATTTGTTAAGGTACTAAATACTATATAATCATTTTATGATTTATTCTTTTGGAACAACTATGAGATGTATTTGAGTTCTATTTTTGATAAGAAATCAGAGAATGGGAAGATAAATAAATCACTGAGACTAAAAAGGGTAGTGCCTGATTCAACCCTGGGTCAATTTGATATTCTTGCTTCCACTTTTCACCATTACTGATGCTACCTTACCATCTCAATGCATATATCCTTTTAGGGAAAAGTAACATTTGTTGCTATCCGTCAGATCTATGTCTCAGTCACTAAAGTTGCTGATTCAGAGTTGATCAAATCCAACCTGAAATTTACCACTCAGTGCTGAAATCTACCAATTTCTTTTTTGTTCTTTCTGTTTTTTGACATAACTCCTGATCATCAAACTCAGTGATGCCTGTCTCTGGATACAGGAATCACTCCTGGCAGGATTCAAGGACTATATATAGAGAGTCCCAGAGATCCAACTAGAGCAAGGCAAGCACTCTACCAGCTATACTAGCTCTCCAGTCCTGAAATAAGCCCATTTTCTTGGTGAAATACCTACAATTTTAATTGTAAAACTGGAATTCAGGGTTAGAATCTTAAGTTGAAATTAAAAAGTGGGAAAAGTTTGCTGAGGAGAAGGAAAGGGAATGATATCTTGGAAGAATTGAAATATCAGGCAGGAAGGATCTGCTTTCATCATGGAATCAGCAAATAGGGTTTCCAGTAACAATAAGAAACAATAAAAAACTTATAACTGAGGAAAACAGAAATGACCAGCACTGAAATCTGGCATTGGCCAGAGGTTGGCCAACTAATGGAGATATAGAACCCAAGAATGCCTCAGATGGAGGGTCGCCTGTTGGTCTTGCTAAAAATCTGGAGTGTTCTTGGATTATGGATGAAACTGAACCTCTACATGAAACCAAGTATTCTAGTTCTACTTCCAGAAGCTAAGTATTCTAGTTCTAAAGACTTCAGATCAAGAGAAGCAAAGAGATCTCCAGAATAAGCTTGTAAGTATTTGACCATTTGTCCTACCAAAATTACCATTAATTTAACATAAATAAAACACCACGAAACCTGTGTGTGTGGAGTAGGATAAAGGAACAAAAGTGTGTAATTTTGTTTCATTTGGCTTTGGTTTTGACTTTGTTTTGCTTTGTTTTGCCTTGGGGCCTTACCCATCTGTGCTCAGGGTTTACTCCTGGTGGGATTTAGGGGATTATATGGGGTGCTGGGAATTGAATCCAGGTCAGCCCTATCTGCAATGTAAGTGCCCTATCTAATGTACTATCACTTCAGCCTTGAATGTGTGTAATTTTTCAGCTAGCTCTTTTGCCTGAATTCTCACCCTTTTAACCCCATTACAAGCATTTGATTTGACTAAGACATTACGTAGATGAAGGCTCTGAGTAAAATATGCTAATACTGGGAATCAGTAATTCATTGGTATCTATGTGGGTTATTTGTGAATGGTATGTAAGTATTAAACAATGGAGAGCTTTGTTAGTAAAAAACAGGACTCTGAGAACACAAACCACACTACAGAATGTCAGTCCAGGCTGCTATAAAAAGGTATCTTAGTAGTTGGGGAAGGTGAGAAGAGGAAAAGATAGACATTCATTCTGCAACTTAAGTTACACACTCTATTTCTCATTTCCCATAGTCTCATGAAGTAGGAAGGAATCAAAATTCCTTGTGTTAGACCATAGAAATCGAGGTTAAGAGGTTAAAATAATTAACCATGTACCCTTTGTTAATTAATAGCAGGGAAAGAATAAAAACCCTTACTGGCCCGACTCCAAAGCCCATGTTCTTTTCCACTGTGCTATGGTGCAGGAAATGGCAAAGATATATTTGTCTTTCCTAATACCCCCAAGTTTACCACATTCTGCTAACCAGAATTGATGCACATCTGCAAAGCGGGTCTTTTAACAAATGTCATGTTCACAGACTCTGCCTGCCTCATTAGCCCCCCATGGATCAAGATTGTTTGTTAGTCCTCCTTGGGGACCAACATTCAGGTAACTATTTTTGGTTGTTAAATGCCTTATTTAATTCTCAAATGGCTTTTTTTCATTTAAAAAGCAACGTGAAAGCTTTTAAGTTTCAGAAATGACCACAGAAAGACTTGTTCGTGCCATTTTGAACTGTGACTATTGAGAAACAAATGTCTGTTTTTATTTTCAAATGTTCCTTCAACTCATGAAGACATTTCAGAAATAAGAATGAGGCTTTTATTTATTTATTTTTTATTTTTTGGAGGGGAAACACCCGGCAATGCTCAGGGGCTACTCCTGGCTCTGCACTCAAGAATTACTCCTGGAGGTGCTCGGGGGAACCATATGGGATGCCGGGGATCGAACCCAGGCCGGCACAAGCCGGCCGCAGCAAGCAAATGCCCTACCAGATGGACTATCGCTCTGGCCCCCAAGAATGAGGGTTTTAAAAACATCTTACTTATCCCTGGAGTGATCTGTTTTCTGTAGACCAGGAACCAAATTGTAGTCAAGGAGAAATACTTTGGGTTCTGCATCTCATAGAGGACTGCTGGGCCTTGAGGGTCTCCCGCTAGCATTATCTACTGAGATCTACAAATGAAACATGTGGCTTCATGCTGGCTCATATTGTGCATATCTATAGTCACCTATTGGAAGTCTTGTCATATCGCTTCATGCTACTCCCATTGCTTCCCAACCCAAGATACGAACATTGGGGTGTAGACCCTATTATTTACAGTTAGACTCTGGGACAATATTATTCTATTAATTTTCCACCTATATTTTACATGGGAGTCACTGGAGAAAATGCTTTCAGGGAAAATTTTATGAGAAATAACCTAAAAAAAGCAATGAGAAACACAAATCATAATTGTAAATTTGAAGATGACTGATGAGATGATTGAGAAACTATCCATAGACTGAATACTGACTTTTAAGTCAGGAAGAATCCCAAATGAAACCTTTAATTAAGTCAAATGATAGCAAATAGTAAATTCAGTGGGATAGGTGTTTTATGTCTTGTTTCAGAGCTTAAGTGAGCTCTTTCCTTCATATCTGAAAAAGCCTGGGGGGAGGGGTTTTAACATTTTCTTTGATTACAATTGGGGCAAATAAGGATTTTTCATTTGCTTTCCAGTGTAACCAGGACAATAAAACTGCAATACTGAAGTATCAGTGGCAGCAGTACTGGAGGCAGGTGCCAGGAGAGGTTAAAATGTCAGAACCTGTTTTTGTAAAAGATTCATCCAGGTACAGAACTCACACTGTCTTCCTCTTTCATTTCTGTGTTACTGGATGACCTTGAACATATCAGTGCCTCTGGTTTTCTTCCTAAAAATACTTGTGAAATGGTGAACCTTCAGACCAAATGATTTGGCGCAACGTCATAAATCATTCTTTTTTCCATTTTGCAATTCAACTTCTTTTCACTGATTGCTTTTTTCAAATACCCAGGTCTGGGGGTCCCAAGCAGGTGGGAAGAGATTAGCAGCAACAGGAATGAAGAAGGAAGAGTGGAATCCCCAAGAAAAGTCAAGAGAACTACAAAATGTCTTTATCTTTCATTTCAGCAGGAAAAGAGTTCCTGAGGTACAGATGAAAGAACCAAAATAGGCAAGTGAGTGTAGGGAACTCAGAGACAAGGAACCCCAGAGACAAACAAGGTTAATAAATCCTGCATCACTGTCTGTTTGGCATAGTTCCCCAGAATGCTACCTTGAGGATTCTCGGAAGACTCCCAGGTGGTCACAGGAAGGGATTCGTCTGGAGGATTCTCAGGTGGCATAGCAGGGTGTGCTGTGGTTGGCTACTCATGTCTGGCATGGACGCAGATGAGAGAGCTATTGTATAACCCTATGTGCGAAATATTCTCAGAATACATCCATGTGATAGCTGCCATAAATATCATTTGTCATGAAATAAAACTGAGAATTTAAAGCGTTAAAACATAGTTCTTTAAATTTTCTAATTAATTTCTTAATTCTGAGAGGGTGCCCAGGCTGTGATTTGAAGTTCAAGTTGTCTCTTTCCAAAACCCAGGTGTCTTCAGAGAAGGTGTCTACCTGACAACTTAATTCTGTGAACTAGGAGAAGCTATGTGATACTGGCCTTGAAGTTTGCTTTGCATAAGAGAATACGGTAGTCATAGCAACACATATTTCACTGAGAGGATTTTTTAGGTAACAGTATGGTAAACAGAAGGCATCAAAATAATGTAATGTCACCTAACATAAGTCACAGTCCTCTTCCTATGTTCATCTTCACACTAAAATACTGCTCTCTGAAAATGACTCACTATAGGACCCTAGTTCCTTGTAAATCAGTCAATCCAGAGTATTTGATTGCCTTCAGAGATCTGTAAATTCTCTTTTATAAAATGCCTCCTGTGAAGCGCTGCCTTGGTTAAGTCTGTAAGAGTGATCTTTCCCCATTGGCAGCCCTCTAAAGTGTTGGAGTTACTGCTATAACTAATGTTTCTCTAGGGGCCTTAATGGATTGCTGAAAGTCTGAACTTTAATATTGCAATAACATTGGTTTTGCCTTAATACGCTGTAAAAGAGTTTTATAAAAATAAGCAGTATTTTCTATGCATATTTTCACATCCACAGCATTTGCGTATATGTGGTTTACTGTAAGCTTTTTTCCATTCTTGAAATCATAAAAATGCTCAAACTAATGCAAAAATATGGAACCAATTTCACTGGAGACCATTATGAGAATAGTCCTCTTTCATACATTTGTCAATTAAATTTGTTTTCAAAATCGCCTGTGGACTGCATTGAGAAGGTTATTAATCAAAATAAATTGCTGAATGGCAGGTCATAAGAATATTATCATTCCCACATATGCACTTTCTGCTTCTATATAATCTCGAGACTGGGTACAGAATTTTACAAAGAATGGTAAGTATCTAGATTTTCACAGCATAAAAAACTGTAATGTTTAACACTAAGTTTATTGTCAAAGTTGAATGTATGTATATATATAATAAAAACAAATGTCATGCCACCAAACTGCCACTAATTTACATCCATAAGATAAATATTACTTACAATAAAATTATTCTACAGTCAATTCTCAAAGAAGGGATAGAGAGAGAAATAGAGAGAGATAGAGAGAGCCAGAGAGAGGGAGAGAGAGAGAAGAGGCAGTGTCTGCCATAGACACAGGCTGGGCGGGGAGGGAATCAGGGGACGTTGGTGGTGGGAAATGGGCACTGGTGGAGGGGATGGGTGCTGGAACACTGTACAACTGAAACTCAAACATGAACATCTTTATAATTGTATATCTCATGGTGGTATAATAAAAAATTAAAAATAGATAAATAAATAAATAAATAAAAATTATAAATTTTTGTTAGGATGAGAAGAAACCAGAAACCTGCATATCGCTGTTGAATATAAAAGGCTATAGCTAAGAAAAAACAGTGCTTAATTAATTACTTCAAAAGTTAAACATACCTTATGATAGAACAATTCTAATTCTAAGGAATTAGGAGTGGGTACTGAAATGGATATTTGAAAAACAATATTCCTAACAGCACTATTCAGAAAATTGAAATAAAGTCAAATATATTTGTAGGTGAATAAACCAAATGAACTATATTCACACAGTGGAATATTATTCAGTCTTAAAAATGGAGTTCTGATACATGCCACAGCATGCATGAACCATAAAAGTATTATGCAATGGTGAAATAAACCAGACACAAATAGATAAACAGTATATGATTCTACTTTATGAGCTACCTAGAATAGATAAGTTCCTATAAGCAGAATAAAATGGAGGTTTACAGTTTCAGAAATGGTACATTTCTAAATGTACCATTCAGAAATGGTATGTAGTGGTGATAATACCATGCAGTGGTGATAGCTATAAAGCATTTTGGCTATATTAATGATATGAATTGCTTAGATGGGAATTGAGAGAGAATTCAATGTATGACCCAGGTTTGATTCTCAGCAAGTCCCCGGGCACCAATGGAAACAACTCCCAACACAGAGCCATGAGAAAACCTCTGTACATCATCAAGTGTGATGGTTAAGGTATATTTATGTGATGCCTGTTTTACCACAATAAAATAACTAATGACTTGTGACGACAGGCTTCTTATTATGCAGCACTTAATAAAATGTGTAATGACCACCAACACAATTTTTATTTTTATTTATCTCATCCAGAGACTTACATACATAGGACAGAGCTGCTACTGGCTCTCGCTGTGACCATCTGATCACAAAGCTCCCAAGCAGGAAGGCGGGTTCTAGCCCTGGCCAGCCACCCCGGCAGAGCCTTGCAAGAAGTCATAGAAACTCCCACACCATGAGGGCCACCATTTTCCACATCCAGACTCCCCACTCATCAGAGCTCCCCCAGCAGAAGAGCTGATCACAAGCCCGCACAAAGTATCTGTGCGGTTCATCAATAAATGCTCGAGATTAGAGATGAGTACAAGAGTATTCCATCCACACGGCAGAGTCTGGCAAGCTACCCTTGTCGTATTTAATATGCCAAATACCAGTAACAATTATAGACCATATTCCCATGACCTGATGGAATGGTTTGAGACTCTTTATGTTCCTGGAGAGAGCAGATGCCCTTGGGCTACACTAGCATGTGACAAGACATATGGAGATGTTGCTGGTGCCTGCTCGAGCAAATTGATGATCAATGGGAAGACAAGTGATACAAGTGACAAGTAATTTATTCATTGGGTTTTGGACCACACCAAAAGGGCCCAGGACTTGTTCCTGTCTCTGAGCTCAGGGATCAATCCCGTGGGCCTGGGATATCATATACGGTGCTGAATATTGAACCTGAGTTGAGTATGTGTAAGGTAAGAGCCCTACTTGCTCTACTAACACTCTAGCCCAACACAATTTTTAACATCAAGACTTACAATCCAAAATCAACATTTGATTAAAACGCCTTTCTAGCATCACTGATTTAACTGTTCCCTTTAACTGTTACTGTCCCCAAATATTGATTAATTGTTGATTTTGTAGCAAACACACTATCTGACCCTGGCAAGACAAAAGTGAGTAAGTCATGGTGTCTTACCTAAAAGGTAATCATAGGGAACACATAGTAGGGAACATAAAATTGTTGATAGAAACATTTGTGTAACAGTTCATACAAAAGTAAATAGGGGCCGGAGCGATAGCCCAGCGGGTAGGGCGTTTGCCTTGCACGCAGCCGGCCCATGCTGGCCAGGGTTCGATTCCCGGCATCCCATATGGTCCCCGAGCACCGCCAGGAGTGATTCCTGAGTGCAGAGCCAGGAGAAACCCCTGAGCATTGCCGGGTGTGACCCAAAAAAAAAAAAAAAAAAGTTCATACAAAAGTAAATAACCCAGATCAGAGGTTAGTCTGAGAAGAGTTCCCAGAGGATAGGCATTCTTTCTGTCTCTTGAAGGAGAAATAAAAGTTTGCCTCTAGAAGAGGACCGGAAGAGCATGTCTTGGGGCTGTATCAGCTGGCATAGCTGCCATCCCTGCAGAGGAAACACGCCATGGGTGCATCAGCGAAGCCAGTTCACAGAGCCTGTTATTAAAAACAAAGACTTCATCTGAGACTGTGTGTGACTTTGAAAAAGTTTGAAAAAAGAGAAGACAGTTCAAATTTTATGCTTTAAATATGAGAAAAGCGAGCAGCAAAAGAGTGGTTAGATGGCATTGTAATCTAATTCACTCATTAATACATACAGGATTTGTAATCTAATTAATTCTTTAGTACATGTAGGATTCCATGTCAAACAATAGTTCTAGACTCAGGGAATATTTAGTAAATAAAGCAGAAAAATACCTTTTTCTCATAGAGCTAGCAGAGAGTACAAAATTTTGTTTTATATACATCTAGAGGGACTACAGAGGTACTTTTCTCATTTATAGTCTGAACTAGAAGTGTAAGCATGGTATATAAATAAGGTATATAATTAAGATTTTATAGGAAACACTAATATTTCCTTTTCATAATTATATATATACATATATCATATGTCAAGGACAGAGTTATACATATAGAGTTATATACATAAAGAGAGTTATATACGTAGATCAAGGACAGAGTTAAACAACTGCTCTTCCTAAATTGCTATTGCTTAAATTAAATAGTTTCAAGCTCTATTGAAATAATTTTGGGAAAATAAGTGACTTATCAATATTAATTGTCATCTAATAAAATCGATTCCTTAGGCAGTCTGTAATTTGGCTTTTCCTGAATATCTTCATAAAAAGTAGGCCCCGATCTTTTCTTTTACTTGGATCTATTTCATGTGAAATTGAAGAAATCGTATTTATCCATGATCCAGAGCTTCTTCTAAAGGAGTCAATGATGTGGTGTGCAGCCAAGCCTTCTGCTCACACACAATCCCAGTCTGGAGTCCAGGCAAGCCCTCTACTCACATACAATTCCAGTAATACAAAAGACTCTTGCCCGTAGGTCCTCTTAGTCTATAGTCCTGTTTGTTTTATTTGTTTTTGTAACTTTCTCTATTTCATTAAACTCACTTTCACTCTATATCATATTCCAGTTCGTCCATGGTTCAGTTGCTGTTCTAGCCATAACTTCCTCGTTATTGATTACAATGATGATAATTTTACATCTGGTTGTCAGCCCTCCCAGATCTGTGGTTTTGCTCTGGTGGTTTTCTTATAATTTAACTAAATTGAAAATTCATTTTCCTTTCTCCTTGGCATAGACTATTTTAATATGGCTATCAAAATTTGCACTTTTTAACATATTTCTGTACATTCAAGATGAAAAGAATATGAAAGAGGCTATCACTGGAGCTGCAAATTCTCCTTCTGATCCTGCTCATTCTTCTGACTTTTACTGATCATTGTGTTTAGCTGTTTGCTATCTCTGGCAAATTTCTTTTTCTTTTCTTTTTTTTTTTTTTTTTTTTTTGCATTTTGGGTCACACCTTGCAATGCTCAGGGAGTTGCTCCTGGCTTTCACTTGTATTACTTGTATCACTTGTCTTCCCTTTGATCATCGATGTGCTCAAGTGGGCACCAGTAACATCTCCATACATCCTGTCACATGCTAGTATAGCCCAAGGGAATCTGCTCGCTCCAGGAACATGAAGAGCCTCAAACCATTCCATCAGGTCATGGGAATGAGGCCTATAATTGTTACTGGTATTTGGCACATATCAAATATCACATGGGTAGCTTGCGGGCTCTGCCATGTGGGTGGGATATTCTTGTGTCACAGAATTTCAAATAACTGTGATTAATATAATAAGAGATTTAATCAGAAGTAAACAACAAGCAAGGAAGTAGACAACAAGCAAGCAAGTGTAATCCATACTTAGCTTGAAAAGAAGTTAGAAAGGGTGTATCAGACCCTTTAGGGTATGAATAGGACAATCTTCAAAATTTAACTTAATCTTTTAAACATTGAGAAACCAATTTAAATTTTAAGTTTCTTTTCCAGTTATAGAGTAAAAAATAAATCATGTTTCAAAAAAGTAAATAATCAAATAAAACAGTAAATTTTTCTAACTGGTGATACAGAAGCTTGACAGTTTCTTTTTTATTAGATTACAAGAAGTTTCTTAATATCCTAAGCAGCTTGAACATAATTCCTTATATTTTTGTGAATATTCACTCATCTTACCTTATCTTTATAGCCATTATCTGTGACACAAGTTGGAGGTTTTCCAGGATAGCAATAAAGAATGAAATCTCAATTATAACTGGCTCTACACTCAGGAATTACTCCTGGCAGTGCCAAGGGACAATATGGGATGAAAGGTATTGAACCCAGGCCAGCAGCTTGCAGCACAAAAGGCCTACCCCTGCACTATCACTTTGGCCCCTTAGTCAGAAATAAAGGACAAGCGTAGAATGACTGCATTAACTTGTGACATAAAGATATATACTAGTGTTCTACTAATTGCTGGAAATGGTAATGCCAGACTAGAACTGAGCACTGTGTAAGTAAAGGGATATACATGATAACATTAAATGTATGTAAGGCAAGCCACAATGTGTAAATAAGGGCTAGAGAGACAGAGACAAAGACAGAGACAGACAGGGACAGAGAGAAAAAGAGGAAAAGCGCTTTCCATAAAGGCAGGCTGGTAAATGGGGAGGGAATCTGTGGACATTGGTGGTGGAAAATGGGCAATTGTAGAGGGATAGGTGCTGGGACACTGTATGACTGAAGCCCAATCATGAATATCTTTGTAATTGTATATCTCACAGTGGTATAATAAAATAAAATTTAAAAAAATTAAAATTTGTTTTGCTAATATGAAATAAATTTGTTATATGCCTGTCAATGAGGCAGGCTTGGGTTGTCTGGAACCCTAGGGTCAGTGATTGTGAAATTTGTGTTACAACTTTGTGTGCTTGTAGCACTTCTAATATGAAAAGCTTTGTAAATCATGTTGTCATAATAAAATAAATAAATAATTTTGAAAAGAAAATGAGAGAGAGCTTGAGTGAGCTAACTTCTTTTTCTACATCCAATTACTTTTGAAATCAACCCAGTTTTCTATATAAAATAAACATTTTTCTAGGAATCAAAAAAATTGACCTTGAAGTCTCAATAAGTCATAAGGTATGTGTGTATGCAATAAGGTATGTGTGTATCTATCTATCTATCTATCTATCTATCTATCTATCTATCTATCTATCTATCTATCTATCTATCTATCTATCTATCTATCTATCTATCTATCTATCTATCTATCTATCTATCATCTATCTATCTACCTACCTACCTACCTACCTACCTACCTACCTACCTATCCTATCTATCTATCTATCTATCTATCTATCTATCTATCTATCTATCTATCTATCTATCTATCTATCTATCTATCTATCTATCTATCTATCTATCTATCTATCTATCTATCATCTATCTATCTATCTATCTATCTATCTATCTATCATCTATCTATCATCTATCTATCATCTATCTATCTATCTATCTATCTATCTATCTATCTATCTATCTATCTATCTATCTATCTGTCTGTCTATCTATCTATCTGACTGTCTGTCTAACTATCTGTCTAACTATCTGTCTATCTTTCTGTCTATCTGTCTGTCTGTCTAACTATCTATCTATAAGTAAATATATGTATATACATATATATGCTATCCCACTAAAAGTCATAAAAGGAATATAAAATGAAATTTCTCTCTTTCTTTGATCCTCTGGAAAAAGGTAAAGATCATAGTAAACTGGGCTGGAGTGGAAGCTCAATGGGTGAACTCATGCTTGCATGGAGGACAGGAAGTTTAACCCGCAGCACTCCATGATCCTCTAACCACTGCCTGGAGCAATGCCTGAGGACATAAACAAGAGTAGCCCCTGAACAAAGCCAGGTAGGATATCCCAGAATAAATAAAATAAAGTAATATAATGATTTTTACTGTAAGTTTTGGCAAAGGAAGTTGGACATTGGGACTGGAGCAATAGTACAGTGTGCAGGACATTTGCTTTGCACATGACTGACCCCAGCACTCCATATGGTCCCTGAGTCCTGCTGGAGTGATCTCTGAGCACAAAAAGCAAGAGTCAGCCCTGAGCAGTACTGGGTGTGGCCCATAAACAAATAAACAAGAACAAAAAGAGTTGTCCTTAAATTTTAGATATTTCTGGATTTAAGGTAAAGATTTTTTATTAATAATTCAATTTATCTTACATTCATCTAGTGAAGTATTGAGCAATTTTTTGTTTTATTTTTTTGCATCACTCTTGCCAGTGCTCAGGTTGACTCCCGGCTCTGTGCTCAGGCGTGGAATTCTGGGGATCATAGATGGTACTGAGAACTGAACCAGGGTCTGCTACATGCAAGGCAAACACCTTACCACTTTCAGTATCTTTTTATCCCCAATTTGAGTAAAATTTTAATACACATATTTCAATAATAGTATTCTGTGGGCTTCAAAATGTGTTATTATAACATTGTTGTATTCATTTTCCAATTTAATTTCTAATATTTCCTATCATCCTATCAGTATACATACTAAGTTTTTGTTTCTAATGTATTGTTTAGAGACATGGGGCAGAGCTGCTACTTGCTCTCCCTGTGCCCAGCTGCTCACAAGGCGCCCAGGAGGGATGGCGGGTTCTAGCCCTGGCCCGCCACCCCAGCAGAGCCTTGCAACAAGCCAGACGACCCCCCCACTCCATGAGGGCCTCCATTTTCCACATCCGGACTTCTCTCTCGTCAGAACTCCACCCAGTAGACCAGCCTATCACAGTCCGGCTCATGCGCCTTGCAGCCGCGGGGTTCATCAATAAATGCTGGACTTAGAGATGACTACAATAGTATGCTACCTGCACGGTAGAGCCTGGCAAGCTACCTGTGTTGTATTTGATATGCCAAATACCAGTAACAATTATAGACCTCATTCCAGAATGGATTGAGGCTCTTTATGTTCCTGGAGCAAGCAGATGCCCTTGGGCTCTACTAGCATGAGACGGGACATATGGAGATGTTACTGGAGCTCACTCGAGCAAATCGATGATGAACGGGAAGGCAGTATTGTTTATGTGGTTTTTAAAAATTTCATTGGTGTACCAGAAAATCTATTTTATTGCCATTTCTAGACTTTAAACACTTTTTGTTGGCATACTGATTTGATTTTATTTGAAGCAGAGTAGTTTATAAATAAACTACACATATTTAAAACATATAATTTGTTGGGTTTTGTCATATAACTTACCTAGGAAATTATAAAATGACAAAAAATATTCATTATCTTGAACATTGCAACTTGTAGACACATGTGTAATACTCTTCTACCACTTCTTGTCTTCTGTTTTAATTCTCAAGCAAACATTTCTTTGCTTCCTATTATGACTAATTTACATTTTCTGGAATTATATAAGACTGCATGATTTTATGTAAATAATTTCTATTTTATCAGTAAAATTATTTTGAGATTTATCTATATTATGCCATATAACATAGTTGAATCATTTTTATTTCTAAAGAATATTCCATTCATTTTCTGATTGACATTTGGCTTGTTTCTTGTTTGAAGTTATCACAACTAATGTTGCTATGAACATCCCGTGCATGGATTTGTGATGGCATATACTTTTATGTCTCTTTGGTGAAGTGACTGTTTCATGTGGTAGAAGTAGTTGTGACTTTTTAGGAAAATGACAAGCTCTGTGACAAATTGATTATCTAATTTTGCTTATTCGTCTACGGTCATACCACCCTGGCTCTTCTCTTAAGTGTACTTTAAAGAGCAAAAGTTTTTTTGTTCTGATGGGGTCCATTTCACTATAGGCTCTTTTATTTATTGATGTAGTATCTAAAATATCTTTACCCAACAAAATTTTTGATGTATTTGAAGAATCTGTGAAAGTCTTACATTTAGGACCAGATCCATTTAGAGTTCAGCTTTATATATGAGACATAAGATATTGATCTGATTTTTTCCTTATGAGAGGGTCTGGGTGACTCATTACATGCAAAAATGAGTCTTATCTTCCTATCACTGCACTGTAGAAGAATCTCCAACTATATATGAGGAGACAAGTTAAGCCAAGTTTAGAAATTTGTACAAACTAAATTTTTTTAAAATAAACTATTGCTAGGCTAGTTACATATTTCATTGGTAGAATGTATGATTTGTATTGTGTGCATGAGACCCTGAGTTCAGCCTGTGGTAGTAGAGAGGGAAGGGACTGATTCTCCAAAACACACCCATAAGTAACTTTTTTCACCATCTTTGTGAATATTTGAACAAACAGGAAAAAAAGAATTGCAATATAACTGGTTCTTTAAATTCAATGAGTTTAACATATCAACCTAGACACAGTCAACATTAATTGCTATATTTATTCTGCAACTCAGTTATTATTTTCTCCCATGTGGGTGATAAATTATGAGTATTTATTCTTTATTTCCGACTGTTACAAAATATATCATTGATCTACTTTTCTGAACTCTCTCAAGGTGTGACATTTTCAAATGCAGTAGGAAATTGGCAGACTAATGCAGTTGATCAAAATCACATCTGTACAATACGCAAGAGAAAACTTTGATTGTTAGATTAGAAATCTTCCCCTTGTTCTCAATGAGTAGGGCCTAAATTCCCAAATCTCTATATCTTGTATTCTATTTACTGTTAGAATATCCATAAATAACTCACTGGGAACACTGTGAAATACCACAAGAAGCACTGAAGAGGATAGAGAGAAAATATAGTCTCCCATGCTCATCTCTGAGGCTTGCAATTTGGAGAAACAGAAGCTACACTCAAGATAGAAATGTAAGATCATTTTAAAAAAATGTGCAAACACAAACTAGCTTGAGTCGTGACAATTAGGAAAATAAGAGAATTCCTGAAACATTTTTCCATGAAATAATATATTCATGGAAATAATATATTCATGGCCCAAGGGTTGGCGAGTGGTGATGGGAGACTCTGCAGAGCTGAGCTTAAGTCATTGTCTTGGTTCCAACCTGACCTGTGACTTTGAATTTTTTGCTCTGCATTTCCAGAATTTTATTTCTCTGTCAACTAGAGAAGCTTCTCAAGACAAGTGATTTTGAGCTCTGAAAAGCTAAGAACTTCTTTTCCCTTCTTCCTCTGAATGAATGCTACTATTAATTTGGTTCAAATTCAGTTAATGAAGTTACTGGAATTGGAATTCTAGGTGCATAATTTGAAATCCTGTTATCCAGATTTTTATGGGTTTCTTCTGGCTTTAAAAAGTGATGACCTATTTTGAACTCTCACACCAGCCTGTCTGCATCTCAGGTAGCGTCCCTGGGGTGTGCGGCTGGCCGGTCGGAAGCCTGGGGCTGTGGTAGAGCCCCAGGTCTCAGCAGAAGGTGGAATTACAACCCCCAGAAGTCCGAGCAGAACTGGAAGTAAACCGTCATTTTGAACTCTCACACCGGCCTGTCTGCATCTCAAGTAGCATCCCTGGGGTGTGCAGCTGGCCGGGCGGGGAGCCTGGGGTCGTGCTAGAGCCCCAGGTCTCGGCAGAAGGGAACTACAACCCCCAGAAGTCCGAGCGGAACCGGAAGTAAACCGTCAATTTGAACTCTCACACCGGCCTGTCTGCACCTCAGGTAGCGTCCCTGGGGTGTGCGGCTGGCCAGGCGGGTGGCCGCATCACGCAGCCGCTTATTAATACTAAAACTAGGAAATTCAACACCAAGGGAAGGTAATACCCTCAAGAAAAAAGAAGCAGTACACTAGAGGAATCTATCCCTGAACACCGCAACACCATAGGAAAACAACACAGATCCCCAGCTCGAAGAACAGAGGAAGGAATTGACCGTGAAGAATCAAAAAAGAATACAGATGTAGATGATCACTCTGACAATGAAATTAGAGAAGAAATTGGTAGGATGTTTAAGGAGCTCAATGAAAAAATTGAGCAGATGTCCAATAAAATACAGGAGAACATAAATGAAGCAGTTGAAAGGGCAGCCAATAAACTATGGGAGGACATGAGAGCAGAAATGAGAACCATGTAAATAGAAATATTATCGCTTAAAAACTCAGTAGATGAAATGAAAAACACAATCGGGGCTCTCAACAGTAGGATGACAGCAGCGGAAGAGAGAATCAGTGAGACTGAAGATGAGCTGCAGAAAGCACTCAGAACTACATAAGATGGAAAAAGATCGGAAAATGGATCAGCAATGGAACAGAGAACAATGGGATGAAGCCAGGCGGAACAACATAAGAATCAAAGGAGTCCCAGAGGGACAGGAAAGTAACCCCAAGGAAATTAAAACAGTTAAAAACATCCTGGCTGAAAAGTCCCCGAGTTAAAGATGAAGGCATCCAGATCCAAGAAGCCCGACGCGTACCAGCAAGAAGAGACCCCAATAGAAAAACCCCAAGACACATCCTAGTCAAAGTAATGGATGCCATAGACAGAGACAGAATTCTTCAGGCAGCAAGATCAAAGAAGGAAATTGTATACAAAGGAGCATCCATTCGACTTTCAGCAGACTTCTCAGAAGACACCCTCCAAGCCCAAAGGCAGTGGTGGGATATAGTAAAAAAACTTAACTGAAATGAATGCCTCAGCAAGAATTCTTTATCCAGCTAAACTCTCACTCAGATTTGAAGGACAGATATACAACTTCTTGGATAAACAACAGCTTAGGAACTTTGTAAAATCAAAACCAACCTTAAAAAGGACTAAATGATCTACTATAAGACGAGACATAACCCAAAAGAACAACCAACCTATACAGAAAGATGGCACAAAATCC
The DNA here is from genome assembly GCA_021461705.1 of Cryptotis parvus. Taxonomy (NCBI): domain Eukaryota; kingdom Metazoa; phylum Chordata; class Mammalia; order Eulipotyphla; family Soricidae; genus Cryptotis; species Cryptotis parvus. The sequence goes on from JAJIBD010002247.1 coordinate 288,409, forward strand.
CATGACAATAATCTCTCTCAATGTCAACAGTCTAAATGCACCAGTTAAGAGACACAGAGTGGCAAAATGGATCACAAAATTGAATCCGACGTTCTGCTGCCTTCAAGAAACACACCTGAACAATCGGAGCAAAGACAGGCTCAAAATAAAAGGCTGGAAAACAATCCTTCACTCAAACAACCCATCCAAAAAGGCTGGGGTAGCCATACTGGTATCTGACAACATAGACTTCAGGCTCAAGAAGGTCAGAAGGGACAGTGAAGGTCACTTCTTAATAGTCAAGGGATGCATATATCAGGAAGAAATCACGCTATTAAACATATATGCACCCAACGAGGGGCCAGCAAAATACCTAAAACAACTACTAATACACTTCAAAGAAGACATTGACAGCAACACAATTGTAGTTGGAGACTTCAACACTGCTCTATCAACCCTGGATAGATCAACAAGATTGAAACTTACCAAGGAAATACTGGCCCTAAAAGAAGAGATGGAAGAAAGAGGGCTGGTAGACATATACAGGACATTTCATCCCCAAAAAGCTGAATACACTTTCTTCTCCAGTGCACATGGAACATACTCCAAAATAGATCACATGCTGAGTCATAAATCATACCTCCATAAAATCAAGAAGATAGAAATTGTGCCAACTATTTTTTCAGACCATGATGCACTGAAAATAGAAGTTAATTGTACAAAAAACGGAGACCAATACCAAGTACCCAGAAACTAAACAGCTCACTGCTGAACAACCAGCAAGTCATAAAAAGGAAATCAAAGAGGAAATCCAAAGATTCCTGAAAACAAATGAGACTGAAGACATGCATTACCAGAACTTGTGTGATACAGTGAAAGCAGTATTGAGAGGCAAGTTCATAGCTCCTCATGCATTCATCAGAAAAGAAGAAAAGGCCATCATAAACAGTCTGACTTCCCAACTTAAGATCTTAGAGAGTGATCAACAAAAAGGAGCCCAACCCAAGCAGAAAGAAAGAAATAATAAAACTTAGAGCAGAAATCAATGAGATGGAATGTCAAAAAACAATCCAGAAGATCAACGAAACCAAAAGCTGGTTCTTTGAAAAAATAAACAAGATTGACAAACCACTTGCAAGATTTGTAAGAAAAGGAAAAGAGAGAACCCAAATAAATAGAATCAGAAATGAAAACGGGGACATCACAACTGAAAACACAGAAATTCAAAAGATCATCAGAGATTACTATGAGAGCCTGTACGCCACGAAACAAGAGAACCTAGAAGAAATGGACAAATTCCTGAATTCCTATAGCTTCCCAAGTCTGCAACAAGAAGATTTGGAATACCTCAACAAACCTATCTCCATCGAGGAAATAGAATCGGTAATCAAAAAGTCTCCCCAAACACAAAAGCCCAGGTCCAGATGGATTCAACAGTGAATTCTACAAAACCTTTAAAGAGGACCTACTCTCAATTCTTTTTAAGCTCTTCTGGCAAATTGAAGAAACAGAAATACTCCCAAATAGCTTTACGAGGCACATATCACCCTGATACCCAAAGCAGACAAAGATGTCACAAAAAAGGAAAACTACAGACCAATCTCCCTGATGAATACAGATGCTAAGATCTTCAACAAAATACTAGCAAATAGAATCCAAAGAGTCATCAAAAAGATTGTACACCATGACCAAGTGGGATTCATCCCGGGAATGCAAGGATGGTTCAACATCCGCAAGTCAATCAACATAATACATCATATCAACAAAAAGAAAAATAAGAACCATATGATCATATCAATAGATGCATCATAATCAGGAAGAATTCATCCCTGGAATGCAAGGATGGCTCAATATTCACAAGTCAATGAATATAATACATCGCATCAATGAGAGAAAAAAATAAAAACCATATGATCATATCAATAGACACTGAGAAAGCTTTTGACAAGATTCTACACCCATTCATGATAAAAACTCTTCATAAAATGGGAATTGAAGGACCCTTCCTCAATATGGACAAAGCCTTCCACAAAGCCATTTACCAAAATCTCCTTATGGCAAATATGCCAAGGTCTTCTTGTTCATACTGCAAATACAAGTCATCAAGGTTCTGGTTCTCAGAAAAGTGTTTGTCAGATGGAAACTGTTACCCAAGATACAATCTTTCAATAAAAAAGAGTTCTCCACAAAAGCCATTTACAGAATGAATTTTGATATACAATCAGGAAATAGTTGTGAGAAACAACACTGCTTAGAAAAGGTAGTTAAATACAAGTAACCAATTCCTTAGCTACTATTCATCAGACCTTGTTTTATCAAAAGAAAGGTAGTGAGACTAAGATAATTTTGCATATTAAAACATAGTCTTATTTGACACCATTTTCATGACATACACAGAAATGCTGAAATCAATTTTAGATAAGTGGATAGTGAGGTGATAGAAAATAAACAAATTTTGTTACACTCCCTAGTAAATAGCATACTCAATGTGGAAATCTCCAGAAAATTCAGAAAGCCCTCATTTACCTGAATCTCTATTATTTGATACTAAAGAGTGATTTAAATCCATCACTGTCAAAACATAGATCAGGAGGTCTTGTCAGTGGGTGGATTCTACTGCAAGTGTGTGTGAGTCAGAGGTTAGGTAACACCGAGAAAGGAACAGTGTACTAATAATTGTTGGGCATGATAATAGCAGCCTAGAACTGATCATTGAAAGAAGGCTAAGGGATATATATGATAACCTCTAAATATATATAAGAGAAGGAAGAGAGAGAGAGAACTAGAGAGAGAAGAGGCAAAGTGCCTGCCTTAGAGGCAGACTGGGAAAGGGTTGAGGGTATCAGGAGACATTTGTGGTGGGAAATATGCACTGGTAGAGGGATGGGTGCTATAACACTGTATGACTGAAACACAAACATGAACATCGTTGTAACTGTATATATCACGGTGATATCACTGTATGACTATCTTCCCATTCATCATCGATTTGCTCGAGCGGGCCCCAGTAACATCTCCATATGTCCTGTCTCATGCTAGTAGAGTCCAAGGGCATCTGCTTGCTCCAGGAACATAAAGAGCCTCAATCCATTCCGGAATGAGGTCTATAATTGTTACTGGTATTTGGCATATCAAATACAACACAGGTAGCTTGCCAGGCTCTGCCATGAAGGTAGCATACTCTTGTAGTCATCTCTAAGTCCAGCATTTATTGATGAACCGAGTGACCACAAGCGGCCACGCAAGCTGGGCTGTGATAGGCTGGTCTTCTGGGTGGAGTTCTGATGAGAGAGAAGTCCGGATGTGGAAAATGTAGGCCCTCATGGAGTGGGGGTCGTCTGGCTTGTTGCAAAGCTCTGCTGGGGTGGCAGGCCAGGGCTAGAACCTTCCATTCCTCCTGGGTGCCTCGTGAGTGGCTGGGCACAGGGAGAGCAAAAGTTTAAACATTAAAAATAAAAAAGGATTGGTAAATGAAGGGAGAGAAAACCTTAATAAACCAAATCAGAAATGAGGAGAGGAATATCACAGCAGAAACCACAGAAATACAAAAGATCATCAGAGATTACTTTGAGAGTCTGTATGTCAAAATAGAAGATAAACTAGAGGAGATGGACAGATACCTGAATTCCTATAACCTCCTAAGTCTAAAGCAAAAAAGGCATGGAATACCTCAATAAGTCTACCACTCCTGAGGAAAACTGAAATTGTAATTAAAAGTCTTCCCAAACAAAAAAAGACCAGGTCCATATGGATTCATTAGAGAATTCTTCTAAACCTTTAAAGAGGACATATTGCCAATCCTTTTCAAGTTTTTCAAGGAAATAAAAAGAAACAGAAATACTCCCAATTTCTAGGAGGCACATATCACCCTGATACCCAAATAAGACAGAGACATCCCGAAAAAAAGAAAATTATAAAGCAATATACTCTGATGAACACAGATGCAAAGATCCTCAATAAAATACTAGCAAACAATTCAAAGACTAATCAAAAATATCGTACACCATGACCAAATAGGATTCATCTCAGGGGTTCAAGGATGGTTCAACATTCACAAATCAATAAACATAATCATCATATCAATAAAAAAAATAAAATTGTATGATCATATGAAGAGATGCAGAGAAAGTGTTTGACAAGATCCAGCACCCATTCAGGATAAAAACTCTTCACAAAATGGAAATTGAAGGGACTTTCTTAAATGTCATCAAAGCCATCTAGTACAACTCCAAAGCAAGCATTTCTCTCAATACGGAAGACTAAAAGCCTTCCCTTTAAGATAAGGAACAAGACAAGTTTGCCCACTATAAGCACTACCATAGCACTTAGAGAAGAAAATTATATTAAGGACGTCCAGATAGGAAAAGAAGAAGCCAAACTATCACTATTTGCAGATTATATTATACTATATCTAGAGGACCCTAAACTCTCTACAAGAAACTCCTAGAAACAATAGATATGTATAGAAGAGTGGCAGGTTACAAAATCAATACCCAAAATTCAGTATCTTTCCTATAGGCAAATAATAAAAAGAAGAAAGTGATATTAAAAAATACTATTCACAATCTTGCCTCAGAAATCAAGTACCTCAGAATTAGCTTAACTAAGGGAGTAAATGACATATACAAATAAAACTACAAAACACTGATTCCAGAAATAGAGAGGAAACAAGGATATGAAAACACATTCTGTATACTCATAGTTTGAAAAAAAATCAACATTGTCAAAATGGCAATACTCCCTAAAGCATTATATTGATTCAATGCAGTCCCTATAAGGATATGTAATACATTCTTCTAAGAAATTGACCAAACACTCTTGAAATTAATATGGAACAATAAAGACCCTCAAATAGCCAAAGCAATCTTTGGGAAAATAGAATGGGAGGCAGCATCTTTCCCAACTTCAAACTGTACTGCAAAGCAGTAGTAATTGAAATAACATGGTATTTGAGTAAAAACAGACCTGTGGAATAGAGTTGAGTATCCTGACACACATTCTCAAATATACGATCATTTAATCTTTGTTAATGGAGCAAATAATATGAAGTGTAGCAGCAGGAAAGCCTATTCAACAACTGGTCCTGGGAATACTGTGCATCTGCGTGTTAAAAAAAATGAACTCAAATCTCTAACACCATGCACAAAAATCAGATCAAAATAGATTAAAGATCTGAAAAATCAGACCTGAATTGATAAAGTACATCGAAGAAAACATAGGCATAAACCTCTGCAATATTGAAGCTAAGGGCATCTTCAAAGATGAAACTGTATCACTGTATCACTGTCTTCCCATTGTTCATCGATTTACTCAAGAGGGCACCAGTAACATCTCCATAGTTCTGTCACAAACAAATGTAACCCAAGGGTATCTGCTTGCTCCATGGAAAGGAAGAGCCTCAAACCATTCTTCAGGTCATGGAATTGAGGTCCATAATTGTTACTAGTTTTTGGCATAACAAATAAATAAAACATCGATAGCTTGCCAGGCTCTGCCGTGTAGGTGGTATACTCTCAGTAGAAGGCTCTCATCTAGAGCATTTACTGATGAAACTTAAAGGGAAAGATCAGGTTTTCTCTTGAATGGAGCTCTGAGGAACTTTGGAGTCAATGTTGAGAATGAATGACAGCATGATGTGTGGGTTGCTCTGGCTTCTTGCTAGGCTTACTGGTATCAGTTAGAACCTGTCTAGAACTGTATACAATGTATAAATGTGAAAGATCTTGGGAAGGACCTTATCCTAAAATCAGCATTATCTAAGAATATCATGTTGCATGGCCACAAAGCGGCCACGCACCAAGGGAACTGTGGGTATGGCGTGGGTGGGTCTCTCTTCCAGGGCAACTGGCATGGAACCGGAGGAAAGGGCAGGGGCCAAATCTCCACTCCGAGTTCGACCAGCCTGGTCTCTCACCCGCACATGAGAGCAAACCCTTGGAGCAATGTTGGACTGGGACAGAGGCTCGCTGAGCCCCTTACCGGGAGGTCAGCTCCATGGGTTGCTTCCATGTGGGGCCAGCTGAGCAGTGCAGCTGTGGGTCTGAAGTGGATGGGTCTGGATCTCTTCCAGGGTTGCAGATTAGCTGTGAGTCTGGCGTGGGTGGGTCTCTCTTCCAGGGCAACTGGCATAGAGGCGGAGGAAAGGGCAGGGCCCAAATCTCCACTCCAAGTCCGGCCAGCATGGTCTCTCCCCGCACATAAGAGCAAACCCTTGGAGCAATGTTGGACTCGGCCAGGTGCTGGCCTAGCCCCTTGTCCCTTGCCAGTTAGATGAAACACCACTAACAAAGCAAGTAGAAGCAAAGATAAACATATGGTACTACATGAATCTAAAAAGCTTCTGCACCTCTAGAGAAATAGTGACCAAGATACAAAGACAGCCCACAAAGTGGGAAAGAACATTCACTCAATGCCCTTCTGATAAGGGGTTAATATCTAAGATATACAAGGCACTGTTAGAACTTTATATGAAAAATCAGTCAACCCATCATAAAAATGAGAAGAAATGAACAGAAACTTCAATAAAGAAAGAAATTCAAATGGCCAAAAGACATATGAAAACATGCTCAGCACCATTAATCATCAGGGAGATGCAAATCAAAACAACAATTAGATATCATCTCACACCACAGAGACTGGCACCATTCCTAAAGAGCGAGAACAACCAATGTTGGCATGGAAGTGGGTAGAAAGGGACTCTCATCCATTGTTGGTGGGAATGTCTACTGATACAGTCTTTTGGAAGACAATATGGACATTACTCAAAAATTAGAAATTGAGCTCCCATTTAACCCAGCAATACCACTCCTGGGAATATACCCTGGGAGCCCAAAAACACACACAATAGAAACACCATCTGCACATCCATGTTCATAGCAGTACTATTCACAGTAGCCAGAATACTTAAATAACCTGAGTGCCTGAGAACAGAAGAGTAGATAAAGAAACTATGGTACATCTACACAATGGAATACTATGCATCTTTTAGGAAAAAGCGAAGTTATGAAATTTGCCTATAAATGAATGGACATGGAGAGCATCATGTTGAGTGAGATTAGCCAGAGGGGAAATGACAAATATAGAATGACTGCATTTATTTGTGGGAGATAAATTAATAAAACTGCATCAAAAAATCAGTTGCAACCCCCTAATTTTTAACTTAACCAGCATCTGAATTCTATCTGACGCTAGAATGTTTACTCAGATGATCATCCTCTTATTCCTCCACTTTGTTCCTATTGGAGCCTCTCTTTCCCTGTATCTACCTGTTCTTATCTTTCTTTAGTAATTACATTGTTGTGGAATTATACCAATTTTCACAGAATAGGTAATAACTAGTGATATCTAAAAATCAAAATGTGTCAGGAGCTAGACATCATTTGTACTTAATATATAAAACATCTCCATTCTGTAAAGTTGAGCTGATTTGGAGAAGAGATTTTTACAGAACTGGAAGACACCTCAGAAAGGGACATATTATTCAATGCCTAGTGACATAATAATTCCTTGAGAAATCTTCACTTAAAATAGTCCTTCAAAATATGCTATCATAAGAGAATGGAAAGGTTATGGCTTAATTTTGAAGTTCCCCTTTACCTGAATGTTTACAGTTATCATATAGTTGGGATACTAAGCTACTCTCCGCCTGTCCATGTGGATCTTAAAAAAGTATGGTTTTTTTTTAGCTAAAAATCAAATTTCAGGATGACAGGTTTAATAAAACTATAAAATGATGTGATCCTACTCACATGCCTTGCTTCTTTACACATAGTGTACAGTAGTTTTCAACCTTCAGTCTGTAGATTAATATTGATCTACTGGCATAAAAAGGTCAAAAACCACTGGCCTGCCTTAGTTATTAACTTCTAATCTGAGAATTCAAATGAAAGGTGCAAAATGGATTAAAACTACTATATTATCAGGTAAATAACTGCTGGAGTGAGTTTTAGTGTTTTATCAGGTAAATATCTGCCAAAATGAACTTTATTGTTAAAAATAGTTGTTTATGAAAACTTTATTATTTATTGTCTCAGAAATTAAAGGAATATTGAGGGATAAGCTGAATTGCTGAGATGATAGAAGTCTGTGGAACAGGAAAGGATAGAACATGGCTCTGGAATAAGGTACAGGATACTCAGATCTGCTTTGAAAGTAATTACAGAGTTTTTCATTAATGCTGTGCAAGTAAAACTCTACTTGCCAGTTTTATGTGGGTCTTTGTGATTGCAGAAGTCATCTTACTTTTATCCAGAGGAAGTCCAAGTTCCATGAAAAATCTTACGTAGGATACTGTTGCAGTTGATATATTTGACTTTATGTCTTCTTGGGTTGTGTTTATGTTATTTTTTCAGAGATACAGTTTTTAAACTGTTGACCTACCTTTTGAGACATTTCTTCTGAGAATAATAGCAATCATGTTTAAGTTTCTATGGCACTGATAGTCACTTCATTTTGTACATCAGACATATTAAATGCCAACTCTATGTTAGACTAGACACTGACAACTGGGAATTGAAGGATGTAATATCAGAACTTCCGTTAAAGTTCAAGAGCTGACAGTATTGGTGCTGGAATGCACTCTATACCATCTCAGCCAGAGTGTTTACAAATCCATATATTTCACATATTTACAGAACTGTAAGCCATGATATTTGAACCCTGATTATGCTTTTAATAACCAAGTCCGAGAAATCATTAAAATAGTTTTAGCTTTGGAAGGCAGCAAATCAAAACAACAATTAGATATCATCTCACACCACAGAGACTGGCACACATCCAAAAGAGCAAGGACAACAAATGCTGGGGTGGATGCGGGAAAAGGGGACTCTCGTCCATTGTTGGTGGGAATGTCGACTGGTACAGCCTTTCTGGAAAACAATATGGACATACCTCTAAAGACTAGAAATTGAGCTCCCATGTGACCCAGACATACCTCTCCTGGGAATATACCTTGGGAAGCCCAAAACACACAGCAACAACACCATCTGCACTTTTATCTTCAAAGCAGCACTATTCACAATAACCAGAATATGGAAACAACCAGAGTGCCCAAGAACTGATGACTGGATAAAGAAACTTTGGTACATCTACACAATGGAATACTATGCAGCTGTTAGGAAAAATTAAGTTATGAAATTTCCCTAAAAATGCATGGGCATGGAGAGGATCATGTTGAGTGAAATTAGTCAGAAGGAAAAATAAAGATATGGAATGACTGCATTTATTTGCATGACATAAATATATAAGTATATATATATATCATATATATATATATCATATATATATATATATATCACTGTATCACTGTCTTCCCATCTTCCTGTTCATCATCGATTTGCTCTGAGTGGGCCTCAGTAACATCTCCATATGTCCTGTCTCATGCTAGTAGAGCCCAAGGGCATCGGCTTGCTCCAGGAACATAAAGAGACTCAGTCCATTCTGGAATGAGGTCTATAATTGTTACTGGTATTTGGCATATCAAATACAACACGGGTAGCTTGCCAGGCTCTGCCGTGCAGGTAGCATACTCTTGTAGTCATCTCTAAGTCCAGCATTTATTGATTAACCATGTGGCCGAGCCGGGCTGTGATAGGCTGGTCTTCTGGGTGGAGTTCTGATGAGGGGGAAGTCCAGGATGTGGAAAATGGAGGCCCTCATGGAGTGGGGGGGTCGTCTGGCTTGTTGCGAGGCTCTGCTGGGGTGGCAGGCCAGGGCTAGAACCGGCTATCCCTCCTGGGCGCCTCATGAGCGGCTGGGCATAGGGACAGCAAGTAGTAGCTCTGCCCATGTCTGTGATATATATATATATATATATATATATATATATATATATATATATATATATATATATATTTCAAACCTGGGTTGACTACATACAAGGAAAATACCTTCCCCACTGCACTATCACTCAAGTCCGTGAGGTATTTTTTTTTAATTTTATTATTATTTTTTTTGGAGTCACACCCAGCGACACTCAGGGGTTACTCCTGGCTCTGCACTCAGGAATTACTCCTGGCAGTGCTCAAGGGACCATACTGGATGCCAAGGATCGAACCCGGGCCAGCACAGGCTGGCCACATGCAAGGCAAACATCCTACCCGCTGGGCTATCTCTCCGGCCCCCTTGAGGTTTTTTGGTTTTTTTTTTTTTGCTTTTTTCTGGGGGGTCACACCCGGCAATGCTCAGGGTTTTCTCCTGGCTCTGAACTGAATTACTCCTGGCGGTGCTCAGGGGACCATATGGGATGCCAAGGATTTACCCCTGGCCACCACTGACTGGCCGCATGCAAGGCAAATGCCCTACCTGCTGGGCTATCACTCTGGCCCCTCGTGAGGTTTATTTTAATGTTCATGATAACACCAAACATTGACCAAGCGGCACACAAGCTGTCTGACTTCGACCATGAATGTGGAAAGATAGGTCTACAGCTGAATCTCAACAGAACAATGCTCATGAAAAACAAACTATTTCCAGAGGCTCCATTCACTTTCAAGGGAACAAACATCTCTGAATGCAGCAGTTATGTGCCTTTTTGCTTTCGAATTTTGGTTCCTGCTGCTTTTGGCTCCTGTGGCTTTTGGCTCCTTGGCCTTTTGCTTTTTTTTTTTTAATCCGGCCCAGGTATGCTGATCCAGAGACTCACAGACATGGGGCAGAGCTGCTACTGGGCTCTCCCCTGTGCCCAGTCGCTCCACGAGGCACCCGGGAGGGATGACGGATTCTAGCTCTGGCCCGCCACCCCAGCAGAGCCTCGCAACAAGCCAGACGACCCCACTCCATGAGGGCTTCCATTTTCCATATCTGGACTTCCCCCTCATCAGAACTCCACCTAACAGACCAGCCTATCACAGCCCGGATTGCGCAGCTACCTGCGGTCGCGCATTTCATCAATAAATGCTGGATTTAGAGTTGACTACAAGAGTATGCCACCCGCACGACAGAGCCTGGCAAGCTACCCGTGTCGTATTTGATATGCCAAATACCAGTAACAATCATAGACCACATTCCCATGACCTGATGGAATGGTTTGAGGCTCTTTATGTTCCTGGAGCAAGCAGGTGCCCTTGGGCTCTACTTGCATGAGGCAAGACATATGGAGATGTTACTGGTGCCTGCTCGACAAATCGATGATGAATGGGAAGACAGTGATACAGTGATACAGTGATACAGTGATATGTGTGTGTGTGTGTGTTTATGTTCCTGGAGTGAGCAGATGCCCTTGTGCTATCTCGTATGTGACAGGACATATTGAGATGTTTCTGGTGCCTGCTCGAGTAATCAATGATCTACAGGAAGTCAAGTGATCAAGTGACCAATATCCAAGGTCAGGCAAAACATGAATCAAGAGGTCTTGTCAAAGGTGGAATCTACCACAAGTGTGTGGGAGTCAGAGGTTAGGTAAGACAGAGAAGGGAACAGTGTGCTAATAATCGTCAAAATGATAATACCAGCCTAGAACTGATGTTGAATATAGGCAAAAGATATACTGGATAACCTCTAAATGTATAAATTGCAATCCACAATGTGTAAGAGGACAGAGAGAGAGAGAGGAAGAGATAAAGAACCTGCCATAGAGGCAGGCTAGGGGAGGGGGAGGAATTGTTGTCATTGGTGGTTGGAAATGGGCACTGATGGGTTGATGGGTGCTGGAACACTGTATGACCGAAACACGAACATGAACATCTTTGTAATTGTATAACTCACTGTCATATAATAAAATATTTAATAAAAAATAAATAGAGAAATAAATTAAATTAAAAAATAGTTTTAACTTTGGGTAGCTATACCCAAAAAATGGATGAATTGTTAAAAATTTAGTCCTTCAAAGAGTGTTCTAACAATTGTCGAAAGTACTAATACCAACCTAGAACTGAGCATTAAATACAGGCAAAAAAGATACTCATGACAATCTTTTAATGTATGTACTGTAATCCACAATCTGGAAGGGAAGGAAAAGAGAAAGAGATAGAGATAAAGGGACGTTGGTGGTGGGAAATGGGCACTGGTGGAGGGGATGGGTGCCGTATGACCGAAACCCAAATATGAACATCTTTGTAATTGTATATCTCACGATGGTATAATAAAATATTTTAAAAAAGAAAAAATTAATAAATAAAACAATTTAAAATTTATAAACAAAAAATTAGTACTTCATCCTGATATATTTCCAATATTTGGAAATTTCTGGGAAACTGTCTGATTTCCTTCACTTTCGTCTTGAAGTTAGCCTTCAGCAGCCATGTGTTGCATGTAAGCACATTCAGGAATGCATATCCTCAACTTCAAGTGCATTTTCACTCGATTCAAGGTGATAAAACAACAGAAACTGAGTCATGGCATTTGACATATCCCTCCTATTCCATAAAATAAATGGTTGGAGGGCATTCAACACCCAAAATTCAACAGAGTATCAAGTTAAACATCTCTTCATTCAGTTTATCACTTAAGAATCTGAATTTTCTTGGCATGTAAAGCGTTTTATAAAATAAATGCTTAGTACTGGGAAATTCCCAGTATATTAATCCTTGAATCATACAAGGGGAATCATTTTGTAAATGGAAATACGTTCTTTATTATAAACTGGGCAACCATTCAATCACTAAGCCTAGCTTTGAGTATCCTGTTTAATCCACCAAGCATTCTGTTCTTTTCCATTCATCTAGCTTGAGCCACAAATATGTGGCCTCTTGTTTTGTTCTCTGGGGATACTTTTTTCTTATCATAACTTCAAAGTATCCAAAGCAATAGTGCTTTTGCTTGAAAATAAATTATGAATCATTCAGTAGTTTCAGAATCAATAAAATAAAACAAACCATCCCAAATATTGCAATCATCCTTTCTTATTCTACATTTTGTAAGAAAAAATGCCATAACTTGAAAACTTGCTGCAAAAATTTTCTTGTTGAAATCAAAGTAATAAAGCTCCTAAAAGAAGAGGTACAAGTAGCCAGGAAAGTTCAGAGAGAGCAGCCAGACACCTGGAGAGGCACACTCGCCATTCAGACCTCTGATCCCCACCCCTGCAGTCCTCCAACTCCCCTTCACTCCCAACTCACGTGGGTGCTTGTTAACTGCGTGGGACTATCCCAGCCTCTTGCAGAAGCCGGGAAAAGTTCAGAGAGAGCACCCAGGTGCCTGGAGCAGCACACTCGCCATCCAGACCACTCACCACCACCCACCCTGCGGACGTCCAACTTCCCTTCACCCCCAACATAGGTGGTTATATGATTATCACATCGATTATTACAGGTCTCACACCCCCAAATTTCAAAGCCATGGGGTGTGCTAAAGCACCCAGACGAAGTACTTAGTCAACAAATATCCTACATAGAGGTACCAGGTAACAAAGCTTTCAAGATTCCTTATACTCCACAGAAACTCCACAAATAGCCTATCTACACTTGAACACACAATTTGCAACCTTCAAAGGTAGTAATGGTAAAGAAATGCAGAACTACACCAAGCTCCACGAGTAAGAAACTAGCCCAGAAAAGCCAAGCAATTAAGATGAGCTATATAACATTTCTGACAAGGAATTTCGGTAGGAACTGTTAAGAATGCATAAGGAGTTCAAAGAAGCAATGGAACACAAAGTCAATAAAATACAAGAGGACATGAGGGCAGAAATGACAGATATTAAAAATGTGGTAGGTGAAATGAAAAACTCCCTAGAAGGCCTCCTTGGCAGAGTAACAACTGCTGAAGAAAGAATTAGTGATCTCAGAGATGAGGTGCAGAGACTCTCTAGACAACAGCAGAAGATGGAAAAAAAGAATCACAATTAATAAACAGACAACAAGAGATAATATGGATGAAGTCAAAAGGAACAACATAGGATCATTGGCATCCCAGAGGGTCAGGAAGAAAATTCTGATGAAGATGCAAATGTCAAATCTGAGAAGTGTCCAGAATTAAAGAATGTTTGCTCCCATTTCAGGGGGCCTGAAGTGTACCAGCTAAAAGAAATCCAAATAAGAATACTGAAAGACACATCCTAATTAGAATGATAAAATCCATAGATAGAGAGAGAATACTGAAAGCAGCAAAATCAAAGAAGGAAATCACATACAAAGGAGCATCCCTAAGATTCACAGCAGACTTCAGATGAAACACTCTGAGCCCAAAGACAACGATGGTATATTGTGAAATGACTTAATGAAATGAAGGCCTCCCAAGAATTCTTTACCTGGCTAGATTTACATTCAGATTTGAAGGAAAGATACGCAACTTCATGGGTAAGAAACAACTCAGAAACTTCTTAGATTCAAAGCCAACTTTAAGAGAAGGACTGAAGGAGCTACTGTAAGATAAAACAAATCCCAAAAGGACAACAAGCTTATTAAAAAAGATGGCACAAAATCCCATAACAATAATCTCTCTCAACAGCCTAAATGCACCAATTAAGAGACAGGGAGTGGAAATTGGATTAAAAGACTGACTCCAATGTTCTGCTGCCTACAAAAAATGCATCTGAAAAATCCGAGTAAACACAGACTCAAAGTCAAAGGCTGGAAAACAATTCTCCACACAAACAACTCTTCCAAAAAGACTGGTGTGGCCATACTACTATCTGACAACATAGACTTCAGGATGGTTAGAAGGGACAGTGAAGGGTATTTCTTAATAATTATGGAATATGTAAATTAGGAAGAAATTACACTCCTAAACATTTAAGCACCCAATGAGGGGGCCAGCAAAATACTTAAAAAACTGCTAATAGACTTCAAAGAAGACATTGACATAACATAGCCAGGTAAAGAATTCTTGGGGAGGCCTTCATTTCATTAAGTCGTTTCACAATATACCATCATTGTCTTTGGGCTTAGAGTTTTTCATCTGAAAAGTCTGCTGTGAATCTTAGGGATGCTCCTTTGTATGTGATTACCAAGATGGATCACATGTTGAGCCACTAAACATACCTCGGTAAGGGGTCAGAGCAATACTCCAGCGGGTAGGGCATTTGCCTTGCATGCCACCCACCCAGGTTTGATCCCCAAGCAGCCCATATGGTCCCTTGAGCACCGCCAGGAGTAATTCCTGAGTGCAGAGCCATGAGTAACCCATAAGCATCAATAGATGTTGCCCAAAAAAGCAAAATAATAAAAAACAATTAAATTAAATGAAATTTCAAAAGATAGAATTTGTGTCAAATATTTTTCATACCATGATGCACTGAAAATGGAAATTAACCACACACAGAAATAGAGAGTCAAACCAAACACCTGGAAACTGAACAGCTCCCTGCTGAACAACCAGTGGGCCATAGAAGAAATCAAAGAAGAAATCCAAAGATTCCTGGAAATGAATGAAAATGAAGATAGAACTATCAGAACTTGTGGAATACAGCGAAAGCACTGTTAAGAGGAAAATTCATAGCTCTGCAAGCATTCATTAGGAAAGAAGAAAGAGACCACATAAATAACCTGACTTCAAGCTCAAAATGTTAGAAAAAAGACCAGCAAAAGGAGTCTAATCCAGCCAGAAAGAAGAAAATAATAAAACTTAGAGCAGAAATCAACAAGCTGGAATCCCAAAAAACTATCCAAAAGATTAATGAAACCAAGATCTGGTTTTGGAAAAAAAATTAACAAGAATTATAAATCACTTGCAAGACTTGTAAGGAAAGGGAAAGAGAGAACTAAAATAAAAAAGAATCAGAAATGAAAAGGAGGACATCATAACAGAAACCACAGAAATTCAAATGTCATCAAATATTACTTTGAGAGTCTGTATGCCATGAAACAAGAGAAC
>JAJIBD010002248.1:0-117233 GCA_021461705.1 Cryptotis parvus
AAGTGTGAACATCTTTGAAATTGTATATCTCACAGTGGTATAATAAAATACTTATAAAAAAAAAAAAAAAGTTATGAATCGAGATGCAATTTATACAGCACTTAAACTTTTTGTATATTTAATTCTAGAATCCAGAAAGACTAATTCAGTTAGATATTTACAGCACTCTGCTTATTACACTGTTTTTTTCCAATAGCCAAAATACTGGAAACAATGACAGCATCATTGACAAATAAAGGATAAGGATTTTTTTTTTTTATTTACCAGTGGAATACTACTCTGCTATACAAAGATAAAACTGTGTCTTTGGTGAAAACATGAAACTTGATACTATATGTATGATTTTATTCATAGATGGAAAATGAAGAAAACAGCCCAAATATATATATATATATTCCTAAGACAAAGCAAGATCTTTTATCATCATTTCCTTATACTCATGTTATTTTTTTTTTAGTCAGCTGGCTTTTCGATTTGATCTTCATTTTGTACCGGTCTTCTGGGTACTTGACCAAGCTCAGCCAATATAGTTTTTTAGCAAACATTATTTGCCTTATTCTTTTTTGCCTTTTTGGGTCATACTCGGCAATGCTCAAGGGTTACTCCTGGCTCTGCACTCAGGAATTACTCCTGGCAGTGCTCGGGAAACCATATGGGATGCCAGGGATCGAACCCAGACCGGCAGAGGCCAGCGCGTGCAAGGCAAAACGCCCTACTCGCTGGGCTATCGCTCCGGCCCCGATTTGCCTTATTCTTTAATAATCATTTAATATGAAGTGTTATAGCACAAAGTGTGTGTGTGTGTGTGCTAATTCATTCTTTGCATTTTGAAATTTTAGCTTGATTTTATTCTGGAACAATGGACCGGTGGAATCAAGTGATTTTAAAACCTATGCATGGGCATTGAACCATTCCCAGTCCTGGATGAGATAAAGGAGGGAGTAAATTTGAATCAAACTGCATGCACCTAAACCCCAAATTATAGTTCTGCATTTCTTTGATAATAAAGCAGAGTTTAAATGTCAAATTTAACATGTGAATGGAGTTATATACAAACAAGAATACTGATACTGATGTCTTGATAAAACTTTCTTGACCCTTACCCATTTACACTTATATCTAGACCTCATATTCCAGAAGCTTCAGCTACCTTGAGTTCAGGCAGTTCTCTTGCCTGGAAATGTATCACTGTATCACTGTCTTCCCGTTCATCATCGATTTGCCTCGAGCTGGCACCAGTAACGTCTCCATATGTCCTGTCTCATGCTAGTAAAGCCCAAGGGCACCTGCTTGCTCCAGGAACATAAAGAGCTTCAAACCATTCTATCATGTCATGGGAATGAAGTCTATAATTGTTACTAGTATTTGTCATATCAAATACTACACGGGTAGCTTGCCAGGCTCTGCCATGCGGGTAGCATACTCTTGTAGTCATCTCTAAATCCAGCATTTATTGATGAACGCGCGAGCCGGCTGTGATAGGCTGGTCTGCTGGGTGGAGTTCTGACGAGAGGGAAGTCCGGATGTGAAAAATGGAGACCCTCATGGGAGTGGGGGGGTCGTCTGGCTTGTTGCTGAGGCTCTACTGGGGTGTTAGGCCAGGGCTAGAACCTGCCATCCCTCCCAGGCGCCTCGTGAGTGACTGGGCACAGGGAGAGCCAGTAGCAGCTCTGCCCCATGTCTGTGAGTCTCCTGGAAATGTATACATTATATTGGCATCTCTAACATCCAGAAATAGCAAATCATTTTTTTTCTGAATCATAGGTTACATACTCTGATGGCTTCTCATTGAAGTTCAACTTTCTACCTACAACGACTCTTGCTCTCAATTTATTTTTAGGCTATAGAATCCATGGGGCAGAGGTGACCTCAGTAAGTCTTCCAAATTTATATAAATTTCCCCATTTTTCTGGGGTTCTCTGATAATTCAGCTTTTATGTGCCCCATTGGAAGTACCTTCTAGAATCCTATTATACCACTTTTATAGCATCAAAAAGTTTTTATATACAAGTATAATTTCTATCAAGGGAGAATATGCCATCAAGCTTCTTGGAAATTTTATTGAGAGTTCTAGTTATTACAGCAATAATTTTTTAGATGTGATAGACTTTATTAACAGTGTTTGTTATATTTATAGAGCTATCTTCATAGCAATAAAATTTATTCTAAACTTTTACATTTCAGAGAAGATTCCACTTCTTTGAACTGAGATAATTTGTCTAAACAAGTAGATAGTTCATGGCTTCCCATAATTCATTATTTCAGTAAAACAGGTGGACTATGCACAGAGAAAATGTTTGCTTTGGGGAGGCACTACTGGTCCACTGGAATAGGATGGGAAAAGAGAAATAAATACTGTGGAGTTAAGTAGAAAGCCACACTATCCTTTGCCAGGGGAGTGATCCTGTGAACACTAAACATTCAGTAAACAACCCTCCGGTATGTAGGCTCACTATATACAAACCTTTTGAGGACTGTTAAATTAGCTGCTGTGAAGTATATGGTGCAACAATGTCCAAACAAACAACCCTGAGTAAATTTAACACCACATGAGGGGGTATCTGTTAATTATTTGAACAATTTAGGCAGTAGAGATTGTCAACACCCAGGCTGTTGAGTTTTAGCTATGGTGTGACATAAATTAAGTCATTTGGTAGGCTTTTTGACAATACTTTGTAAGTGCAATATCCAAAAGAAGCATCAAGCCCTAATCTTTAACACCTCAAAAAGAGATTACAACCTTCTTAGCAGGGATCTTAAGGGAGTAAATGTCTAGCACTTGGGCCTGCATGAAGAGCTCCAGTGAATGCTGCCAGCTAAATGGCCTCACAGTACTAGCTCAACATCTCCTGAAGCCACCAAAGGCAAACCATACCTACTAGCACAGGAGGGCAACATTTAAGAGCTTGGCCCAAGCTAATTCATTCTATTTAGGTAGTCCATTAAATAGGACCGTCATGTCCTGGGTAGTACGTCCTGACTAAGAATATTTGAAGTTGCTGAGAAGTAGAATTCACTGTAAGGAACTCACCATGTGGGCTGGGTCAAGAGATGTACTGGTAAGAGTGAGTGCAAAAAGAACTGAAAGACTGAGACTTCTTCCAGTTAACGTGGTTCAGAGCACGAAGCAAAGCATGATCTGGGTGTGTGTCAAGGGTTTATACATGATGGGCCCTGGAAAGAGCAGAGCCATGTACAACTGTGACCTATGCTTTTTAGGTTACCATGTAGGAACATTCTGCTATAGGACAGAATTTAACTTTCCCCTATAGAAAGTTCATTCCCAGGCTGTCTTCCTAGATTATTAGGTCATTTATATATATACTTCATTTGGATGTATCCTATAAACTCTTCCTGCTTTTAAATTCTAAGTTTAATAATTATGACATATCTTAAGAACAAAGATGTCTTTGCTCATATGTCCAATCTGTACGTCTCCACTGGAATAACAAGAGATGCTACTTACAAAGTAAAAGTGAGGCTTCTCTAGTCAATCATTTCCAATAGTCAAGCAATTACATCAGATGTCAATTAAAGACTTATGCAGTTCAAGTACATCTTTGTACTATGATTCATGTTACACATCATAAAAACACTAGGCAACTATTTTATTCCTATTAACTTCATTTTCTCACAGTCTTTGGGATGATATGGGGTGGGTGTCTTTCACTCAAGGTTATGCCTAGTGGGAAAATTCAGATGAATGTCAGTAGAGAAAAGACCAATTATGTAACATCAGGCCTAATCATAACTTCCTTGGAAGTGGATTCTTCTACCTTCACCATTCAACTTGACTTTTCTAACTCATGACATTTTGTAAATTTCACCTTTGCATTTATCTATGAACAGAAAGAAAGGGAGACCTTAGTCATTTTGCCACAGAACAGAACAATAAAGGATAGGGAAACAGCCAGACAAGTGCATGCCCCTACCCAGTCTATTCTTGAGAAAGAGCCATGTGGCTCCCAAGCAGAAAGCCCAGGGCCTGTTCTTGACCATATTTGACTAGCCAGACCAAAGAACTCAACATGGCAGTTTGGTAATGTGTTGCTACTTGGATCCAGGACTGCTGGGTGAACATGAACACACCCTGCTTGGGGTCCCTATCTGCCTTTACTAATGTATGTGACAATCCCACCAAAGCAGTGAGGATCATGGGGGAAGGTTAGGCAAGAAAGTGTCACTGGAAGTAACAGGAAGCACCATGTAACCAGAAACAGCCCCCATAAAATCTTTGCTCTCTAGCAGCTAGAGACAAGAACACATGGAATGTAACAGCTCATGAGAGCCAACATCAACAGCAGGAAAAGAAACCAAAGCCCTCAATTCCCCTACCAGCGTGGTCTTAGCATCATCGGGCTGTATTTTATTCTCTAGAATTTAAAGTTTTGTTTTAAATTCTGCACATCACAGCCATACTAAATATCCCCTTAGACAAGTTGCAGAGCTGCTGAGTAAGACCCCTGCAAATCAGCAATGCTTTTTCATAAGAGCAACATCCATAATTTATATCTGCATACAATTAGCCTGTTTACATTTATACATTTTCTGCTTCCTTTTTATGTGAAATATTCCACAGGATACTTGGTAATGCATTCAGAATAACCTTTTTAAAATAAAGACTCCAGGACCAAACAGTTTATAAAATCCAATACTTTATAAATTCTTTATATGAATAAAAATAAGTGTTTTCTTAATCAGAAACAGTATATTTGTATTAGAGCTAGCCTCTCTTGCCTTCCAGGTCAACAGTCTGAAACTTTATGGATCTTTGTTCATTAAATACATTCAGGAGAAGAAAAAATTCTGTTGCAGCCTTGCTGCTTTGGTTTGCTCACAATATCGGATCCTTTCTTTTATTTATCATTAGGTAACTTTTATGACCTTGGCCAAGTCAATCCCTTGAACTAAAATGATATAGACACAAAGAAAAGTCAGTCTTGTAGAAATTTAGTATTTATGCACCAATATTCTGAACTCTTCCAATGAATTTAGTTCAGTGACTGGATTCTATGCTGGAAAGTGATTGCAGCAGAGATGAATTTTTTAAAATAAATTCATGGTAGTTGAGAAATTTCCCTGCCATGGCTGGAGTAGCAAGACAAGCAGGTATGCTGTGTCCAGAAAGTGGACCAGTGAACAAGTTTTGTTTATATGGTCCTTTACTCCTTTCTACTGGGGAGCTGAAATAAGAGGGACCTGAGACAAAAGAGAATTATGAAGCAGAGTACAGGCTTTCAGTGGCTAGATAAGTCCTATCAAAGACAAGACTGGCCTCGTGTCAAAGCTCATCTAAGTCCTGTGATCAGTGAATTAATGGGACCTCTCCATCTTTTATGTTCTGGAAAACTGTATTCTGCAAAGAAACTACCTTCTCTGTGTGATTCAGACTAGATCACAGGACCTGCCCCCTTTATTACCTGAGGTTAGAAAGATACTCAAATGTTCTTGAACCGTTAATCATTCTAAGAAAAATGATTTTTGAGCATATTTAGGGGAACCTTTGTTTTCTCTCCACTGTCTGAACTTTAACCCACTTAGTCTTAGCATATGAGGAATTTCTCCTAAGAACAAAATGGTCTTCAGGTAAATGTTCTCCAAAATCCCCACCACACTGCCTTTTTGTCCAATTTATGTCTTTACACCACTTTGCACTGATTTTTTTCCTACTCTTTTCCTCACACAAGAGATATTTGCTGATCAGAGATCGCATTGGTGATAGCATTCACTGAATGAAAACATCCTCTTGGCTCCATTGTAATCTCTTCCTCCTCTTGCAACAACACTTTTGATCCTGTCTCATTTCCAAGTCCATATCTGTTTTTATTTTGACCAACTCTTACCTGGGAATGAAACTAGAGTTCTTGAAAAACAATGAAGTTTCTGTGAAGAGCATTGACACACAGCCTGACATATATGCACACATTTATTTATAACGTCTCTGCAAATGGATGTTCTAGGAATGAAGACTTACTGTCCTCTCTTGATGAGTTGGTCTTATCATTTCTGCCTTTCAGACCTCAACGGTACTACCTAGTGCCCTTCACCTGCAGGAAGCCCAGAGCCAATCTAGAACTTAGAGGGAGACAGGCTGAAATCCTCAGTCCCTTTACATAGCTTGTGGAATTAGGATCAGTGTTGCAGAGCTTTGGTAGGTGGATCATGAATTTCCCCTAGGACCCTATGTTCTTTCTCCTCCAAACTGAGGCCTCCTAGATCATGTCCCTATCGATCCAGGCTCTGTGATCGATGCTTTGTTACAGGATCAATTACAGAGCACAGTCCCTATCCCTGAAGTCACGTTGCCTCGATATGCATAATTTTGTGTGTCTTTTGTTGCCAGAATTACTATTGCAGTCGCTAGTCTATTCCTGTTCAAATCCAGTCTAAGCTCCCTATCTTTGGCTATATTTAGTTCGACCCATTGAATTCTAAGGATTACTCCAGAATTAAGTTTCCCTTGGCCATAGTCTCTTCTTGGTTCTGGTCTTCACAGTCACTAGGAAGCCATGAGTTAATAAATTGTGCGACAAGGACTTAGAAGGATGGCATAGGGGTCAAGGCCACATACTCTGTATATGAGGGACTCCAAACTGATTCTGTGTGTCACATGTACTGATGAGTGCAGACTTGCTAATACACCAAGTATTGCTTGGTGGTCCCTGGCACTACAAAGCATGACTAATACTATGTCTTCTGGTCTTACATTTGAACACTCTGGCCTAGTTGGCTAAGTTTTACTGGAAGTGCCTCCTAGAGCTTTTAGCACTGCTTGAAAGGTTGTTCTACACACACACACACACACACACATATATATATATATACATATATATATACACATATATATACATATATACACATATATATGTATGTACATATATACTAGAGGCATATATATCTGTGGGCTATACTCCATTGACAAACATAACAGATTGAAGCATTGCACACTTATTACATGCCCACATTTTTAAGGTTCTTTTCATCTGAGGGCAATGCCTTTCCCTGGCACTGTTTGAGAGCTCACACTTTGCCAGGGATCAAACACAGGAACTTATACATTCAGGGCACGTGCTCTAACTCCTAACCTTCACCCTCAATTCTAAAAAAAAAATTCTATGAATTTCCTACACATCCTACTTTATGAGCGCTATTGTCAAACTAAGATAAGGAAAATTAGTTGTCTAATAAAAATCATTAGAGTATACAAGTAAATTTCAATATCTTAGTGTCATAAAAAATATTCAGCATGAAAATTAAAGAAGTCCTTGGAAGGCTTAGCTGGAAATAAGCTTTTCCTCCTTGCTCATTAATTCATGCATTCATTCATTCATTTATTTACTCATTGAAATAGTTGCTCTTTATCACGGAGAATACCAGTCTCTCTGCTAATACTTTAAATTTAGTACCTGAAGGAACAGAGCACAAATCTTCCCTCCTAGAATTTTAGCAAAAGAACATTGAAATGAGTTTTAAATATGAATCAATGCATAAAAATTTGATATGCACATAGATTATGAGGTGAGTTATAGTTATACATGCCTGGAATATTAGTTACATAGCATAATTATATGTTTTAACTATATTTTAATCATTGCATAATAATACATTCAAACAGAATTGGATAAAGCACATCTAATTGATAGGCTTCTGGCTTTTTTCATGTCACTGAATCTAGGCATTTAGGAGGGTTTTTTTCTTTTTATTATTCTAAAATATAGAACGCTCTTGTTAATTAGAGAGAAAGGAGCATTAGTGCCAACACTCAATGCTAGAAAAGCAAATGAGTAGGCATGCATGCCTTATTAGTGAAGGAAATCAAACATTTTCCATGGACACAATGCTGGGTTCAGAGTTTGATACATGTCAGTGGGAAGGTACTTTAAATTCCTTGACATATATTGGAGACTTTTTCTTCTGAATGTTGGCTATCTCACTGAGAATGTCAATGAGGTACAAATTCTGCATAAATAAATAGAGTTGCCATTGATTGTATTTTCCATCAGAAAGAATGAGTTACAAGGAAATGGCTCTGTTTATTTTTCAGAATGAAGTCTGTGTACATAAAGGAACTGAAAAGAGTCTGCTGTTGGCTGTGCTCCCCCTGAAAACAGGGCTACCTTCATCACTGTTTGTTTGTAGTTGTTTGTTTCACACATGCCGTACTAGTAGGAATTTAAGGCAGCTGTCTCTCATTTTCATAGCTTTCAACATACACATACTTTATTTGTTTTATGATCAGTAATTAAAATTATTATATTCCAGACCAGCAAAATGATTGTGCAGCAATTTTTAGTTCCGCCTTTTGAATTCATCAGAACTTAACGATTCTTTATTCATCCACACAGCAACTGTACAAGTAAAATCCACTCTGCGGGAGTAGGAATAAAAATCTGCAAAGATGAGAAAACCCCCAAACAGAGAAGAGACACAGATTTCCAAGAAAACCCAGAAGCAACATTTCCTTGAAGCACTAAAATACCCCATCCTAAACGGATCCAAATGTACCAGATGTGATGCTAGTATCAATATTGATGTGTCCTGAAAGTGTCAAGATGTTCATGTGGCCAAGATGTCAAGAGATGTTGGCATAAACGAGGGCATTAGGCATTCAATCCAGAAGTCTTACATGAGAGTTTTGGGATTTCCGAGAGACTTTAAAGAAATCTTTAGACAGTCTCCTAGACACTCTAATGTTGAAGATTTCATACTACTTGAGGAACTACACAACCCTGAAGATTCCCCCATGAACCATAGATACAGAGGAAATGGCCCTGTGCAACCTCTGAAGAGACAAAGAAGTAAGATTAAAGTTAATTAGATTGATAATACCCAGCTATGCCACCAAATTTTAAGATATTTCTGATTTTCCCTACTGCTCTCAAGAGGGGAGAGATGATGTTACTTAACTGCATCGGAACCATGAGAAACTAAAAAATGTAGCCAATCAGAAAATTTATCCTCCAAGATACAAACAATAGATAGGCATATTCCTATACTATAAACCCCACTTGTTATGTTCATAGCAATCTAATTGCAATGAACAATTTTTGTTCATAATTTGTTTTCTGTTTAGTGAATGTGTCTCTCCATCAGTTCATTGTAAGTTGGACTTTTTTCTTATTTATTGTCATGTCTAGAAGAGAGTATGATACAATTACACCTGGAAATAAGAAATACTTAGCAAGTATTTCTTACTTAATTCAAGTAAATATATGGCTTATAAATATATATACTATATATGTGCATATTGCTTTGCAGCACTTGTGTTATGATTTCTTCAGTGGTGAACATGTGTTTCTTTTTTCAAATAGGGAAAATATATTTGGCAAAATTTTTATATCACTTAGAATTCAGTATATTATTCAGCTCTTATTTCACTTTCTTGGCACATGTAAAGGAATAACAATATTGCCACACCACCATCCCTCCTCCTGGTAAAAAGAAAGAGACTAACAAGAAAAGATAACAAAAGCTTCCAGTCATTCGTCAACTTAAAAATGTGTTGGCTAATGGTGGCTGTGTTCCATTTCTCTCACTGTGTTTGAAGGACAGAGAGCAGTGGGATACACTCGGGAGCAAAAGCGTAAGTTGGAGCTAGTGGACAAGCAGCAACAGACCCATCCTCGTTCTCAGAGTCACCCACATCTCACCCTGAAATATCTTATTCCTTTCCTTTCTGGTAAAACCCACCCCGCCTTTGTCCCCCCTAGAGAAGCCCAGGTCCTTTCTTCAACAAATAACTCTCATTCTTCTTTTCTCCCTTCTCATATTCATAAATAGAAAACTTTTTTTGAAAAAGAAGCAACAAATTTGACCCTTTATTTCTACTTTTTAACACAGAAGTAAGAAGGAATTAAATATTAAAAAATAAGGGAAAATTCATAAAAGCATGACACTAAATATCAAAACTGTTCAAAAATATCCAGGAATTTTATCCTTCTTCCTCCATATAACTTTTCGATTTTATCCAGCCTTATATAGTTAAAATACATTTTATAGCAAAATCTGATAGTTGATAAATCAATGAAACATTGATCACTTGATCATTTGAATCCGTTATTCATCGATTTGCTTGAGCGGGCGCCAGTACAAAGCTGATATCCATTTGAAAATGGCAGAACAAAATTCAGAGCAATGGAACAAAATTAGTAAAAGTAAGCAAACTGCCACAATTCACTTATGACCAGGAAATACTGAGAGAAATTCATTTGGTTAATCCCCCAAAAATTTAGTTAATAAAAAGGAAAAAAAAGATACAGTTAGACTTTTTAAATTGAAGGTTAACTAAGACATTCACCTGCCTTGTGGTGGAGGACTCTAAGATGTCCCTGAAGGTGAAGCTAAATATGTGGAAACTTAAGGATGAATGATCGCCTTCTGTGCAACATATTTGATACTCCCTCGGGAGATCTCTATGGTTAAAATGTTTGCTGCTGGAGCTATGGAAATTAAAGAGAATTCTTTCTGCTGATGTGATAAGACAGTGATATCTAGGGCAATGCAAACAAATGGGCGACTTCTGCATGTCTGTTCTGCAAATTTTCTGGAGCTAGAACTGCATGAATCTGAAAGACCAAGTAAGTTTCTGTGATTTAACTATTAATTCTCCCCACTCCCACACCCCAAACAACCCACCTTTGTTTATTAGTGTTTCTCTTCTTAGGAATCCATGAAATTTCTGGATTTACGTGTCCTATTCACTGAGAGTATTAAGTGATATCTGTGCTAGATTTTGCTCCAGCCCTTAGAAGACAGGATACATGGTACCTAGAATTCAGATGGCAGAAGTATGTACCTAATCACCTACAACCCATGGAGACAGCACTTTCACAGTCATGCAGTTTCCAGATCAAAAGTTAGCCCGTGCTGCTGTGGACTGTAGCCAGAAGGACCACAGAAAAAGTAAAGGAATACTTCACTCCATCGTGAAGTGTCCTTGGTGTAAGAGAAGGAAAAGAGAGAGAGGAAGAGAGAAATGAGATAGAGAACCTGCCATTTAGGCAGGCTATGGGAGGGGAGGTGTTGGAGGACATGTTTAGCTAATCTGGGAGCTTTGTTGTTTTGCCCACACCCAGTTTAAACTTATTTAAGTCAAGGTTCATTCTAATGAGACCTCTCTTCTATGTAAACACTGCTAGAGGGTGTGGCAGTTACAGAAGTCACCTTGATTGAATAACTTCTGACTTATACATCTACTAAGACTTCTATGTTTTCTAGATTGGGCACAGCTCCTCTTTATACCCACTGCACCCAACGTGGGACAGTTAGAATTTACCAGGAGACTACCACCCTGGCTACGCTGAGACTAAAGGAAGACTATAGGAAGGATCATACTAGTTTGCTCAAAGCAGGTGAGTATGACCCTTTCAGTACATGAGAACAAGATACTCAGAATCACACTGGTGCAGATAATAATAAGGACCTTGTGGGTACCATCTAGATTACATGAAGCTCATGAAGTTAAGATGTATTACTTTATATCAGCCCCTCTCTCTCCAGTGTTTTACATAAGAGATAATCTCGGGATTAGTCCTTGGTGTAACCTTTGTTTATACCTACAATAGGGTGTGGCACTACACTCTGTTTAGGGTTCTTTGTTGGCATGACAACCTCCCGATTGGTTACTTTGGTGTATATAAGGGGCTGACTTGAGGCCCCTTCACCTTTTGCCTTTTGGTTCCTCAGCCTTCAGCTTTTGGCTCCTGCGGCTTTGGCTTTTGGCTTTTTGGCCTTCTTCCCTGTGGGATCTCGCCTCGTGAGCGTTTATTCCCCTTGGAAGTTTTTACACGTGGTGGTCGCCATCTTGGCCTACACGTGGCTGGGGTTCTAGCCTGGAATCCTAAGCATCGGGTTTTTCCTTTTGCTGATTTGTATGCCTGAACCTGTGATAAGTAAAGCCCTTTAAAACTGCATCGGATTCCTGAGTGTTCATCCATTCCTCGCCGGCTTTGGAGGTAGAAGGGAACTTCGCTTCCCGGCACTGTCGGGGACCCCGGCGGCGTTCCCGACAGGGAGGGAACTGGAGATATTGGTGGTGGGATATGGGCACTGGTGGAGGGCGGGGGTGCTGGAACACTATGTGACCGAAACCTCTAAACATGAGCAACGTTGTAATTATATATCTCACGGTGGTATAATAAAATGTTTAATAAAAAAAACTACCATTTTGGTGTGGATCTATAGTACAATGGGTAGGATGTTTGACTTCCATGCGACCAACCTGGCTTCCATCACTGGCATCCCCTGTGGTTCCTGAGCCCTGTTAGGAGTCACTCCTGATCTCAGAGCCAGGAGTAAGCCCTGAGCACTTCTGGGTATGGCCCAATTCCCACCCATCCCCAAAAAATAAATAAGTAAAGAAAAAAACACTGTATTAATGCATCCAGTCAATCCATGCTTGCCACTCTTCCATTGCCTAAGGAAAGAGCAAAGGAAAAGCAAACAATTTTGAGCAAATATTCCAATGATTATCAAGGGAATGGGGGAAGGAGCAGGATCCCAAATGTCCACCAAAATATTTCCCTCTTTGCTATCAGGCTACATTGCGGACATCAACTCCTGGATGGGGGTTGAGGGAGGGATTGGGTGTTGTTGCGCACATTTACTTTGTATACATAAAAGATCTCTTATTATTGAAACAAATTCTGTGTTGATCAGAGCCAGCATTTTCTCCCACTTAGGGTGCATTATATTTTATGCATAATCACAGTTGAATTGCCTCCCCTATCCAGATCATGTGTCTTGCTCCTTTTATTACCATCATATCGAACTCTATGCTCTGTTAGAGACTGTATGCTAATGGCCAGATTCAGAAGGTAAATAGCACTCTGTGAATATATGAGACCATGGGAACCTGCTGGTGTCCATTCTATAAATCAACCACTGCTGTGTCTTAGCAACCTCTGTGTTTCTCAGCATCACTGTGTCCCTGCCATGCAGGGATAAGCCAAAAATGGCCAAAGCCATTTTGAGTAAGTGCATATTAAAAGAGCTGACATTTTAATATATTCAATAACAAAAGAGTGACTATTTTTGGTATTTATTATTAAAATAGATACTACAAAATACTGAATATTATGGCATAGTCTAACTCATCTTTATTCACTTTCCAATCTTGTATATTGACCTGAAAATACTAGTTAGTGATGGTGTAGTAAATGTATTTGTAGAGAAACTGAGAAAATATGATGCTTATTTTATGAAAATGTCATTTTAACCATGTTCTACTGAACAGCTGAACAATTTATTCTTTTAAAATCATATTTGCTGCTATTTGGATTTTCTAAGAAATAGCACATGCTCACTTTATAGAATTAGGAATTTTATAAAAAAAAACCCTGAATCTAGGTTTAAGGATGGGTTTTCCAAAAAGGTACAGCCATAATTCTCAATCAGATACACAGTGTAAACACCTGCTAGGTATTTAATCAAACCTGCTAGTTAAGTGATAGGACTGGGAAATATGTTCAAAGCAGCAGTTCAAAAGAGAAACAAAGGTATCCTTATATCTATAAAAAAAAGGAATTTAAATGAACTTACAAATAGAGACTAAACTGGTTTTGCCCTTGGGGAAACAGGCTGACAACTGAATGGGGACAACTAGATAGAATAAATTCTCATAGTTAAGTACAACTGACAGTTAATCTAATTATCTTCCTTATCTAAAATAACTCAGGAAAAGAAAGCTAAAATAGGTTCTCACAAAAAAATAGTGAAAGAGAGATAAGAGGAAAGAGAGTGAAAGAGGAAGAAGAAAATAAATGTTTTAAATTAAAATATGCAGCATAATTTATTATGATGATAAAACTATTGATATTTTTTCCAGAAATAAATCTCAATTGACCTGGATAGTGTCATGTGGGGAATTCAATTTTAGAGTCATTCTTTTACTAAAACTAAGATGCAAAGATTTTAAACATTTTTGGGAGACAGAGAGATAATACACTTGCCACGCAGGCAGAATAATCCTAACACTGCCAGGTGTGGGAACAAGCAAAACAAAATATTATGGACATTTTCTTACATGAAACTCTTATAACATGGTTTGATATGATATGAATTATCCGTAGTCTTCATAATAATCCATTATCATTAAACTTTTTGGTAATAACTTTTCACTATAAATAACTGTCTGTCACTGTCTGTCACTGTCTTCCCATTCATCATCTATTTGCTGGAGCGGGCACCAGTAACATCTCCATATATCCTGTCTCATGCAAGTAGAGCCCAAGGGCACCTGCTTGCTCCAGGAACATAAAGACCCTCAAACCATTCCATCAGATCATGGGAATGAGGTCTATAATTGTTACTGGTATTTGGCATATCAAATACGACACGGGTAGCTTGCCAGGATCTGCTGTGAGGGTAACATACTCTTGTAGTCATCTTTAAATCCTGCATTTATTGATGAGCCGGGCTGTGATAGGCTAGTCTGCTGGGTGGAGTTCTGACGAGGGGGAAGTCCAGATGTGGAAAATGGAGGCCCTCATGGAGTGGGGGGTCGTCTGGCTTGTTGCGAGGCTCTGCTGGAGTGGCAGGCCAGGGCTAGAAGCCGCCATCCCTCCCGGGCGCCCGTGAGTGGCTGGGCACAGGGAGAGCCAGAAGCAGCTCTGCCCCATGTCTGTGAGTCTCTGGATCCATAAATAATTGCACAAGAAAATATCTAGACAAATAAATACACAACTTTGGTACTTGGGTTAGGAATTCCTAGGTTGGAATTTATGAATCAAAAGTTAGACTGGGTGTGTTTAATATATTTTGGCATGCATTGTAAATTGATCTATGTTGTACCAATTTAAAATTCTGCCAGTCACGTTGCAATTTTGCTGATTTCTTCATACCATAGCTGGTTAGTAACATTACTTCTTAAACGTTACAAATTCTATGGAATAAAACGGGCACTTCTTTGTTGTTTTATTTTTTGGGGGTCTCACCAGGCAGTGCTCAGGGGTTTCTCCTGGCTCTGCACTCAGGAATTACTCCCAGTGGTGCTTGGGGGACCATAGGGGATGCTGGGGATCGAACTCAGGCCGGCACAGGCCAGCCAAGTGCAAGGAAAATGCCCTACCTGATGGGCTATTGCTCCAGCCCCACCTCTTTGTTGTTTTAAATCTGTGCTTTTAAGACTATTGAGGCTAAATCCTTGTATTGGCTAAAATAAACTGTTTCATGAGGAACGTAGATGGAAGGAACCGAAGTATCTATTTTCTGGTCCATAAAACAATTGAAAATATATTGCATTACTGGTAGAACATTTTCCTTCTCTTTATATTTAATTTAGAAGATCTTTGACCAAAAATAAAAACATGAAAAGAGATTCTCATTTCAAACAGAAATGATGAGACTAAAGAAACTTTCATGTGTGTGACACACAGAAAAAAAAATTTCAAAAATCTTTTAGATAAAATAAGTCATGTGCTTCAAAATTTGTCCATCAAATTATTTCTGAATTGTGAAGCTAAAAAGTAGCATCTGTATTCAAAAAGAAAAGTCAGTAGTGGCATGGTTGTTGGTGTGGGCAATTAGTTAATGATGAAACTCTGACACTTCTCATTGAATTCTGATATAAGATCAAAATCCTCTGTGTACTGAATTATACATAAAATGAATAATTTGTCGATTATCTTTGCCTTTATCTACTTGTGTAGTTTGTATCTACTTTGCAGTTTACTATCTTCTGTATAGTTTAGGCCTTAATATGTTGGAAGCCATTTTTCTTTGACTGTTTTTATTTTTTCAATATTTTATTATACCACTGTTAAATATTCAATTACAAGATATTCATATTTGAGTTTTGGTTCTACAGTGCTCCAACACCCATCCCTCCATCTGTGCCCATTTACTATCACCAATCTCCCCACTTCCCTCCCCCCTTCCCCCAGTCTGCCTCCATGGGAGGTTCTTTATCTCCTTTCTCTCTTTCTCTCTCTTCTCCCTCTCTTTCTCCTTCTCGTTTCCCTTGCTTACACATTGTGGATTGTAATATATTCTGGAACATGATTGGTTCCACTAGTTTGGTGTACCTAGTTGTGCAAGTGGGTGTGCGACTATGGGAGTGCCAGATGGCAGCTCTCCCCGTGCATCTGAGTCTCTGCCTCATGGCCGATAGCCCTGAGGCAGTTCGTGGGCAGGGATATCAGGCCTCCCAGATGGGAAAGAGAGGTGAATGGGGACACCAGTTCCATCTCCATGAACGCCTGGTGACTTCCGCCTCTGACACCCACCTACCTAGTCTTGAACTCGGCTGCTCTCTAAGGTGGTCTTGAGATCAGCATCTCTTTTGGGTGGGTTATTATGAGCTGTGGAGTCTGGACCACAAAAATTGTGTCTATTATCGTGAGTGAGTCTTATCTGGCTTCTTCTGAGGCCCTACAGAGTTGTTGGGCCAACACTCAAAATCCATCTTACTTCCTGGGAGGCTCATGGTCAACTGAGCTAGGGGAGAGCCGTGTGGCAGCTCTCCACTGTGTGTCTGAGTTTCTGCCTGATGGCCAATCTCTTTTACTGTTTAAAACTGTATATAAATAAATTATATATATATATATATATATATATATATATATATATATATATATATAGATTGTAAAGGAGTGCAGAATTTCTCCAGAGTAGATCCAAAGAGAACATTGGTATGGATTGAAGGAAACTGATTTTATTTCCATTATTTTCTACACTTCACTGATTTTTCTTCTATTTGGCAGCACCAAGCTTGGGGTTGGGAGGCTAGACCCAGCATGGTAAATGTGTCTCAACAGACTTGTGGGAAACAAACTGAATAGGAAATCCTCCAATTTCAGGGGAATAACCTGTAGCTCATCTCATCCTGCCTCCAAGAATTCAACCAACTTAATCTAACGGAGACTTTATGCAATGCATCATAACTGACATCATCTTATTGATAAGGTGTGAACTCTGAGAGAGCC
The DNA here is from genome assembly GCA_021461705.1 of Cryptotis parvus. NCBI lineage: Eukaryota > Metazoa > Chordata > Mammalia > Eulipotyphla > Soricidae > Cryptotis > Cryptotis parvus. Next base: position 16,923 of record JAJIBD010002248.1, read on the forward strand.
CCACCCCTCTGAGAGAGCCCCACAAGACAATGAGAGTATAGTGCCCACATGGCAGAGCCCTGGCAAGCTGTCCAATGCATGTTCAATATAACAAAACCAGTAACAAAAATGTTTATTTTCCTGACCCTGTAAGAGCCCTTAATACGGCAGCTGTAAGAATGGCGACGAAAAACAGTGCCTGATAAAATTTCACGGCCACCCCGCCAACCTAGGCTGCCAAAAAGAAGAAGGACTAACATGACTGTCTGTACTTTCAATGCACGTGCACTGGCACCGGAAGCATATATTGAGGATCTGATGGTGTAAGCACAAAAGATCAAGTACAACATCATTGGTCTGATTGAGACGAGGAGGCGTCAGTCGCATCATGCTGTATTTGACATGGAGAAGAATTGTACCTTGGAACATGCGACGAAAGAGGCGTCAGTGGCATTGATGACCTTGTCAACACGAACATGGCAATCAACATTGATTCATTTGAATGTCTAAGAAACCGGATAGGACGATTACACTTGAAGAGATGTGGCCAACTGCCAGCAATTTCTATCTTCATTGTCTATGCACCAACATCCACATACAAAGAAGATGAAATTGAGAAATTCTACATGGAACTGGAGGAGTTCTATAAAAAAGATCATACCTTCTACAAGATTGTAGTCGGTGATTTTAATTCCAAGATAGGACCGAGAAGATCGGATGAAGAACTCCACATGGGGACCCATGGCCTAGAATGGAACGAACAGGGTGAGAGACTATCTGAGTTCATCATGTCCACTAAGACTATTCATGGGAACTCACAGTTCCAGAAGGCTGAAGCGAAACGTTGGACATGGGAATCTCCTGGTGGACAGTTCCACAATGAAATTGACCACATCATCTTCAATCGATGGTTCTGTCTGACCAATGTTGCTGTCATCCCCAAATTCCAAACAGGATCGGACCACCATCTCCTTCATGCAAAATTCTACGTCATGCAATGGGGAGAAAAGTTTAAGAAGAGAACTCCCAGAACGGCCACCAACTGGGAACTCTTTGGCACCATTGCGGCAACATGGGAAAATACCATCATTGACGACATTGATGAAGAATACAACCGACTGGTTCAGCACCTCCATGATTGTGCGAAGAATGCCGAGAGAGAGAGAGACACAAAAAGAATGCCTGTCTTCAGAAACTCTCGGGCTCATTTGCCAACGTGACAAGGGCGAGGTGCGAGCCTCAGGAGACCAAATGCTAATGTCCAAGCTTGCTGAACATTGCAGAGAAGCTATAACAGAAGACCTCAAAGACAGAAGAGCAGAAATACTGGAAGATGTAGCAGAAGCCTGGAAAAGTATTCGCACCGCCCGCCTGTCCTTCGACAACTATAAGACCAAGATGACTGCCCTCCGACGCCCTGATGGATCTATCACATTTTCAAGAAAGGCAATGGAGATTATCCATGACTTCTACTCAGATCTCTTTGATAGCCATATCCACCTGCCCACATACCTAATTCCACAGGATGGATATGTCATTCCCTACGTTCTCCCCTTCTGAAATCCGACATGCCATCTCGTCGATAAAGAAGGGAACAGCACCAGGCCCAAACAAGAATCTGCCGTCGGTACTCATCAATACACTAGCTCTGCTCTTCACACACTACCTGCCCGAATGCAAGGTGCCCTCCCAATGGAAAACCAGCAGGACAGTTCTACTGTTTAAGAAGGGAGACATTCAAGACATCGGCAACTATCACCCCATCTGCCTATTGTTCGTCATCTACAAGCTGTTTACACGAGTCATCCTGAACAGGATTAGCAGAACACTAGATGTAGGACAACCATGCGAGCAAGCAGGCTTCCGGGAAAGGATTCAGCACGATCAACCATATCCACACAGTAACCAAGCTCATTGAGGTTTGTAGGGAGTTCAAGATGCCGCTTTGTCTCACGTTCATTGATTTACAGAAAGCCTTTGATTCTGTGGAGACTGAAGCAGTCATCGAAGCCCTAGCCAAACAGGGTGTTCAAACCCAATACATCAAGATCCTTCGTGAGCTGTATTACAGATTCACCACCAGGATCTCACCATTCTACAAACAAGTGATCATTGATGTGAAAAGAGGGGTTCGAAAGGGCGATACCATTTCACCAAAAACTCTTCAGCACCACCCTTGAGAATATCATGCAACATTTAGAATGGGAAGGAATGGGAGTGAAGATAGATGGTCGGCAACTACACCACCTCTGCTTCGCTGACCGACATCGTTCTAATAACACCAAACATTAGCCAAGCAGCACAAATGCTGACTTCGACCGAGAATGTGGAAAGATAGGTCTACAGGTGAATCTAAAGAAAAACTATGTTTATGAAAAATGAACTAGTTCCAGAGGCCCCATTCACTCTCAATGGAACAAACATCTCTGAATGCAGCAGTTATGTGTACCTAGGTGGAGAAGTCAAAATGATGAATGACCTAAAAACCTGAGCTGCGCAGGAGGAAGAGAGCAGCATGAAGTGCCTTCAAAGGCATCGAAGAAATAGCTAAAAGGACAAAGAACCTCCGGCTCCGGGCACATCTCTTTGACTCCACTGTTCTCCCTGCATTAACATATGCCTCAGAGACCTGGGCCCCTACGAGAGCAGGATGAGAATGCTATTTGGGTCTCCCAGAGAGGAATCAAAAGGGCTAGGCTTGGAATATCACGCCTCACTCAAGTGAGAAATGGAATCCGTTGTTCTGACCTCCGTCGCTATTCTAGAATCAGGGATGCTGTTTCGTTTGCCAAAGCATCGAAAATCAGGATGAGCTGGACATGTAATGCGATTTAGAGACGACCGCTGGACTAGACATGTTACCTACTGGATCCCACGGAATGTCAAAAGATCACGTGGCAGCCCACCTACAAGATGGTCAGACTTCCTTGTCAAGACCTTTAAGGAACAGTTTGTGGCTCTTCATATTCCTGAATAAACCAGATGCCATTGGGCTACATTGGCACGTGATAGGGTCCAATAGAAATGTTACTGGCGCCCGCTCGAGCAAATCGATAAATAATGGGATTCAAGTGATCAAGTAATTAAGTGACTCAGAACCACCAGGAGAAGTCATGTTGACAATGATTTTATATTTGTAAACTGAGGAACTCAAAAAAAATCTAAATTATTAGTATAGGTCTGTGTGGTTCCTCCAACTCAGCCAGGAAGGGAGACATCCATCATTTACTCTGTTGGAAACACTTTATTAGAAAATTATTTGTTAAAAGAAATGAAAATATAGACCATAAAATAAGGAAGCGAATGGGGCGCGGGGTGGGGGTAGGGGCGTTGGGGACATTAGTGGAGGGGAGTGGGCAGTAGTGAAGGGTTTGGTGTTGGATCAATATACACCCGAACTCAAGCATAAATACCTTTGTAACTTTGTAATTCACAGAGAATTCAATTTTAAAAAAGTTTAAAAATATTAGTCCTCAATTGGGGCATGTGACTTCGGGGGTGGATAGAGGGCAGTTAGGATAGAAAAGTGTCCACGATGACAATAATAGTTGGAGATCATCAGTCTGGGCAAGAACTGACTGCTAAAAGTAGGTAAAGGGATATGCATTACAACCTTTCAGTACCTGTATTGCAAACTATAATGCCCAAAAGGGGGGAGAGAGAGAGAGAGAGAGAGAGAGAGAGAGAGAGAGAAGGGAAAGTGCCTGCCATAGAGGCAGCAGGTGGTGGTTAAGGGAGGGAATCTGGGGATTGGGGGAATCTGGGGATGCTGGTGGTGGAAAATGTACACTGGTAATGAGACAGGTGTTGAAATATTTGCTGAAAAGAAACCTAATCATAAGCAACGTTTTAACTGTGTATCTCACGGTGATTCAATTAAAAACTTAAACTCAAAAATAAGATAAAATAAAAGAATTGTCAAGGAGCACGTGGCCGCCCACCTACAAGATGGTCAGACTTCCTTGTCAAGACCCTGAAGGAACGATTTGAGACTCTTCATATTCCTGAATCAACCAGATGCCATTGGGCTACATTGGCACGTGATAGGGTTCAATGGAAATGTTACTGGTGCCCGCTCGAGCAAATTAATGAATAACAGGATTCAAGTGATCAAGTGATCAAGTCAAGGGGCAAAAGCACACCAGGCAGGGCACTTGCCTTGTGCATGGCGACCAGGGTTTGAAAACTGGCATCCCGCATGGTTCTCTAAGCACCACTAGGAGTAATTTCTGAGTGTGAAGCCAAAAGTAACCCCTGAACATGGCCGGATAGGCCACCACCACCTCCGCCCCCTCACTAGCACACACACAAATTGGTCCAGGGGTTGAAAACAGCAGTGGGCCCTTTCCTTGCTCGTGGCAGTACTTGCTCATGTAGCAAAACCTCGTTTATCATCTCTGGCACCACAAACGGTCCACTCAGAACCACCAGGAGTGAACCCTGAGTGCAGAACCAGAAATAATCTGGAGCACCACAAGGTGTGGCCTCCAAATCAAAAAGGAAAAAATGGTCACTATACAAGTTCTTTGTTGTTGTTTTCGGGGCTACACCCCGTGGTGCTCAGGGTTTACTACTGGCTCTGCACTCAAGCATGATTCCAGACTCTGGCTGGACTCAGGGACCACATGGGGGCCACCCCCTATTGGAATCTGGATCTGCTGCATGCACGGAAATCGCCCTACCTGCTGCATTCTCACTCTGACCCCAATAAACAAATTATTAAACTGATATTGAGAAATAAAGAAAAGAGTATATGCTTATTTAAAAGGCAAAGTTAAAATCTTATCTGTTAAATGAATAGCCTAGAAAAGAAAAAATATACATCACAAGGCTTTTAGTGGAGGGAGAGTAAATCTTTCATTCTCATGAGGTTTTATGTTAATAGGGTTTGTTAACTTTCTCCTATCATATGTACTAGTGAATTTTTTTTGAGTTAAGAGATTAGCTCTGGCTATGGCCCCTAATTGGATATTTCCCAATTATTATTAATATTCATTTTTCCAAAGCATTTTGCTTCAAGATTTTTTTAAAGTTGATGAGTTGACAGTAACAACTATCCCCTTATGATTTATGAGCATAAAGAGATATATAATTCAAACATGGCCCTTAGAAACAACTACAGTATCATATCACCAAACAAAGCCAAATACTCTGCTTCCAGTTTGCTATTGTATTAGATAATATAGACCAAAATAGGAATTACTCACTCAATAAGTCCCATAAATTCCTTCAGTAAATGTGCGACTAACTGGAAGCATCTGTCTATCAACAGATCTTTGTAAAAGTTTTTCTGTGTTAAAGTTAGAGTGAAAAGGGAAAGCAGTTATGATTTTCTTCTCTTGATAGAAGAGGCAATTTTATTGAAGAAAAAGTATCCCTTCATAACCAAAATATAAATGGACTGTCCACAGTATTTTGAAGAAGAAATACTCCCTCAACAAAGGCCAGTTCAATAGAAATTCACAGCCTTTTGTCAGAACTGATTTTACAAAGAAAAAGAAAGAAAAAATTGGTAGTCTGGGCAGAAACCTTCAGAACGGACATGAGCGAAAAGAAATGAGATGAGGAAAATCAACCAGAGAAAATCGAAATAGTCACGATGAATGATGGACAAAATATTCCAGAGAATTTTATCTGCAGAAAGGCAAATGGACTTGTCTCTGTACATCCCTGTCTGGCACTGCCCATACTAAAATGCAGTGAAAGAAGAGGAGGGAAGGATGTCTCAGAAATACTCTGCTTAGTTTTTATTCTCACAGTTTAAGTAAAGACTATGAATTTCTGAGATCAGTCACTTACAGAAATATGGAGACCACTTTATATATTCTACTCAACACAATCTTTACAAGATTTATTTTTGCCATTGATTTTTAAATAACTTTTAAAGATAGGAATAATGTAAGTTTTGGGAGAAAGTCAATTAACAGAGTATTCATAGAGAAGACTTCAATGGGACATTCCAGTACTATATATTCCTTTCCCCATAACTTGCTTTAATATTACTCTTTGATCTTTGTTTCTCTTTGGAAAGCCTAGCAGTGTCAAGTCCAAATACATTTGCATTAATTCCAACAAAGGTGCCAAGACTTCCCTGGTTTCTGTAAGAGACTGGAACAAATGATAGCAACCTGGATTTGGGTCTGGGATTACAACTTTTAAGAATGTGTCAACCATTTCATAGTAATACATCTCCAGATAAGTGCTTAAAAATAGCGTAGTATCTTGTAGCCAAACATATAGACATGTACTTGTTTGTTTATACGTAATTCAGATTCCAAAGCTTAACTTGGAATCAGGTGTTTTTAGAAACTGGTGATCAGGGAATAGGTGGAAGGGAACATGTTTGGGGGTGTGGCTCAGCTGACTGTGTAAATTCTATTCCTGGCACTACTGCAATGAATAAATCCAAGAAACTGATCTAACGCAAAACTAAGAAAGTATCAATCAACCTCAACCAACTAAGAAATCTCTCCAGAGAGGCCAGAGAGCTAGCATACAGTGGGTAAGGTGTTTGCCTTACACACAGCTAAACAAGGTTCAATCCCTGGCACCCCATACTGTTTTCCTAGCAGTACCAGGTGTAATATCTAAGCACAGAGTCAGGAATAAGCCCTGAGCCTCATCTGGCATGACTGAAAAAATAAAACAAACAGAAGAGAAGGGAGGGGAGGGGAGGGAAGGAGAGGGGGAGAGGAGAGGAGTGAAGAGGGAAGGTGAGGAGAGGGACAGGAGAGGAGAGGGAAAGTAAGGGAGAAGAGGGAAGGGGTGGAGAGGGAGGGGAGGAGAGGGGAGGAGCAGGGGCCCTGGAGGAGAGGTGTGGAGGAAAAGAGTGAAGGGGGAAGGGATGGGATAGGGGCTTAATGGTAAGGAAGAGGAAAAGAAGGGAAGGGAAGGGAAGGGAAGGGAAGGAAGGGAGGGGAGGGGAGAGGAGGGGAGGGGAGAGGGAAGGAAGGGAAGGGAGGGGAGGGGAGGGAGGGGAGGGAAGGGAAGGGAAGGAAGGAGGGGAGGAGGGGAGGGAAGGAGAGGGGAGAGGAGAGGAGTGAAGAGGGAAGGTGAGGGAGGGGAGGGGAAGGAAAGGGGAGGAAGGGAAGAGAAGGGAAGGGAAGGGGAAAGGGAAGGGGAAAGGGAAGGGGAAAGGGGGAAGGAGGAGGGGGAGGGTAAGGGGGAGGGGGAAGGGGGGGGTAAGGGGAGGGGAAGGGGGAAGGGGGGAAGGGGAGGGAGAAGGGGGGAAAGGGGGGAAGGGGGGGGGGAAGGGGGAAGGGGGAAGGGGAGGGAGGAAGGGGGAAAGGGGGAAGGGGGAAGGGGGGGGGAAAGAGGGAAGAGGGAAGGGAGAAGAGGAAGGGTCGGGAAGGGATTCACCACTGAAAATGTGTATTTGAGTTTCTACAGCTGCAGTTAAATATATTTTTTCCAATTAGAGAGCTGTCATTCCTCTGAACCCTTTTGGAGTGCTTGAGTGTTGAGATCACCCCAAGACAAAGGTTCTGGTCTGTGACTTACTTCCTGCTCACCCTGAGGTCTGACTTCAGACCATAAGCAATCGTTTCTTCCCACCTGATGAGATATAAATAGCTCTCTGCCAACATCTGCTTTGGATGGATGGAAAAGTTTTCTAGTCTGTGACTCTATTTGGTCTAACGGTAGATAGAAATTAATTCTTATTAAAATATTTAACAGAGAGGGTCAGAGCGACAGCACAGCAGGTAGGATGTTTGCCTTGCACACGGCCAAGCCAGGTTTGATCTCCAGCATCTCATATGTTCCACCGAGCACTGCCAGGAGTAATTCCTGAATGCAGAGTTAGGAGTATCCCCTGAGCATTGCTGGGTGTGACCCAAAAAGCCAAAATATATATATATTTAATGGAATGGATTCAGAATAGTGGAACTAAAACTTCTTATTCTTATGTCTATGAAAAAGAAAATAGTTAACATAGTAAATAAGGTATCTATAATCTATTGGTAATAAAATTTGTGTCTCAATCTGGTGTCATATAGTGATTTTTTCCTAACCTTGTTATAAATATCATTTCAAAAATTAAAAAACCGTTTCTGAATGGATAATAGTCTTTTCTTTATAATATTAATTTTAAGTACATAAATGTAATATTAGAAAGAAACAGTATTATGTTAATTATTCCTGGTTGCTTTATTTTTTGAAGCTGTGTACAGCAATATAAATTTTAAACATAAATAATCACTAAGGAAGTATTTCTGTTTTGCATTCTAAAGCTACACATAATACACCTTTCATTTAATTCTACAGAAAATCATATTGACGTCATGTCTATAACTAGTGATTTTGGCTGACATAATTCAATAATAGTTATAAGCAAGATGTTGTTGTGAATTCTTAAAATACACATGGCATCAAATAGGTCAGAAGTCATTCAATTTTCGAAAAAATTCTTTTAAAAGACTTTGCCAGAAAAATTAGATTATTAGAGATAACATATTCCTTTAAATTTAATTTGCATTTCCATTTATTCCTTAAATATTGACTCAGTAGATGACCTATAGAATTATACTTTAATCTGCAATTCTTGCCATTTACGATAAGTCTATAAATTTATTGTTTAAAATAATATTGAAGCCTCTCAAAACTTAAATACAACATAATCCATCCGCGAAGAGTTCTCTTCACCTGCGTAATAACCACACTCAGAGACCTCCTTTATTTCAAACAGAACTGACTCCCTCCTCTTCACCCACCCCTGGTGTACTTTGATGGTCCTACTCTTTAACTACATTCTTAGTGCAAGATTTGACTTAAGATTAATTCAGAGCAAGATCCTTACTGGCATTGCAGAGAATAGTAGTAAACCTACCTCATAGCCTTGTTTTCAGAATTAAATAAGTAAATTCAGACATTTTATAAAATAAGGTTTGCCAAAGAGAAAAATATTATTTAAGTAGTCACCATTAAAATTATTTATAGTGGCAGAAAAACTATGCTGAAATTTCAGGTGATATTCGCTAGAGAGGGTTTTTTGTTTGTCTGTTTGTTTTCTTTAGTTTGGGGCCACACCCAGCAATGCTCAATGGCTCTGAATTTGGAAACTACTGGTGGAGTAATTGAGCTGTATAGGATGACCATATAGGTGACCACAAAGGATGCTGAGGACCCTACCCAGGTCTGCAGTGAAAAGCAAGTGTCCATCCTACCATACTATCTCTCAACCTCCTAGGGAGGTTTAGCAGCATAGACTCACTCAACTTTTACTTCCTTCCTGCTAAACTGTGTAACTTCGGGTATTTTACTTAACCCCTTTGTGTCTCAGTTTCTCCTCGCATAAAAGGGAAACATATATACTACAGAAAGGATATCCATAAGGGATGCGATTTATTCAGTTCTCACACAAACTCTTCGGTGTGCAAAAAGCTAGACTGACTGCTTCCTATTAATTCAGTCCTTCCTATTAATTCAGTCTTCTCATGTTTGTGTTTTGGCTTTCTGTCTATGACTCTTTGATTAATATGTTTATTTTAAATAAATAAAAAAGCCATTTTACTTATAGATAATATAATCTTGTATATTGCATATATATTGTAATTTTGGTAATGAATTCTCTAAATGTGCTAGAAGTGATAAGTAAATAAGTTTAAAAGATCCAAGCTCAACATACAAAAAGTAATTGAACCTCTATAAACTGCCATTAAACAGTCCAAAATGGAAATTAAGCAAACCATCTGAGTCACAATAATATCAACAAGTGCAAAATACATAGGGACAAATTTGAGGAAACACAGCTTGTACATGGAAAATCTACAAATAGTGAAATATATAATAAAGACATCTGATTAAATGCAAAATTATGTTTATGGCTTAGAAAATTTATACTGTTAATATGATAATGCTGCATAAATTGATTTGAAGATTTAATGGAGTCCCTGCTGAAATTTTTATAAAATTTATAGAACTGCTGAAAATTTGATGTGAAAGTTTATGAAGCTGCATGAAGGAATGGTTTGGGTTTGATCTTTGCTGAGTTTCCCCCCCAAATTCTCAGTGCCTAGCACATGGAGAACCTTCATTAGTTATTTGTTGAATTAATAAATAGGTGAAGTTTTCCAAAGTTCTAATACCAGTAATTTTAATTTTAACCCCATACAGTTCTTACAAAGTAAGCCAACAGCTCTCCCAATGATGTCAAGGCCTGGGAATACTGAAGTCATATTTTGCCTTAAGCCTGAAAGTTCTACTGCTCTTCATTTTCCAAGCATGGGTTATCTTTGAATGCTACAGACACTAAACTAGCCATAACTTAATGGTTTTTATGCCCAGTTCATAGAACACAAGGGGAAAACAGTGTTCTTCCCTTTAGCGTTTTCACAAGGAACAAAAACAAACTAAAATGCCAATTCAAAAAGACGCATGAACATCAGAGTTCACTGCAGTGCTGTTTGCTATAGGTGCCAGTGAGAGCAAACCCAGTGAAGAGCGCAATGACAGGTGAGTGTGTGAAGATGAGATTTATATACACAATGGAATAATGCTCAGCTCTAAAAAAAAGATGAAACATGTCCCTTTGAAAGAACATAGATGAACCTGGAGGGGGTGCACTAAGAAATAAATCAGAAGAAGAAAGCTAAATATCAGATGATCTCATTCATGTGTGTGATTCAGAGATAAAGCAGGAGAATGCCTCAAATGAAAACACACCCTTGGACTCTGAACACTGACTAAGGTACCACAGCAAGTAAAGGAACTGGTTTCACAGGGAAGAGTCAAAGCATTACCTTCACCCCTACACGTTCAGTTCACTCCAGGGGCTACTGCACCCTCTGTCTGCACAGCTTCCCTGGCTCCCAGCCCTGATTTTAGGCTCTTACTGCTGCCAGCAAAGAAAGACCAGCAGATTAGAAAATCCAGTTTAATTGGAATTGTGAACTTTGTCTTATTCAAGTAACAGAACTAGGGAGAAAAACTAGTCTCTTTACACCAGAAAAATAAGCAAGGTTAAGTTAGTGTAACTAATCTAAATGAAGATAAATATATATAATATAGATAGATATATAGATATTTACCACAATAAAGAGGAAGGGAAGTATTTATTGATATATTGTTCAGCAGAGAAACAAGGCAAGCAAGTGTCTCATTTCCCTGAGCATGCAAAGCGCACTAGGCGTAAAATGATACAGTTAAATTTTACAGAATACCAACACTTTAAATCTTGCATACATACATACAAACAAGATGTTTAAAAAATAAATGTAACCTTATTTCAAATCTTCAGTGCTTCTCTCCAGAATAAATTTAGACAATTTAGTCCTTAAAACCTTAGTAGACTTCCTATAAAAGGATAAGAAATTCTGCTCTCAATTGTCAGGTATTAAATATATAAACCATATTTAATATGTCCATATTTTAAGCATTATAGCAATTCTTACAGCCACAAATCAAATAAATGTGAAATTATAGCTCAAAATGGACTGTTTTGAGCCCATTGTACATGCTTGTACTATTTGGCTAAATTTAAGTCATCGGAGTAGCCATTATATAAAACTGATCGTAAAAATATATCCAGAAATCTTAGAATTATCTACAATTCAATCAATTGATCGCACAAATTTCCTTTTTCAATTTTCCAAAATTTTGGTCTTGGAAGTTTTTTCCCATGAATGTTTGCTTTTTGCTTCACTCTCACATGCTATTTTTGACATCTTTCATTGTGCCATTATGGATAATCATCTAGCTTGACAAGAAGTATGCCTAACAAGAAGTAACCTCTCATGAGAACTCTGTGATGAATAGCAGTTATAGATAGAGTTCAAACCAATTACAGCTCTTCCTTTAACTATAATTAATTGAAATAGTTTAAGCATGCATTGACATAGAAAAGGAAATGAATTTTAGAGTATGTATTAAAAACATAGGTTATTGACTCAGAAGGCTATAATGGCCCTTTCATTATCTTCAGGGGCTATTTTATAAAACACTTTTGGAAAGTTTTTTTAAATGAATATTATTGACCTGATAGACCACAAGTAGTTCCAAAGAGGGCATTAGTATCCATCTCCGAGAAAGTATTTATATTGTTTAAAACCATTATTGGCACTGGTGCAAAATCTCCTCCAACTTTAGTATGGAGACTACAGGAGAAAGTAGCCCAGTAATATCCATTTAGAAAAACGTTAAACTATTTCTCCTTTCCTCAAAGCTATAACATTATACATTCTAATAGACTTATTTCTCATTAAATTATATTGGATGCACTGGGTCTTTTGATTTAAATCTTCTTTTAACGTAATCAAATGTCAAAAATAATCTAAAGAGCATATTTTAGTAAGAAAATTAAATTGATTCGTACATTAACTTGTTGAGTGGTTAGATTTGGTCTTTGTGGTAGCAGATTACATCTGCCATCAATTAGAGCTAGGAGAGATAAAGATATGCTAACATTAGTCCTGACCATTGCAATGTGAACAAAAGCATCCTTGCTTCATGTCTGACTGGCCTTGTGCTCACTGCTGCAGTAACAGAATTACTGAGTTCCTACTGTCCAGGGAGATGGTGGGAACTTTGGTGGAACTCAGATTTGACAAGTGTGGAGTACTGCTGGCTTGGGAGAGAGTGCTGAAGTGGACGTGGCATCAACTGAGTCTGATCTGTGGGTCATTAAGTGCTTACTAAGCCAGAAGTTTCATAAATTCAGAGTATAAATCTTTATTATCTCAGATTCTTGGCCAACACTGAAAGGAAAGCAATGGTTTACACGGGGTACTCCTCAGAGCTTGACATTATAGAACGTCCAATCAGCAATGTTTAGCTCCCATGTCGGCTCATTGGCTCATTGGCTACTTACAGATGGTGAAAGGAAAGACAGAAAGAAAAGCCCATGAAAATATTGGGCATTCGAAGAGATACTACTTATTCCCTTAAATCTTAGAACCAAATTAATGAGAATTGTTGGTCGAGTTAAATCGAACCTAGTTAAAATATTGCCTTATGTTGTAGGGGAAATCAGCAATTGGGCAACAGTATTCGAAACTGTGAAGACATAGGAGTAAACAAAGCCAGGTCCCTCATCCTAAAGTGGTTTCTCCTCATTTGTGGTACTCGTAAGCATAGAAGTCAAGATGATCTCGTTCTATAAATCTTCTGATTATATCTTTAAGCACACATGAATATAGAAAATAAGAGGTATAAAAAACTGGGTTTCGCCAAGCAAAAGCTAATGTTTTTGGCTTTTTGAGTCATACCCAGCAATGTTCAGGAGTTACTGCTGTCTCTGCACTCAGGAATTACTCCTGGAGGTGCTCAGGACACATATGGGATGTTGGGGATCTAACCTGGGTCAGCCGCATGCTAGGTAAATGCCCTGCCATTATACTATCACTCTGGTCCTCATCACTCTGGCCCTCAAAAGCTAATATTTTATCCATGTTGGTGGCATTTCTTTATTTTTTACTAATTACATTTGTACTGAGGTATAATGATTTGTAACAGGATCAACGTTACTGCTTTAAATGTCTAACAACATTTTAAGCATGGTGGTGTAAAGTACTGTTAGTAGAAGGGTTTTATGCATCCAACGTTCCAGCACCACAGCCTGCTACACAGTATCCTAGCGTTCTCCCTCTCCCTCTGTTCCCCACCCATGCCGTTTAAGCTTAGTCCCAATACACATTCTCAGGCTCTGTTGCCTTTGGGAGTGTGCTACTTCCTCACTAGATCTCCTTATATGCCACATTATCATTCTGTATCTGACTTTCTCCTTCTAACTACCTTCTTCAGCTTAATATCTTCCAAATCCAGCCAAGTAGTGGCAAATTGGATGATTTTACCTTTTCTTCTAGCCAAGTAACTTTTCATTGCGTGGATGTACCATAGTTTCTTTATTCAGTGTCCTTGGACATTTTGGGTTGTTTCTAAATTTTGGCTATTGTGCATAGTGTTGCGGTGAACACAGGAGCTCAGATGCCTTTGGAGAGCGAATATGCCAAGCCATCCACCATGCTGCAAGATGCATTCATTGTAATCACATGGTCTCTTCTTCCTCTCACTCCCTTGGTCTCCTCAGTTTCCAGTTATTTTAAACATGTCTCAGGGCTTTTTTGCATTCAGAACGGCATAACCTCTTATTTTTTATTTGTTAATATTATGCATATGAATGAGGTCATCTTATATTTGTCTTTTTTATTTTTTTATTCATGCCACTTAGCATGAAAACCCTCCAATCCTACAAGCACCAAACTTGCACAGAAAGATGGCATACAATTCCTTGGCAATAGTCTCTCTCAATGCAAATGGACTGAATGCACCAATTAAGAGACAGAGCATCAAGATAGGTTAGAAAATTGAACCCAACATTCTGCTGTCTGCAAAGAAACACACATTGAATAGTCAGAGCAAAACAGACTATCAAAATTGAAAGAACATTCTTCAAAGAAACAACCCCCACAGAAAAGTCTGGAGTGGCCATACTGGTATCAAATGATAGATTTCATGTCCCAAAAGCTTATAAGTACCCTCCGTCCTGTCCCCATACACACACACTTGTAACTTCCAACCAATGACCAGTTGGAAATGATCACTCTGTAAATGAACTGAGTGTTGAAAGTAGGAAAAGGGATATATATGCAATAACCTTTCATTACTTGTATTATAAACCATAATGCCCAAAAGGAGAGACATAGAGACAGAGAAGTGCAGAGATAGATAGAGGGAGAGAGAGAGAGAGAGAGAGAGAGAGAGAGAGACAGAGAGAGACAGAGAGAAAAGAGAAATGGCTTTCACGAGCCAGACTGGGTAGTTTATTGTGGTTGGGGGTGGGGGTGGGAAGGAAATTGGGACACTGTTGCTGGGAAATGTGCAGTGGTGGACGGATAGGTGTTGGAACATTGTATGGCTGAAACCATACAATGAAACAGCTTTAAAATGGTCTAACTCATGGTGACTCAATTATAAAAGGGGTTTTTAAGGTTATGAGACATTTAGGGTCATTTATTAATGACTGGGGAGCAATACAGCAGGAATAACTCAACACTCAAAACATATATGCACCTAATGAAGGACCAGCAAAGTGCTTCAAACAACTGCTAATAGACTTGAAGAAAGGCATTGACAACACCATAGTTGCAGTTGGAGACTTCAACACTGCTCCTGGATAGGTCAAACTAGACCAAAGCTCAGTAAAGAAATACTTGCTTTGAAGAGAGAAGTGTAAGAGAGGGACTTAGTAAAAAAATTTAGTACTTTTCATTCCCCTAAAGCCAAATACATATTCTTCTCCAATGTACATGGAATTCTCCAAGATAATCCATATGCTGGGACACAAAGTATAGCTCCGTGAAGTCAAGAGCATGGAAATCATACTGACTACCTTCTTATACCAACTACCTTCTCCTATCATGGTGCACTGAAATTTTAAGTTATTCACAAACAGAAAAGAAGATATGAGTCCAACACCTGGAAATTAAGTACCTGGTTACTGAACAACCTGTGTTTCAGAGGCAATCAAGAAGGAAATAAAAGATTCCTGGAAACAAACAAGAATGAGGGCAGTCTACCAAAACTTGTGGGACATAGCAAACATGTTGGCAAGAGGAAAGCTCATAGCAACGCAGGCCTTCATCAGAAAGAAATAATGGGCTCACATAAATAATTTGACCATACAAGTAAGAAACTAGAAAATGATCAACAAAAGGAGCCCAAAGCAGACAGAAGGATGGAAATAAGACTCGGTGAAGAATTTAATGAACTGTAATCAAAAAATAATCCAAAATATTAATGAAACCAAAACCTGGTTCTTTGAAGAAGCAAAAATGATTGATAAACCACTATCAAGATTCACAAGAAAAAGAACCCTGAAAACAGAATTAGAAATGGAAGGGGGAAGTCACAACAGATACCACAGAAATGAAAGGGTCGTCATACATTACTTTGAGAAACTATACCATGAGACGAGAGAAACTAAAAAGAAATGGATAAACTCTTTGACTCCTATCACATCTGAAGGCTGAACCAAGATTTTGTGAAATACCTGAACAAATGTATCACTATCAAAAAAATTGAAAAGGTAATCAAAAGTCTCTCCTAAAACGAAAGCCCAGAGGCCAGTCGCGATAGCCCAGCGGGTAGGGCGTTTGCCTTGCAAGCGGCCAGCCCATGCTGGCCCAGGTTGGATCCCTGGCATCCCATATGGTCCCCCAAGCACCGCCAGGAGTAATTCCTGAGTGCAGAGCCAGGAGAAACCCCTGGGCATGGCCGGGTGTGACTCAAAAAAAGCAAAAATAAATAAATAAATAAAAACAAAAGCCCAGGCCCAGATGGATTCACTAGTGAATTTTTTATATTTATATTTATAATAAAAACTCTCAACAAATTGAGAATTGAAGGTATCTTCTCCTCAACATAGCCAAAGCCTTTTAACATAAGACTACAGCAAACATTATACTCAATAGAAAATAATCAAAACAATTTCCTCTCAGATCAGACACAAGACAGTATTGCCTGCTTTCATCACTTCTACTAGATATACTTGTAATACAGGTACTTACTGTAACTATTAGGCAAGAAAAAGATGTTAAGAGTATCCAGATAGGTAAGAAACAATTAAAGTTCTCATTTTTTGTATATGATAAGATACTATATTTTAAAATGTTGAAAATTCTACAAAAAGCTCTGATGAATTATTGATTTATAGAGTAAGGTGGCAGACTTCAAAATATTTTTCAAAAGTTTATAAATTTACACTACATAAATAATGAAAAAAAGAGAGATATTAAAAAATATCAGTCCCAATCACAATGATACCTCAAAAAATCAAGTAACTTGAAATCAACTAAAGAGGATAAAGGATCTACATAGAAAACTATAGAAATGCTACTTGAAAACTACATAAACATTACAAAGAACACTAAAAACTGCTATTTAAAGATACTAATTCAAGAAATAAAAGAGGTCACAAGGAAATAAAAATCCTTGTTCATGAATTTGGAGGATTACTATCACCAAAATGACAATACTTCCCAAGCACTGTGCAGATTCAACACAATTCCTATAAGGACTTCAGCAACATTTTCAAAGAAATAGATCAAAAACTCCTGAAATTCATATGGAAATATAAACTGCCCCAAATAGCTAAAGTAATCCTTGGGAGAAAAAATATGAAGTCATCACTTCCCCCAATTTCAAACCATTCTTCAAAGTGGTAGTAATCAAAGTACCACAGGGTACTGATCTGAAATGTACAAAATCTCTAATGTGGAGACATACCTACATGCCTACATTGTTGCATTCCTATTTAAATCACCAAAACCAAAAGCAATCTCCATCCTCATAGACAGAAGACATATGTGTGGATAGGAAAAACGTTGTACCTATTCACAGTGAAATAATACTCACTATAAAAACCAGAAAAATGAGATCTTGAGACTTGCAACTACGTAGAGAGATGAAGACTCTGTAAGGTTTAGGGAAATAAGACAATTGGAGAAAAACAAGAGTCATATGATTTCTCTACACATAGTAGAAAGAGAAAACCAAGAGAAGAATGAAGTTAGATAAAAGCTACCCATTAGACAAGGAAGCCAAATTGGTGGTAATCAGAGGGAATGGGGAATAAAGATGGGTAAATAAAGTAAAAGAGATAGCCATGTGATAAAGGGTAACGCTGAACATTCAATGGGCATACCAATGTCATATCTGCACTGACTGTTTATTTTTAATGATGAACATTTGAAGCTTACATAACATTGTAAAACACTAATAAAAAGTATGTTGAAAACAAAAAGAAGCATTCTTTTATAATTGTTCTAAAGATGATTTGTTTACATCCAGTGGTAGAGGTCTTGACCGTGAGTTTCAAGAAAGTAACAGCTTAAAATCTGAGCATTTACTCTTTTGGCAGAGGAACTGGTTTATGTTGACTTCTTAATCTATAAGCTTTTCAAAAATAGAGAGAATGCAATTTGTGACAAATTTTACTAAACTTCCTGAGCTATCTTATGCAACAAAAAAAGACAAAAAAGTCTGACAGATCTACTTGTGTTTAAAAAAAGTAAGAGCAACTGATTGCTCAACAAAACTGTTAAAAGTTCTTTTTGCTGTAGCTATTACATGCTGAAAAAAAGTGCGTGCATTTTCACAGATTTTCAGGTTTCTCTCAATAAAACTGTTCAAAAATTAAAAAAATAGAGTTTCTCGGTTATAACTCAGAATTAATCGTTCACACTAGATTTGGACTAATTTGCATGATTTTAAAATTCGGATCAGTGTAGTTATTGTTCATCTCCCCCCAAAATAACATTTTTATCACGTAAAACAAGCCCAGGTTCAAATAAACCCTTCAAGATAGACTAATAAGAATTTTCAAGCTATCTCTCTAAAACTGGGGGGAAAACAGATTTCTGTCAATGCAGGGAAGTGTAGTTTTCTTTATTGGACACAGGAGAAACAGTTCTGTTTCAAGAAGCTCTCATTAAAAGCCACCTGCTGTCTTAATAATGATGCCTTAATTAAAATGCTATCCCCAAATTTGGTATTACTTAGACATTGTGGACAAAAAGAGAAAGTGATTGAAACTACCTAATTTGAAACTAGGGGAAGCAATTTGTGGAAAGGGTGTCTTGAATGTGTTTGACAAATGCAATAGGAAAATACCAAAGGTGTGTTTGATTTGCAAGGAAATGACTTAGTCCTTCAGTCCCTGAGCCCTGTGTCACCTATCAAACTCTACTTATCTTGCTGTTTCATCCTTTTAAATAGGAAATTTTTCTTCATTCTTATTTTTTAACAAAAATTACTAATGAAGCTCTGGAGTTGACTTTTTTTTTATTTCTGAACTGCCTATGCCCCAAGATAATCATTCCAATAACAAGCATGCGGAGTTGTTGAACAAAAAAAATATTAGAAAGGAAGACAACTATGGGAAAACTTGTCCCCAATGAACAATTGCACTAAAAGTTCATGAAACCAACATTTCTTGTGCATGAAAACACAGAACTGATAAATAGCATAGAAGCTATAATCAGTGGATTGCCCACTCAGCAAATGTTATGTCAAATGACTGTATGGTAGTGTTCAATTTCCTGAATATATGGAGGTTATTGTTTCCATCTATCTCAAAGGCTTAATGCCTTCCAGATGACTGACATGAGCACATGGATAGCTTCAAGTACGGTCTCCAATATCTGACATCCTTAGCTCCATCCCCTTGGTCAGTCAAGGGCAAACTTTCTCCTCTATCCAGTTAGTCTACTTTGGTTCTTTTGGTCCTGTCGATGAACAAGAATAAATATCTCTCATGGCTCTCATGAAAATGGCAAATAGGAAGACAGTGAACTAGAACCTCCTCGCTAGGTCCCAGAATCCTCCTGTGTACATTTTCCCTCTACTATTTCTTTATCACCTTATTCAACAACAATCCAATGTCCCCAACGTTAACCTTCAGGAAAACTATGACAGATTTTGTTACTGTTCTTCTGACTGATAATTCTAAGGAATATTGCTGAGACTTTATGTCCTTGATTACCAAAGACACATTTTAAGTCATTTCTGTTGCTTTTGAGACAGCGTTCAAATCATTCATTTCTTGAATTGCTTTAAGATGTTCTTTCATTGATTGCTCCTCTCAGTCTTCTAAACCTCACTGTACTCACCTTTAAGTTTTACCACTATAAGCTCCTGACTCCCCAATCTCTAGCTCTGGTCACAGTGGAACACTAGACACCCAACTGCCTCTTGGATACCACAGGGATGTGTCCTGTCCCATGCCCTCAAGTCCATTTCCTTCTTCCCTCTGACATATTTTCTTCTTTTCATCTCTCCTTAATAACGCTGTCTCCCCTGAAACCTCAGCTTTACTGTCATCTTAAACTCACCATTCCCGAAACCTCACATTTAATTAATTTCTAAATTCGACTAATTTTACTTTCTAAACATATCTCAAGTTATAATTTCTTCCCTTCTCTGTGGCCACTTGCCAATGTTCTTGGCTCATTTGTCAACCTCTCCTCACACACACAAACTTTTAAATGTTACAGTTGTCAAAGCGCATGCAATAGTCTCTTCCTAGAGTATCTTATTCACATCCAGAACCTAAATCTTATACAGAATTTGACAAATGTATTTCCACATCCCAGTTCTTTCCTTAGTGATTCAGCTCCCTGCTTCTCAACGAACTACTGACTCTGTGTGAAAGTCCTACGAGCATTGCAGCACAGCGTGATGAAGCTGTTTTAGACAGCTGTGACAAAGCCTGTCGGTTGCTCCTCATTACCTTCTGCCTTTTCCTACTTTTCTACAGTACCAACTCCTTGAACTTCAGTTGACGACTGACTGCTGGCCCTACAGTTTATACCAAATCTCCCAATTATTATCCTTGTAGGTAGCCAGCATTGTCAGGTGGTTAGCTTGGGTCTAACAGCACCGTAGACCCAACTACAGTGGATCTAACTCTGACTTGTAGTCAGAGTTCTGCAGAGAAAGAACCAATAGTGGAATAGAGGGAGTGGATGCATGCATATATGCAGGAATATGTGTGTATGTGTCCAGGTGTGTATACACATGTAAAAGAGAGGGTGCAGGGACTTCTTAAGGATGTAGCACCTGTGATTGTGAAATCTGGCAAGGACAATTCTGCAGGCAGGGCTGGAGGGCACAAAATTCTAGAGGGGAGTTGGTCTTGCTGTCCAGGCAACACATCTTCTTCACCAGGGGACAAAAGACTTAGCTTTTAAGGCCTTCAGCTGACTCAATAAGACCCATCTACAATATGGAAAATAATCTCATTTACTCAAAATCACTGACTTCGAAGTTAACCTCATCTAACACAATGCCATCACAGAGCCCATGTCAAGAGCAGTGTTTAACCACACACCTGGGTGTCATGGCACAGCCTAGTTGACACTTAAAAGGAAGCAACAGGGCAATCCCTTTCAGCAGAGCTGAAGTGCAATTCTAGGAAATGTCTTCACAGAGGGAGTGCTCCTTTCTGCCCTCAACTCCCACTTCCGGCTGGACGGAATGCAGATCTAATATTGGAGGGCCAATAGCCCAGAACTCTGTGAGGGAATTGGGGAAGAAAAGGGGGCCACATATGTAATGTCACATGAAACAAAAATTTGTGAGTCTTTTTACTCTGGTGGCAACAGAGTAAAGGCCCATTTTATTGACTTGCATGGTGAAAATGGTTACTACTTAAATGACACAAGAACAGTTTCCTACCTCTAAGGTCTGTGGTGTTTCAGACTGTGAGAAAAACAGTTTTTGGTGAAACTCTTGCTCATTGGTTTTCTTTTTTGTTTGTATCCATCCAAATCTGACTCTAATTTCTAACCACTCTACTTATATAAACCTAGAGAGCAGTTTGTTTGGAACAGCTCATCAACATCTACCCAGGAAAAGAAGGAAAAGAACCCTGATCGAACCTTGATTACAATTTCTCTCTTATCACATCCTGACCAATCAGACAATTACCAAGTTCCATCACTACCCGTTTTTGCCTTCACTTAGGGCACAACAAGAGTTCCTCCTTTTTTGAGTCTTTACATTTCACAGAGTCAGCAAGTGGCCCATTTAAATTTTAAGCCAGTCATGTAAAACCTTCTGGTATCCAAATTACCTACAGGATTGAATCCTTAATGGCCCTCTGGCCCTATGTGGCATGATCTCTGTCTCTATCTCTGCTTTTACTTCCCTGACCATTCCCTCATTATTCTTGAGGGTCTTATACATCTAGGTCTACAAATTCTCTGGACTCCAAAAAAAGTGAAGCATTTCCCAGCATCTCCTGCTTCCCATAACGTCCATGTCATATGTGCTCCTTCTTCTGAGTGTCCTTCTCCTCTGTACAACCCCAAAGGGATGCTTCAAGACCCAATTTGGACACTACCATCCCCATACAATTTTCCAAAGGTTCTCTGCACTGTAGTCCTCCAGTCAGTTAAACTCCTCAATGCATGATGTTCATAGCAATAGTTAACACTTGTTGATGCATATTATGTGCTAGAACAATTCTATGTGCCCTCTATATTCTAGCTCATGTAATGAATATTTCTTTCATTTCAGAGAAGTAGAAAGTTCAGTATAGAATTTAAGCAATTTTTCTAAGACCACATTGACTTCCCAACCCCCACAACCCACTCCTTTAATAGTTAGATGTCACAAACCCCTCTAATAGAGGCAATAACTCTCTATGATTATGTGACTTGCTGCTCACTCCTTTCCTCAGTACTATTAGAAAATTCTTGAGGGCAGAGACTATGCCTAATATATCTTTGTATCTATAGCTCCTAGGGTACAGTATTAGTTCATAGTATGTACTTAATAAACTTTTCCTGAACTAAATGGAAAACAAAGTCCCTAGATCCAAACAAAGGCGAGGTATACAGATATGAGAGATGAAATAGTTATGTGTTTAATTCTCAGTATAGCTTTTCCTTTTCTCCTTTATGACAGTCTCATGCATATGTTAACAAAATATGGTCCAGACCTCATTCCAGTGAGTCAGATGCCAAATTGACTGGCCTTTGATATTCCTGGAAGCTACATTTTGGTTTGATAATCTATGGTCATTTTTCAGGTAACTGATGCTGAGTGGGAATACGTTGGGGCAGAGGTGGTCTTAGCCATTTCAATCACTGTCAGAAGTGAAACTCAGGGCAACTAACAGATATATATTCCTTGTCTTCCAGTGGTGCTGTGAAAATTGATCTCTAAAATGCTTTGACTCGAGGTGAAAGTAGCTGTATATCATCAAAACAGCTTTGCAAATATTCTTTCACCCAAAGTAAGTAACAATTTTCAATGGGTAAATGGGAGAGAAAACTTATCTTTATTTTATGATCTTTGGCCATTGGGGGGAAAGAAACCTGGCCAAGAAGCTTTACTTTTATGGCAATCACTCACTTACCTGATTGCTTCTACATCTTGTACAGAGCCCTCTGCTTCCCCCATCTTCCCTCCATACACCACTGATTCCCTCATCTTCTCTCTTCCAGACTTTAGTAAATACCATAGGAACAGGAAGCTCTCAGACCTAGGTGACATCACAAATAAGTGTCAGTTTCGCACTATCAGCCTGAGGGGAGGCCAAGAAACTGTGGTTTAATTTGGATAATCAACACTTTTCATAAATACTGACTATATTGGAGGAAGATATTGAATTAGGACTGTTGAGAACCAGTCTGAAGCAGAGTAATGTGTTTTCATCTTCTACATTTCATTCAATACTGAAACTGGAGATGATAGAGGATTCATAAGCACCTATCCCAGGTAAGTCCATGTGTCAGCTCTAGGTGTCTAAAAAGAAGGTCTTATCTTAGAACCACCAAGCCACAAGGGTGAAACAAGTAAAAACATTATCCTTGGGCACAAAATGTTAGGATGTACAAGAAAATTATTCTCTTTGATCAAGAGTTTGAGGCAATCTTTAAAAAACTCAAAATTAATTCAAGAAACCCATGATAAACAAGATCCAAGCATTTTAAATAAAAACAAGAACAGTAATGGGGTGGGACGGAACCATATTGGAGCCTGAGGCAAACAAAAAAATTATGCTGATCTTGTGTTTATCTCAAAATGTTGATGTTTCGCTCATCGTGGATTGTTTTTGGCATTAATTTTTGAATTTTTTAATTATTGAACTCACATCAAAATATTTTTTGTGTAAGAGAGAGTTTTGATCCTTTAATGCTATCCTCTGGAATTGCTTGTCCCGTGATAGACCTAGTCCCACATGTGAGACTTTTATAGTCAAATCAGGGGCAGACGAACACAGGGTATATGGGATTGATAAAAGTCTATCCTCTTCTATAAGAAGTTTGGAGAGATTATCACAACATCCTGACCATCAGAAATAAGTCATCAGAAAATGGTAACTCATGGGATTATGGAGAATAAGTAGGAATAAGTAGGGGCTAGTCCCAAGGGCGGAGGCATTGGGAGTGTAGATCAAGGGAACGAAGAAAGCATAACAAAGAGAGGTAAAGCATCATGGGATGTTCCGACCATGTAGCATCCTCAGGGATGCAAGAGGCAGGGATGGAGGGACTGAAAGGAGAAAGCCAAGTTTAATGTTCCTTATTGAAGTCATCAAAGAGGTTGCCCCAAAGACACAAGGTAATGATGCCACTCTTCCGCTGCCCTTTAGTGGTTGAAGACTCCAATTGCAAAGTTGTTATAGCCACTGGGCTATAACTAACAGGTTTTGTGCCACATTCAGAAAGCAATAATTTCTATGTTTGAGTTATGGGATCCTATGGTATGTTCTCTTTCACTAGAGAGCATATGCTCCTCCATGGATTTTTAAAAACAATGGTTTGATCCAGAAATGTCCTTCCAGAAACAGGAAGTCTTCTCAGTGTAGTAGACCTGTAGATAGAGAGGACTTAGGGTATTCACCACCAGATTCACCTCGACTGCCCATGCAAAAGGCCTGTGACTGCATGCCCTGCTCTAGCAACCAAGATGCTTCAAGGCAATTCTGTTAAACTGCTTCGGTGAAAGAGGAAGAACATCCTCAGTACTGATGCAGGTTTAAGAGAAGAAAAGACATATAAAGAATGGAGTGTTTCCTTTATCTGGGACAGTGGTAGATAATAGAAATCTGAGGATTGCTAAGATGAATAAATAAAAGACTAGAGAGATAGAAGAGTGTATAGGGCACTTGCCCTGCACAGGGCAAAAGCTGATTCCAATCACCAATACCATCTATCATCCACGGAGCACTCAGGAATGATCCCTGATCACAAATCCAGGAGTTCGGCCCTGAGCAATGTTAGATGTGGACCCCAAACCAAACCCAAACAGATAACGATGTTCGTTTACATTCCAAACCTCCAGAGAGGATCATGGAAATTCATTTTCCAAAAGTACAGCTTCTGCCCCTCCTCCTTACCGACCCTATTCCTTATAAGATGCTGCAGTACAGGGTGGTGTCAGCAGCTCAGCATTTCCTGAGTCTCCCTGACTTGGTTTATGTCTTCTTTTTCCCTGTAAGGCTTTACTTGGTTCTCCACTGGAGGCATTTCATGTGTCCTCCATTGCCCCAATCACTGGATACTCACCAATCTTTCCAATCACTTCCCCCTGATGCTAACCCCCCCGTGCCCTAGAGTCTTCCATTTGTGATGTTTTCTTGTCAGGAATGGAGCACTGAGTACATGCTCTCACTACTTGCTGTCTGTTTCATTCCCATTTTTTTTCACTTACTAAATACCTGAGATAACTCCAGACTCAGTAGACTTTGGGTAAATGAATCCATCAATTTTAGTAAAGCAAAATTTAAGACGATTAATGTGTCACACAATTAGAATAGCAGGAAGGAGTTAAATTACTTGAAATGTTTTCATCCATGGGAGAGAAGGTCAACTAATTTACAAGTGATCTTTTCTGAGGGCTGAATGAAGGAACCATGATGGACTGGTTATTTAGCAGAAACCCAGCAAAAAATAATTATGGCCCGATCAGGGATCCCAGACAGTCTCGTGGAAAATGTGTTAACGCGTATTTAATGTTTCTACTCAGCCCAGAACCAAAATCCAAAAAACACTCACACTAGAAAAACAGGTTGTTTGGAATATTCTGGCAGGAACACCAAAGTCAGAAAACACATGAAATAAACATTCAAACAGTTAACCACAAGCAAAAAAGCACATTTCAGGGCTTTCTTTTCACTACCATCCTCCCAAACCTCACAAGCCAAGGGCAAAACGTGAGTTTTTACTTGAAATTTCCAGTCATTTGTCACTGTTTTAAATATTAGCATTATTTAAGCACCTTTTTTTTTTCTGGCTAGGAAAATGGATGTGTAAGTGCAGGAAGACCTTGCATATTATTAGCATAATAATGAGAAACCGTGCACCAAGCCGGGCTCCTCCTGACCCCTCTGACCTTCAGCACTTTAGCTAGAGTCAGAAATGACTCTGGGTTTTTAGACTTAGTATGCAAAGGTGGTTGGGGATGGCATAATTTCTTAAAATCAGCACCCTCTGAGAGTGACAAGGTGTAAATTTCCAAAATGTTTGAAATTTCCATCCACTAGATCTGATGCATGGCAATGCAGAGAGCCAAGCTCTAGTTAAGGATTTATCTCAGGCTCCTCCAAAGCCCCAGGCCAATGAAAGCCGGACGCGCTGTGAAGGTGAAACGAAGTCTCCAAAGCTAAAGAGCCATCCACATCAATTTGCAGCCAGCTAAGTGGCAACAGTGGTGGGAGAGCTATTTACACTCCCTTCCCAGCCTAGAATTATGGTGCTGTAACCAGAAGGAAAGCGAGGAGAATTGAAGGGGCTGCTCAGAAATATAATGGTCATTTATGGCTAAAGTACCCCCAGAACAGTAGGTCCCTAGCTCTCATCTGCAGCAAACTTTGAGGAATTCACAATCAAACGCAGACACACACAACCCACAGCCCTCAGGGACTTCCTCCAACATGCCCACTCATAATAAAGCGTGTGATGGCATTTGCTTTCCTCATCCAATGGGACAAAGCCAGGACACTTGCTTGAATTTTGTCCTCAGCTCACCAACGCTCAGAGAGGATTCAACCCACCACTAACTAGTCCCCATAAACTGCCCCACAATGAAGAATGGTAGAGAGAAACAGGAGGCAAATAATTAGATGACATCCATCATGTAATTCTTGAAAGCACTGTATTTGCAGCAATGTAAATTACAGTATTGCATTATCAAGATAATAATTTGTTTTTGTGACAAGAAATCACACCATTATGTGTTGCATCTGTATTATTTTTTAAATTAGGCTTTTTAATTACAGAGACAAATTATGTATGTAAGAATCCCACTTTGAAAATTTTATACAACATGTCATCGAATATTCCATTAAATGTTGGAATCTAGCCCTCTCATATCTAAATATTTGTTCCCTTTAGTAAGAATTAACTCTTTCCTAGGTGCCAGAATTTTCCCAAAGACCTAAATCCATTTCATCCAGGCACAAGAGTGTTCATTTAGGGCAGCAGTGAGATCTGATAACATGCAGCTTTGACCTTAGTTTGACCAAATCCCATCCTTCAAACTGGGAACTGGGTTGATAGAGCTGCCCAGATGACTTCATTTTATATGCCAGGAGAGGAATATGTAGTTGCCTAAAGGTTTACAAATGTCACAGGGCTAAAAAACAAAAATGAGTTTAAAGAAAAGGATTCCATGTGAAGAAAGTTATATGCTGAAGCTTCACCCCGCCATGATGGTATTTGGAGATACTGAAGATGGAGGCGGTAACGAGGACGTGGGAGTGAACCTCTCATGAGCAGGGTGGTTCATTATGAAACATAGACCCCAAAGACTCTCTTGCCCTTTCAACAGGCCTGGCCACAGCATAACTGTGATTATGAACCAGGAAGCCAACTCTCACCAGACACAGAGCACAGAAGCTGCTGTTAAGATGATCTTATTATAGCTGGCCTCTAGGACTATGAGGAGGGTCTGATTTTTGTCAACCACCCAGTCTTTGGCAACTTATTATGCAGCCTGAATAGACTAGTCAATGGCCTCAACTTTTACTGAGACAAATAAGTTTAGCTTTATCTTCCAAAATTAACAGGCATTAAAAGAGAAGATTAGTTCTACAAACAGCTGTGTGCCAAGTCTTAGCTATTCAGATCAATAATCCTGAAGGCATAATGCTCCATACTCCTCACCCCATCTTACTGAGTATCACGCACTGCTCAACTCCAACCCTTTGGATTAACCAACAGGTTCCTGATCTATCTGTCATACCAACTCTGGATTGACCTGGAAAAAGTAGTTGCAATCATATCTTTCTCTTAAATAAAACCTTTTTCAAGCTGTCAAGTGAAAAAAAAAAAATTTTTTTTTGCTTTTTGGGTCACACCCAGGGAAGCTCAGGGGTTACTCCTGGCTCTGCACTCAGGAATTACTCCTGGTGGTGCTCAGGGGACCATATGGGATGCCAGGAATGGAACCTGGACCGGCATAGGCTGGTCGTGCAAGGCAAATGCCCTACCTACTGGGCTATCACTCCGCCCCTGTCAAGTGAAAATTCTTTAGTCAGATTTTAAATGCCCCCAACAATATTGCTCAAACACTCTATAACTTGTTTTCTCCTATGCGCTTTATAGCATCAAAGCTCTAGTCAAGCCCATTTGTTTTTCCAGAATATGACTTTTCTTTTATTCCAACACTTCTACTCTCTTAGTAGAACGCATGCCCATTATCCCTTCAAAGTCTGATTACATGCCCTCATCTAAGTAAAACTCTCCTGATCATTTGGAATCACAAATAATCTCAACTCCCACTCTCTAGAATTCCTTTATAGTTAATTTGCTTCCCTTTTGATATTTTCATTTTAATCCTTGAATTGTAACCTTGTATGCATTTAGTTTAGATCTAAACAGGGAAAATAGATTATAGATGAAAGTAATATATAACAATTTCTACTTCATACCTATAATCCCATGTCTGAGCCTATCCCGGTTACTTCCCTCTGTTCCTTACCTATACAACAAGGCTAAGAATGCCTCTATGTTAAATGCTTGGGGAATTATATGAGAAATTGTTTATAGAGCAAATATAAATGCATATATATGATGCATATAAGATATATAATATGAGTAGTAATTTTGTGTTTTGTCTACTTGGCATATAGACTATTTCTATAGTCCATTTTTATTTTTATTTTCTTACAGGTTAGCATTATTAGTGGGGGGAGCAGACCAATCACTGTCAGTCCTGCATTATTCCTGGTTGAATCTCCCTTGAAATTGCCTACAAGTAAATACAAGACTGTTTTTTTCTAAGGAACTGAGATAATGAAAGTATAATCAAATACAAGGTAGTGTTTATATAAACTAGGAAGTATAGACTGTAAATCAAAGCAAATAACTCTGGATTATAACATTGAAAATCACTCTGGAGTATTGTGTGAATAAAGGTAAAGGTATTAATTCTTTTTGATTTCATGATCTCACTAATTAACAAAAAGACGGTATCAGACAGTAAATTAACGAAATACGATGTGACCTTGACAAAAATTGACGGTTGAATTGATCCAAAACAGTCCTTCCTTGGGAAGACCTGGAGAAGAACACAAGTACACTGTAGAGGTTTGAATGGTCATTTGGCACTTCCTAGATCAATATGCTTCTAAGTTCCAATGGGAATTTCTCCTGATGTTATCAGGAAGAAAGCATATCACTTCTCAGCCTAAATGCTTCCCTCTTACACACTGGGGTCTTAGCAAATATGCTTTCCTTGGGCTTAGTCTCCTTGTTAGAAGAAAGCAGAACTGGATAACCTGAGATAAAAGTATTGAAGACTTTTTTTTTCAGTTAAGGAAACAGTCTGGGTCGGGATGTAGCTGAGAGGTAGGGCATGGGCCTCATAGGTATAACTCTGTGAGGTAAATCCCCCATCCCCACCCAAAACAAAACCATGATAGAGACATTATTATATTTTCTGAGAACCCAATAGTCAACAATAGCCTCTCAAAACAATATGCATTAAACCCTCAAAGAGAAAAATTATAACTGGAGTTGTGAGTATTCACTCCACTAGGTGACTATACCTTTCTCACAGTTAACTTCATAAGTGAAAATTTCACACAGCTATTTTAGAATTTTCTGATGTTTTCTGAAATTTTGAATATAGATGGCACTCTATATTAGGCTCAGGTTTGAACTCTATTCTCGTTACTAATCTGTCGTCTACTTAAGCATATGACGTTGCACATGAAAATAAGGAACACGAAAAAGTAACCATTATGCCTATAGATTAACTTGAAATTTTGTGAATATCCAACTGAGCCTGAGTGCTTAACCCCTAAAGATTTAACGGGGTTCTAATAGCTAGTACAGTGAGGAAGACAAGTATGACAGACCTAGCTTACAGTGACCCATCTAGGTTTGACCCTTTCCCCAGCACTGCCAGGAATGATCCCTGGGCGTAAAGACAGGCATAAGCCCTGAGCACTGCTAGATGTAGACAAAACAACAGATTTAAAAAAACTCTGAATTTTATTCCAAATGATCTTTTACTGTCAGATTTGCAAAAGTGAAAATTTTAAGGGATATTTTCTTGTTTACTGTCCAGTTTTGGTTTGGAGGCCACACCTGAAATGCTCATACTCCTGGCACTATACGCAGGGATCACTCCTGGCAGTGCTCAGGGGAAAACAATAAGCGGTACTGATGATCAAGCCCAGGTTCAACTGCAAGCAAAGTAAGGGCCCTCCCCTCCGCCCTATCTGTCCAGCAGACCGAGAGCTGCTTTGGAAATAGCGAGGCCAGGAGTAGGGATGCCTGACACAGGAAGTTCCTGTCGGTCTCTTAAAGACTGCTCAGATCCTGTAAGAAACTGCCACTATCTTCAGAAACATCCTAAAGCCTGCTAGCACCTGATTTAAAGAATAAAAGCAGTACAAAACAAAGAAAATGGTTTCTTTTGTGTCTTCTAGAAAGTCTTAGTGTTCCCTTGTAACCAGGAGCATTCCAAAAGGCTAAGAAATGCTCTCACAATACATGTGAGGCCATGAAACACTCCATAAGCCTGGCTCCATGCTCAATGCTTTAGTTACGATCACTTAATCCTTACAGCCTAGAGTATAGTCACACTTCAGAGATCAAGAAACAAGAGCTCTAAAATCACTGCTCCCATAGTCATAGCACTTCCAACAGGCAACACAAACATGAGAAAAAGATGATGCAATGACCAACAATATAACCGTGCTTGTAGCTGAATTTCTAACACTTATGCAAACATCAAGTCTATTGGTGTGAATGGGAAAGGAAACTTTCCTTTCTAATTACCAGATCTTTTCATTTTTAGGATGTCACGGACTGCATGACAGTGATGTGAAAAAAAAGTGCTTATACCTGAAGCTCTTCCATGAGGTATAAAAATCTCAACTGTGGAGAACTGTGACTTATTTTAAGTAGAAAACATCTTTTGGAGATTTGGTTTGTTTCTTAGGCCTGGGTAGATGAAGACGCATTTCGTTGTATCAAAAACAACTAAATAATACTTTTAAAATCATAATTCTCTTAAAATTATACACAACCAATGGAATAAATAAGGGAAAAGCTGGAGGGGTGTTAAATTGAATTTAACCTTAGTCTTGTAGTTCTTCACAAACTCTGAAAGCCATCATGTGTAGGGCTTTCGTCTTAATCATACAGCCTTGTGTCTAAAAATACTTGCTGATGATTCTTAGGCTGTCGGAGATGCTCTTGACAAAAACACTAAGATGCTTATTCAGAATTCACATATTAATCAATGCTTCCTCTGCTCAGAAGGGAGGCTTCTGCTGATCAGAATTGGCCTGACAAGAGTATAGATTCCATCCTTTTTCTTGCTACAGTCTCAGAAAATATGCACACTTCTATGGTATTTAAAAAGTAGACAAGCAAACGTTTTAAATGCAGCTAAAGTGATCTCCCTTTCTTCATTCTATGAAGATAACAATACCTTCATAATTAAAGTACTATTATTACTATTTAATTGTCTGTTTCATTGTTTAATGAATAGGAACTGGTTAATTATGGTGATGGGGAAAGACAAAGGACAGTTTTCTAACGGGGAATGCAAAGCTCAAGTTTCCACAATGTGGGCTGCAAATTGCTTTATTTATACTTCTGAGCATCAGAACCTAGATTCACACATCCTTGTCAAATTATAAATCTCTTTCAACATGATTTGAAAATGTGTTTAACAATTTTTTCAAATTATGCATATTTAAGTGACATTACATTTATTTCTTAAAAGTCTCACGTGGCGTTTTATAATTCCTCATCAACCAATTCTGAAGGTCAAAGGGCTATAGTGTCTCAAGGGCATTTTTCAGTTATCTAAGGTCAGGTACCCGTGAAAAACAATAACTGAGAAAGATAGACCTAGATAGACCTGGCATTAATTCAATTCCTCTTGCCTGACTCTCTACACTGAGACTTAAGCCTCGCTCTTTCTTCCTGACCCTTTAGCAGGATCTGCAACTTAACCACATCTTTGGTGCCTCTGCCTGCAGGCTAGAGTTTTGCTTGCCTGGCTTCACCACTGCAGCTTCCATCTTGGATGACACCTCACCTTTGTATAACATTTTACACTTTCCAAAAGCACTTTCTAGTTCGTTTGATTGTTGCGACTCATAAATCTTGTACTTAGATAAGAGATAGACAGCTAGACACATGCTTGAGTTGACATCTTGATCTTATCACTAAAGAATGGAATAAATGCCTCAACAAATAAAAAAATATGGGCAATTACATAATGAAGTCATCACTCTGATGCTGTTTTGCCAAAATAGAAGAACATGGAAGAGGTCCTTGGTTATTTGCCTACCTGTTTCATAAGTCTAATCAAAAGAGATGTCGGAAATGCGTTGGTGTGATACACAAAATTATGCTGAAATTTGTAAACATTTCTCAGTGGAAAATTAACAGATGAACCTAAACTTAAATTAACTTGGCATCTGCATTCAAAAAACATAAGGATACTTCTAGCTAGAAAATAGGGACATTGGTTGATAATTCTAAAAGTTGCTTAGGGCAAGAGTGCTAATTTAATTATTGGGGGGATGAATAATGTCTCTCAATATTTTTCCCCTCAGTGACTAAATAGAAATGTCACAAATAACATATGTATGCCAAAGCCTACCATCAACACCACCACACCTTCCCAAAGCTCTTACCATACCAGCTCAAATGTTTGGCCTGCTCTCTTTAAAGAAAAAAAAAAAACACCCAAAGCTCTCTGGTCAGACTGGATAAAACCCAAATAGTACTCACAGAGTGCATCAGAATTTCCTACATGATTCAACGCTAATAATATTTAGAAGTGGGGAGGGAGTTTGGAAATGATTCAACTCCAAAACAAGTTGCTTTTGAAATCGGCGGTCTTTAATGAAAGTGTCTTGCACACTGTCAATGTCACTGAGAAAGGAATTTCTTCATTTAGCAACAATCTTGCAAAGCACCTATGCAAAAATGTTTGTTCCCTAATATTGATCTTTAAGGGGTTCTCATCTGACACTTTCATTGAACCAATGCATACTTGGGAGCTTATTGATTTTCAAATGTTACTTTGCTGCTAAAACATTCTTGGTTTTGGATGTGTAAAGGAAGTTTTAAACAAGAGCCTGCATATTGATTGTGGTGCATTCACACCAAATACTATCTGTAGAAGGCAGGATGCTATCAATTTTTATTCCTTCTGCAGTCACGCCATCTTATTAAACAACAAAAATTTGGTGATGGTGCTTCCAGGAGTCCTTTAAGCTTGCAAAGTGAAAGCTAGTTCTAGAGTTACTTTCAGGATCTGAGAATCAAATGATTTTGATGACCGACTGCCCAGTTGTGACACAACACAATCTCTAGCTTTAGTGACATTATTATAACTTCCCTAACTGTACAGTTTGCCATAAGCCAAGTCCCTCCAAAAAAAACTTTGGAGGATGAAATGAGATAATACATTGGGGATATTGGGACATTATATATATATATATGTATATATATATATATATGCTTAATGATGCTATTATGTGTCTAAAATATATGTGTCCTAAAAAATTTATAATTCTAATTATAACCATACCTGTAAAATTATAACTGTACTTGATGTCAGATACATTCAGATCTGTTGCCCAAAGCAATGGGATATTGACTCTATCAATTCAAGATCTAGAAGCAGAGATAACTGGCATTGGTAACCATTTTGGTGATAAGTAGTCTTATATAAGCAGTAGCCCATTTTAATAGCTCTAAAATCATGAAGACAATTAGATTCAGACATAGATCTTCAGACAGCTCTCAGTTATCAGCTGGAGCAAACTGTCAGGAAGAGCTAGGCTCCCAGCAAGAAGAGAAGGAAGGAAGATTCTTGAGATGCCATCAAGAAGCATCTCAACAACAGGACTCCATAGAGAAATAACTACAGGAATAAGAACCAGTATTCAATAGACAGATGCTAGCAGTCTAAGCACAAGAGAAGGAAAGGAAAAAAAAACACTTTAGTTACTTATATTAGGGTGTAAAGCAAAATAGCAAAATGGTGGTTCAAAGGTGGTTTGGTAGAATATTGATCAGAATTCTTTAGATGCTAGTACTTATGAACAGGATTGATTCTAGGGTTTGGCAAGATGCAAACATGCAGCTGGGAGTTGTGATAACACAAGGTTGGAGTTGTAGAAAGTCAAATGAATTATTAGCCTACAGATTCAGGGTTGGTTTTTTGAAAGATCTTTCCAATTTCTTTTGAGTTTTTCATTTTTTGGTGAAAGGAAGCCACTTATAGTGGTGTTGGAAGTGTTATTTCCAAAGATCGTCAGCCTGGCAGTGAAAGTCTGATGATTTGGTGTTTATGCTGCTGAAGCTGCTGATTGGAGCAACCATAATGAGCACAAAATGGCACTCAGGGGTCACATGGTGCCAGGGATTTAACTCAGTCTTGCAATTGCTAGGCATGTGCTATACAACGCTTTGCTGTCTCCAGTGCCCCACTTGTGTGTGTGTATATCTCTGTGTGTTCTATTGATTTATCATTGATTAATATTGGAGTTCTCAGCCCTGGGTTTTGTATTGCAAATGAAAGGTTGCTTTTCTCTTTCCTGAATGCTCTTTACAGATGCTTATACTAGTACAAAGGATTTTTTATATAGACTCTGGAAGACAGTTAAGGAAAGGTATTTGTGATAGAGGAGTTAGTTAATTCTGAATTAGTTACTTCTGGGCATCCATCATATTTTCTAACTTAAAACCTCAGTTGCCTTTAGACTGATTCTAATTCCTTACAAGCCCAAAAGGAGAGTCCCACTGTGGGAGTGGATGGACCGGGGGCAAACCATGAGTAAACTACCCTGGCCTCAACATGGGACTGACTAAACATCCTGAACAATATTCTGAGAGCAAGGTCATGGATCAAACTCTATTTTGACCCAAAAATAAGCAATAGGGCAATATGACCCTGTGGGGATTAGGAATAAGCAACCTGGCTAGAGAAATGTAGTCTGAGCTATATGGAAAGATGTCTCCTGGCGAATATATTATTTATAAATTTATAAGGTGACCTCCTGGCGAGGTCACCTTATAAATTTAATCCCTGGTGTAGACAAATGTTTGTCTCTCTTAACGATGAGACTAGAAATAATATTGAAATAATGACAAAATGACTAGAAATATTATTGAAATAATAATTTCAATAATATTTACAAAATAATTTCAATAATATTCACCAGTCAAGGAAAAGAGAAAACAACCCTATAGTCCCAGGAACTGGGGCAAAGCCCCATCGTGGTTTGCCCTGGTAAGGGAAGCTTCCTCTCACTTCATTGTTTCCATATAAAGAGTCTTTATCTCTTGCAACTCCCTTCCCCCAACCTTTTGTAAAGAATATATCTATAGAAGGGTTGATTTGACTTGGTAGTGGTGTGTGTGTGGAGTGAGGTGGGGTGAGAAATGAGTGTAGATAGACTAAAGCCCTGGGTTTTCTAGAGCTGGTGAGGTTGTTCCTTTGTCCATCAGTAGGGTAGAATGTTCGTCAGCCCCAAATGTGGCCAGGGAACACACTGCACCCTAATATCGGTAGGGGCCCTGCTCAGCCCCAACAGGTTGAGACTACTTTAAACTATCAGCAGTATAGTTCTATTTCTTTACATGTGTATGACACTAGTCCTGCTCATTGCGTCAACCCCAATACCGTTCCAACACCCCCTTGCCTATCCAGTGACCATCATCATTCTTGATGAATCTAGGGTTTCCTTTCATTATTCCCTGCTTTAGCTGGTTGTGTTATGAATGAGCTAAACCGTATGCTAATTAGCTGTTTCTTCCTTACACATTCCACTTAGCATGTGATATCAAGCCAACTGAACCAAAGAATCCATCAAACCATCATTAGACATATAGATTAGAAGTATGTTTTCATTCATATGTTCATAGTAGCATTATTTTCAATAACAAGAACATGGAATCAACATAACTGCTCATCAACTGATAGTTGGCTAAAATATGCTGATAACGCATCAACAGATAATGGGATATATAAACTGATATATAGTAAAAGAAAAAATGTATATGGATTTTTTAAATTTTAAATATTTTACTGAGATGTATTAGTAAAATACCTTGGAAAAAAGTGAAACTATACTAATACTTAGAATGATGAAGATTACCTAAAAGTGTGGGTTGAGGAAAGTAATCCTAAATATTTACATGAAGTTTTTCTCCAATATCCTAATATCATGTTCTGTTATGTTACAATTTAGTGTTAATAATATAAAAATAAGAAATAATAATAAAGACTAAAAAGTTCTTGACTGTATTACAACTGTTGTAGTAAAAAACTATATATTTCAAAATTCCAGCTCTCTGTATGTGGTATAGTTTATGAATTTCAAAATGCATAAACTCTTGGTATATGATATAGCTTGTATTTTTATGTAGACTGAACACACTATATATAACACAAATGAACACTTCATATAGACTGAACACATACAGCCTTCCACATTTGCTTTTATATCTCCAACTCTGTCATTGACCTCCAGAGGTTTTTTAAGTGAAACAAATTAGATAATGAAATAAAAATAACTGGAACTTCAAGTAATTTAAAGATGGTACAGGACTGATTATGTACCAAGTATACCTTTCATAAATAAAGTATTTTTTGAAAGAAAGTAATAGAAAATAATAACTCAACCTACCTGATCACATGATAATGGAATGGAAAGTAACAAAAGACAATATAAAGATTTTCAAAGTAGTAAGACATTATAATAAATAGCATGTCAATTGTGGCATATTTCTCTTTCTAAATGGAAGCAATGAAAGACAAAAGTAATAAAATAATATATTCAAGCTGTAATGGAAAAATTGTCAACTTGGATTGTATGATTTTGCTTAGAGGAAAACTGAGGCAAAACAAATTTAAACAAAAGATAAAAAGGCATTTACTGCTCAAACTTTAAGTAAAAGAGAAAAATGACCTCAGGAGACACATCTGATATTCTACAAAAGGATGTATGTGTACTCAAATATAATTTTCAAATAAAAATTTGTGTTCATTTTTAAAAATACACAGAAATCTTGTTGGAAGTTAAAGGTACTGAGTGGAAGAATTTTAAAATAGTCAAAGATTTATTTTTTGCTCAGGAGATACTTAAGAAGTATTTTGATCAACTTTAGTATTTTTTTTAGACTAAGCATGGGTTATAAGTATGATCATAAAAAAGGCAAAGACAAATAAAGAATAAAATGTAATTGAATGCGAGAAACTCGGTTATTCTCAACAAAGAAAGCAAAACAAAAGAAAGGTCAACTATAAAAAAGTATAACACTAGAAACGAATGTAACACAGCACTAATAATATAATATGAGATTGGTTGTTAGGCCCGAAAATTATAGAAATAATGAAGATAGGGAAATAGACATAAATGCACACATAGAACATTACAATATACACATAAAACATTAAAACACAAATAAATGATAGTTTAAGTATGTAAAAGTGTATGCCAGGTACATATTAATAAAAATAAATCATATTCTAATGTTATTATTAAAAAATAAATGTCAGAGCAGAAAATATAATAGAGGTGGCCATAGGGCAATTACTTATTCACTGTATATAGCACTCAAATGTTACACTAAATATTTTACCAACAGTAACTATTCTAATCATCCTATACATGAGGAAACCTACTCAGAGAAGGTTGAAGAAAAGTTCAAACATTAAAGAGTTGGAATTATTTTGAACTTGTAGGTATACCAAAAAGATTCAATAATATAAACAAAATGTAATAACATAGGTGAAATAGAGATAGGTATCATGGTGAAGTTTTAATACATGTCTCTTGTTGCCATTAAGCTGACACAAATATGAGCAATTTAAATGAGATAAAAACCACACTAACACAAACTATATATATATCAAATGGCATACTTAATCAAGCTGAGAATACACATTCTTTCAAGCATACTTAAGTCATTTACCTAAATTAATTTCAAAGTAAATCTCCATAAATTTCAATTGATATTATTCAATTATGTTTTATATCTGAAATAAAATTAGCTTCAAAATGAACAAAATTAATAACAAAACAGAAATAAAAAGAATGTTTGCAAACACAGAGATAGATAGACGTACAGATACATATATATCTCAAAAAAGAAGTGTTAAAAGAGGTGCTAAATAAAGTGCTAAGACAGAAACTCTAATGGACATTTTAAAACACTGAATATAATGAATATTGTTACATAGAAAACCTTGCAGATGACAAGTTCAAATAATATGCAAACTATTTGTTATCCATTTTATTCACACTGAGAAAAGTTTGGAATGAACCAAACAGCCATTAGGATTAGAATGAACAAATAAAGTATGGTATGTTCATAATAGTTAAAAATAATAAATCTCTGATACACACAAGACTAATAAATACCGCAATTTTGGAAATGTAGGCGCCATATACAGAGAAAGAGCTGCATATCTCTCCATAAGGAAGGAGAGCAGAGACAATGCTAATTCACATGACAAAGTACAGTATAAGTGGTTATTTCAGGGAGGGATGATATTGTCTGGGTTGATATAGGAGACTTCTGAGGGCTTGAAATGATTCTGTTTTGTTTTGCTATGGGTGGAGGGGGCACAAAGGGAGGTTCTTAGAGCTTACTCCTAGCACTGAGTTGAAAGATCACTCTATAGCAGCTCAATGGGTCATATGCAGTGCCAGCATAGAAACTCCGGTTTTCAGCACGCATGCAAGGTTAGTGCAAAGTTAGCAACAATACTAGCTGTATTATTGCTCAGGTCCCATTGAAGTGTTTCATACTCTGATTAGAGTAAAATTCCAGTATTAAAAATAGTGTTCAGCCACCAGAGTGATAATACAGTGGGTAGGACATTTGCTTTGCACACAGCTGACCCGGGACTCAAGCCAAGGCATCCATATGGTCCCTCAAGCATGGTCAGGAGTAATTTCTGAGTGCAGAGTCAGGAGCAACCCCTGACTATTGCCGGGTGTAACCCAAAAAAGCAAAAATATAGTATTCAAATACAATATATTTTATTTACTTTATTTTAAAATGTCCAACATTTAGACTCAGCCTTCTGGAACTGTGAGTTACCATGAATGATCTTGGTGGATATGATGAACTCAGTCTCACACCCTGTTCATTCCAATCTAGGCCATGCGTCCCAATGTGGAGTTCTTCAACTGATCTTCTTGGTCCTATCTTGACTATTAAAATCAAGACTATTATCTGGTAGAAGGTGTGATCTTCTTTATAGAACTCCTCCAGTTAATGTAGAATTTCTCAATTCCTTTTCTCTTGTAAGTGGATGTTGGTGTGTAGTCAAAGAAGATAGAAACTGCTGGCAGTGGGCCACACTCTTCAAGTGTAATAGTCCTATCTGGTTTGTTAGGCATTCAAATGAATCATTCTCATGGCCAGGTTTGTGTTGAAAAGGACACCAACACCACCAACGCCTCTTTCATCACATGTTCCGAGGAACAGTTCTTCTCTGGTGTCAAAAACAGCAATTGGCGCCTTCGGTCTTGGTTAGACCAATGATGTTTTACTTAATCTTTCAAGCTTGCACCATCATGTCCTCGATATATGCTTCCAATACCAGCGAACATGCATTGAAAATACAGACAGTCATTTTAGTCTTTCATTTTGGCAGCCTAGTTTTGCCCTGAGATTTTTATCAGCCTCTCCTTGCTCGTGCTTCTTAGTGCTTCCGTATTTATGGCTCTTTTCAGGGTCAGGGAAATAAACATTGTTTTTACTGGTTTTGTCATATGGGAATCTCCTGGTGGATGGTTTCAAAATGAAACTGATTAAACCATATTCAATTGATGGTTTTGCCTGACCAAAACCATCCTGTCATCCCAAATTCACAAACAGGATCAGACCACCATCTCCATCGTGCAAGATTCTACTTTACAGAATGGGAAGAAAAGGCTGCAAAGTTCAAGACGATAAATTCCAGAATGACTACCAACTGGGAACTCTTTGGCACCATTGGGGCAACATGGAAGATGCCATAATTGATGACATTGATGAAGAGTACAATTGACTGGTTCAGCACCTCCATGATTGTGCAAAGAACACTGAGAGAGAGAAAGCCACAAAAGGATGCCTTCTTCAAAAACTCTCAAATTCACTCATCAACGTGGCAAGGTGCAAGCTTCAGGCAACAATATGCTAACATCCAAGCTCGCAAAGCAGTGCAGAGAAGCCATAAAGGAAGTCCTCAAAGAGAGAAGAACAGCAATACTGGCAGAAGCAGAAGAAGCCGCGAAAAGCATTTGCAACCCCCGCCTGTCCTTCGCCAACTATAAGACCAAGATGACTGGCCTCCGGACATCCTCATGGATCAATCACATCTTCCAGAAAGGCAATGGAGAAGATTATCCAGGACTTCTACTCAAATCTCTTTGATAGCCACATCCACCTGCCCACATACCAATTTCTGCAGGATGGATATGTCGTCCCCAGAGTTCTCCCTTCTGAAATCCCACATGCCATTTTGTTGGTAAAGAAG
The DNA here is from genome assembly GCA_021461705.1 of Cryptotis parvus. NCBI lineage: Eukaryota > Metazoa > Chordata > Mammalia > Eulipotyphla > Soricidae > Cryptotis > Cryptotis parvus. The sequence goes on from JAJIBD010002248.1 coordinate 57,369, forward strand.
TGAACAGCACCCGGCCCAGACAAAGTCAGACCCAAACACCTGAGAAATCTACCGTCAGTACTCATCAATACACTGGCTCGGCTCTTCACATGCTACCTGTCTGAATTCAAGGTTCCCTCCCAATGGAAAACCAGCAGGACAGTTCTACTGTTAAAGAAGGGGAGACATCCACAGCATTGGCAACTATCGCCCCATCTGCCTGTTGTCCGTCATCTACAAGCTGTTCACTCAAATCATCCTGATCAGGATTGGCAGAACATTAGATGAAGGACAACCATGCGAGCAAGCTGGCTTCCAAAAAGGACTCAGCACAATACACCATATCTTACAATAACCAAGCTCGTTGAGGTTTGTAGGGAGTTCAAGATGCCACTCTATCTCACGTTCACTGATTTAAAGAAAGCCTTTGATTCTGTTGAGACCAAAGTGGTCATAGAAGCCCTAGCCAAACAGGGCATTTAAACTCAATTCTCTTCAATATATATATATATAGAGATATGTATATCTATATATATAAATAGATATAGATATCTCTTGATATAGATATGTATGTATATCTATATAATTGATTATATATCATCTATATATGTATATCTATATATAATTTATATATATAATTATATATCTATATATATCTTGATATAGATATATATGTATATCTGTATATATATAATTGAAGAGAATTGAGTTTGAACACCCTGTTTGGCTAGGGCTTCAATCAAAGGCTTTTTTTTAAATCAATGAACATGAGACAGAGTGGCATCTTGAACTCCCTACAAGCCTAAATTTTAGACATTATTACTTTTGTATTTTTTCAGCCCAATGACAGAGGGTATTTGAATTACTTAAAAGTGTTTGTCAATATGGACATTTCTCCAAAGACTAGAAATTGAACTCCCATTTGACCCAGCCATACCACTCCTGGGAATCTACTCTGGGAAACAAAAAATACGCAGCGGAAACACCATCCCTACTTTTATGTTCATAGCAGCATTATTCACAATAGCCAGAATCTGGAAGCAACCAGAGTGCCCGAAAATCGATGACTGGATAAAAAGCTTTGGTACATCTACACAATGGAATACTATGCAGCTGTTAGGAAAAATGAAGTTATAAAATTTGCCTATAAATGGATGGACATGGAGAAGATTATGTTGAGCGAAATTAGCCAGAAGGAGAGAGACAGACACAGAATGACTGCATTTATCTGCATAACATAAATATATATGTACATATTATGATACCAATATCCAAGGTCAAGTGAAACATATATCAGGAGGTCTTGTCAAAGGTGGAAATTATCACAAACGTGTGGGAGTCAGAGGCTAGGTAAGACAGAAAATGGAACAGGGTGCTAACAATTGTCGAGGGTACTAATGCCAACCTAGAACTGAGCATTAAATAGAGGCAAAAAGATACACATGACAACCCTTTAATGTATGTTCTGTAATCCATAGTCTGGAGGGAAGGAAAAGAGAAAGAGAGAGAAATGGAAAGAAATAAAGAACCTGCCATGGAGGAGGGCTGGGGGAGGGGGAGGGAACCGGGGACGTTGGTGGTGGGAGATGGGCACTGGTGGCAGGATGGGTGCTGGAACACTGTATGACCAAAACCCAAATATGAACTTGTTTAATTGTATATCTTTGTAATTGTAAAAATAAAAAAAATTTTTAAAAAGTGCTTGTAATATGGAACAACCATCATAAAATATTTTATTAGCTTTAGGTTTGTTTTAACTTATTTCTAATTATAAAGAATAATAAATATTTATATCTGTCATGTGAGATATTGCCTTATACTTGATAAATTCTTATTATATTTTAAGTATTTCTGTGCAGTGGGTAGATTTCCTTCTTCAAAATCTAAAAGGAGACATTTAAAACTGTAAAACAAATTGTGGATTCAGGACTGATATCAAGGCCTTCAGTATGTTTTGATTTGACTTTTGTGCATAGTGTTACAAAGGGGTCTGAATTCACTTTTTTACATGTGATCAGCCAGTTATCCCAGAACCATTTACCAAAGAAGTTTTCCTTACTCTACTTCACACTTGCTTCTCCTTTACTAATATTTACTGCCCATGTACCTGTGAATTTGTCTGTGCGGACTCTCAATTCTATTCCACTGATCTGAGAATATGTTCTTATTTCAGTACCACACTGCTTTGATTACTAGCACTTTATAGTATAGTTGAAGTTGGGAAGAGAAGTTTCCCATCCTCTTTTTTCCTGATTGCTTTGGCTATTTGCTGGGTGGAGGACAGATTATTACTCTGTGAATTTCAAGAGAATTTTATCTGTATCTTTTAAAATTGTCACATGTCTTGGATTTTTTATAAGGCTATATTGAATTTGTATGATGCTTTGGGCAATAGGGCAAGACAGCTGATACAGTGGGTAGGTGCTTGCTTTGAAAATGGCCAACCCAGGTTCAATCCCAGGTACCCCATATGATTCTCCAAGCTCTGCCAGTAGTGATCCCTGAGTTCAGAGCCAGGAGTAATCCCTGAGCACAACTAGATGTGACCCCGAAAGAAAAACATAATAAAAATAACAGTGCTGGGGGCTGGAGCGATAGCCCAGCAGTAGGGTGTTTGCCTTTCAGCGGCCGGCCTATGCCAGCCCAGGTTCAATTCCTGGCACCCCATATGGTCCCTGAGCACCGCCAGGAGTAATTCCTGAGTGCAGAGCCAGGAGAAACCCCTGAGCATTGCCGGGTGTGACCCAAAAAGCAAAAAAAATAATAATAAATAAAACAACAGTGCTTTTGACAAGACTGTCATTTTGACAATGTTCATCCCTTCTAATTCATGAGTAGGAATGTGTTTTCTATTTCCTCAGTTCTCTTTGACTCTTCTAGCAGTGAGTTTGTATAAGTGACTTATTCTTTGTATGTCTTACACATCTTTTATAAAGCTGATTCTCAAAGTGTTTAATTTTCTGAAAAATAAATGTAGATAATTTAGAAAAGAATAAAAGACATTGGCATTTGCATTCATTGCAGCACAGTTCACAATTGCCAAAATATGGAAACAACCCAAGCATCCAGAACAGAGTAGTAGATAAAGAAATTTGGATGCACATGCACAATGAAATACTACTCATCTCTAAGAAAGAATGGACTCATCATCCAATTTGCTTGTCTGTGGATGAATCTGAAGAGAGTATCATCGCGGAGGCTAGACAGCCAGAAGGAGACTAAATGTATAATGTTTGTATCTGTTTGGAAGAAATAATCTCTCTCATGTATGGGATATAAGAAAAAATAAGTAAAAGTAAAACAAATACCAAAAGGAAGTCAAAACAGAGAAGTGGTCTTCAGTATGAAGCTTACCACAGTGGCGACAGGTGGATTTGGGCACCACAGCAGGATAAAATGGACACTGGGAGGGCCGGAGCGATAGCCCAGCGGGTAGGGCGTTTGCCTTTGCATGCGGCTGGCCTGTGCCGGCCTGGGTTTGGTCCCCGGCATCCCATATGGTCCCGAACACCGCCAGGAGTGATTCCTGAGTGCAGAGCCAGGATTTAACCCCTGAGCATTGCCAGGTGTGACCCAAAAAAAAGCAAAACAAAAAAAATGGACACTGGGACAATGGTGGACAGAAGACACAGGTCAAGAGTGATGAGGAATTGTGTTATGCATAAAAGCTTATTGTTAACAGTATTATAAACCAATAAAAATATTTAACTGCATAGTAAACATATGAATTTCCCTCTCCCTACACTTGTATCTTATTATAAATTTTCAGTCTATAAAGTGATGATTTAAATGTAGAATATAAATATATTTTACATAGATTGTAACTCCAACAAGGATATATTATCATGAATTGCAAAGCATAAGTATTACAAGTTACTTCACTTGTATCACTTTCGTCTTCCCCTTGTTCATCAGTTTGCTCAAGGGCACCAGTAACATCTCCATATGTCCTGTTGCAAGCAACTGTAGCCCAAGGGCATCAGCTTGCTCCAGGAACACAAAGAGCCTCAAACCATTCCTTCAGGTCATGGGAATGAAGTCTATAATTGATACTGGTTTTTGGCATATCAAATACAACACGGGTAGCTTGCCAGGCTCTGCTGTGTGGGTGATACACTCTCAGCAGTAGTCTCTAATCTCTTGCATATACTGATGAACCTCAACAGGGAGAGATCGGCTTTTCCTTTGGATGAAACTCTGGGAGCTCTGGAGTCCGGATATTGAGAATAATTGACATAGTGGTGTGGGGGTTCCTCTGGCTTCTTGCTAGGCTCACTGGGGTGATGGGTCATGGCTAGAACCTGCCTAGAACTGTATACAGTGTATAAATGTGAAAGATCCTGGGAAGAACCTGATCCTAACTTCCAGTATTATCTAAGACTGTTGTGCAGCCTTGGCCCAAACCAGCACAGCTGTGGGTCTGGAGTGTCATCACCAGAAGAGATTCTGGTGATGCTGGCTGTGGTGGTTGGGAGCTTGCAGCCACATCCGCCAACATGGAAGTGGAGGAATGGGAGGGATTCTCTGCTCCAAGCCCAGCCAACAAGGCCCCCTCACACATGTAACCAAACCCTAGGAGCTATGTTGGACTCAGCCAGGGGGCTGGCTGAGCCATTTACCACCCTCCGGAACTCCATGGGAGTTCAATTACAAATACTATCCATAAATCTTGAAAACATCATTAGATCTTGAAGAATTCATTATGACTCAAATTGAAAGCTTCATTTTGGGGCCCCACCCAGAGGTGCTTGAGGGAGCATGGGAGGCCAAGGATCAAACTTTATGGATCCCATGTGCAAAGCAGTAGTGTAGACTTTTGAGGTCAGCTCCCTGGCACTAAAATGTATTTAAAAACCAAAGCATAGTGTATTTCCTATCCATAGGAAGAATTGTGAACCAAGAACCAATGACTGCACCCTATTTTTAGAAATGCAATGTAATTAGAGGTTTTCATATTTGAGCATCTCCCCATGTCATAAAGCTTGACATTTAAAATAAAAATCATTTCAACTGTCCTAGAGCTTACTTTATGTGATAAAAGTATATCTTAAAGCTTTCTGAAATTGTTTCCTCTGTATGTGTGTGTGTGTGGGGGGGGCCCCTATATATTTTTTCCAACACAGTGACTTATCTTAATGCATCTACTCTACTTTCTGTGTCTAGCAAGTGCTTTTATGTGTTTCTGGCTCCTGGGATGTTACCAGGCTTTCAAAATCTTACTCAGGTGATGCAGAGAATTAAGAAAAGTTAGATATATATCCTTTCATGGCTGCCCCTCGTAATGTGCAACACAGAACATCGCTTAAGATTTAAAGGCCCATAAAACAGAAAGCTTGCTTAACCCTTGACTGCTCGGTGCACACAGCTGCAGCACCCTGTGAGATTGGAATTTTATGAGAGTTGGAAGTTGAGGTATTTTTAAGCCTCAATAGCATACATTCATTCTGTTATGGTAACCCGGTTGAAAGCAGCAAGGGATATTCCTTTTGCTTTATTTTCTTTGTCTTTGAAATCATTCACAGAAATTCCACTTTTGGAAATCAAAATGCCTGTAAACAGATCATGACTCAATAAGTTCTGAGTATATATTTTGTTTCTGGAAACAGAACAAAATGAATGCTTTTCCAAAAAAGGCAGAAATGTCAGAGACAGCATATCAGTTCTTTAAAATGGCAGGAGCAGAGTAGAATGTTTAGCACTGAACTGGAATAGAAATCAGTATTATTGTATGGGTAGTAATGTAGAATTCTCAAAAGGCATAATTTGCCAGAAAAAAGGACCCAGAAATGATCTGCCAGGAATGTCAGCACTTTCCGACAATTTGGGATGTTCTATGGTAGAAGCGGAAGCTGAAATAGGCTGAATGTGTTGACAGGAAGCCCGAGGGAGGGTGAAGTTAGAATTCGGAGACACTCCTGAAGTTGGGGCTCCTGAAATGCCTTCCGGAAGTTCCGGTGTCTGCCCTGTGCTTACGGGAGCTATATGACTCGAATGCGTCCTATTATTATTTAATTCATTTCTTCCCGTTAAAAAATATTGTCACTCTATCTGCACAAACCATAGTGCCAAGCGAAATTTTGTGATAGCTAAAGTCAATGATGAGCACCCAAGAAATTATAATACTCTGATAAGAGGGATTTTAATCCAAAATAGCAGTTGATATAAGGCAAAACTCTGCATAAAATAGGTTTTGGTATAGCTGCATTAGATTATGTTCATTTACAGTTTCTGAAACACTAAACATATTCTTTTGTGTTTACTTAATTCTGTACAGTAGATTGAGCATCAGGGAAAACTGATACTCACAGTTGGTGGGTGACTATTCAAGGTCATAGTGTTTATAAGCTACATATTAGAAATCAATCCCAGGCCTCTTATTTCAAATCAACTTTTCACTCCCTTACACCATGTGTTGACCAATGCTTATTAAATATTTGGCATGCAACTCTCCCTCAACAAAGCCATTGCCATGCTGTGGAATAAGAAAAAAAATATTGCTGACCTATGAGAGTGCATATTACTATTTCAAAATTAGCATTTCATCCTAAAGTTAGTACTTTTTAAATCATCAATTGCTAAATATTCATTAGTTGTTTGTGATATCAGAAATTTTGATCACACATAAATGCTATATATATATTGAATACTTTAATTTTAAAAGTTTTAACTTTTGTAAGTATAAAATTAAAATTAGAAAATGTGTAATGCAATAGTAATGCTTAAAATTTTGAAACATGATAAATAAAACCCTGGAACTTCATTTTAAGCAAAGACAAATCAACCCGAACTCTGACTCGTCCCTCCCGAACCAACGTTCTGTGTTCCATCCCCCTCTGCCTGTTTCTGCGCCTTCCACGTAACCACCTGTTACCGCTCTCCCTTTAAGCCTTTGTCTGTCTCTCCCCCAGGTTCACCTCTTCGTGGCTTTTTGTTCACCCTCTCACCAGGACCTCTCACCAAAACTCTCTCCACCCCCTGCTGCTACTTACCTGGGTGGTCTACAGCTAATCTGAAGAAAACTTGTTCAAAATGAACTAGTCAGAGGCCCCATTCTCTCTCAATGGAACAAACATCTCTGAATCAGCAGTTATTGTACCTAGGTCGAGTCAATGATGATACGATGCCCAGGCATCAAATAGCTAAAGGACAAAGACCTCCGCCGGGCCATCTCTTCGACTCCACCGTTCTCCTACATCGCCTCAGACCTGGGCCCTACGAAGCGGATGAGAGTGCTATTCGGGTCTCCCAGAGGCATCGAAAGAGCTTGCTTAATATCCGTCTCACTCAAGTGGAAGGAATCGGAGTTCTGACCTCCGTCGCTATTCCAAATCAGGGACGCTGTCTCGTTTGCCAAGGCATCGAAAATCAGATGGGCTGGACATGTAATGCGATTTGGAGACAACCGCTGGACTAGAGCCGTTACCGACTGGATCCCACGGGATGTCAAAAGATCCGCCGCCCCTAAAATGGTCAGACTTCCTTGTTAAGACCCTAGGAACGGTTTGGGCTCTTCATATTCCTGAATCAACCAGATGCCTTGGGCTACATTGGCACGTGATAGGGTCCAATGGAAATGTTACTGGCGCCCGCGCAAATCGATGAGTAGGATTCAAGTGATCAAGTGATCAAGTGAACTTAATGAGTGGATATAAATTCCCAAATTTTTATTAACTAGATATCAATTTGTGATGAAATTAGAATCTGTCTTATAAAAAATGTGAATTAAGTTCTGAAGGATAAGTTATTTTTCTAGAAAGTTTTATTTAAAGTTTTGGGGTTCCATATTGCATATGAAACAGCTCATTTTGAGCAATAGTTCTAGCCTAAGTAAGCTCTCCCACAAACTCACTTAAGAGCCATCTTTATAAATGATGTGTCTCTCAAAACCATTTCAGTTGTTTATCTTTCAGAGAGGCAAAATAGAGACGTTTCAATGGTCATCTTTTTTGTAAGAAGCAGCTGATTTCTGATTGGAATCAATATCTCAAATAGAGAACTCACAAAGAGTTTAATTAGCTTTCATGATATTTTGATCAACTAATTTTTATTCAATCACCATGAGATACCCAGTTATAAAACCGTTCCTTGTTGGATTTCTGTTATACAATGTTCAAATATCTGAGCCTCCACCAGTGTACATATCCCACAACCAGTTTCCCTCCCATCACTGCCCACCACAGCCTACCTCTATGCCAGGCATTTTTTCTTCTTTTTCACTCTCCTTTTGGGCATTGTGGTTTGCAATACACGTGCTGAGAGGTTATCAAGTTTGTTCCTTTACCTATTTTCAGCACACAGTTCTTATTCAGAGTGATAATTTCTAACTATCATTGTCATAGTGTTCCTTCAATATCCCAAATGCCTTCTCCATCAACACTTGAGATAGGCTTATAACAGAGGACCAATTTTCCTGGCCCTTGCTTCTACTGACCTTGAGAATTTGTCCCATACTCAGTGTTTTATTTTACATCCCACAAGTGAGTGCAATCATTCTGTGTCTGTCCCTCTTCTTCTGACTCATTTCACAAAGCAGGATACTTTCCATGTCCACCCACTTAGAAGGATAGTATTTCATTATGTAGATGCACCACAATTTATTTAACCAGTCATCTGCTCTTGGGCACTCAGGTTGTGTCCCTATTCTAACTATTGTGAATAGTGCTGCAATGAACATAAAGTGTAGACGGCCTTTATGCGGTGTGATTTGTATGCTCCCGGGATATAGTCCCAGAACTGGTATTGATGGGTAAATGGACGCTTAATTTCTAGTTTATATTAGGAATAATCATATTGTTCAAATGGTATAAACAATATTGACATTCTTCAAAAATGTGGCTTAAATTTGTCAATACTAGGCAGCATCCCCACCAACAATGAATGAGAATCCCTTTCTCCCTGCATCTGTTCCAGCACTGGTTTTTCTGATGAAAGAACGACTGACCAAGCAAGTCGAAGTAAAGATTAATAAAAGAGACTACATTCAACTAAGAAGCTTCTGGCCCTCAAAAGAAACGGTGACAAGATACAAAGATAGCCCACAACATGGGAAAAAATATTTACCTAATACCAGATAGGGGGTTAATATTCAAGATATATAAAGCACTGGTAGAATTTTACAAGAAAATATCCGACTCCATTAAAAAGTTGGGAGAAAAAATGAAAGGAAACTTTCTCAAAGAAGAAATACAAATGGCCAGAGGCACACAAGAAAATGCTCTACGAGGCGAACCATCAGGGAGATACGAATCCAAACAACGATGACCGTGACATCTCACATCAAAACAGGGAAAATGTATGAGTTTATAACAGGACTTTGAAAGACACTTTAGAGACTGTAACTTCCAGACCATTATTCATTAAACCACTTCCTATGCTCTGTAGCAATCAAAACTACCGTGAAAACAAATCTATTGACAGAGCAATACAGACTTTGGTAGAGTAGAGCCACTTTCGCTGGGGGAAAGATACCAACACTTGGAAGACTCCAAGTGTTGGAGGCTATGGCTGCTTTCCTCAGGTTCACTTATATATATATTTTTAAAATACTCAATATAACTGCACTAAACTTGGCAGTGGTCCTAGAAAACATAAAGTCTTCCTCTTGCATCTTTATGAAAGCAAAAGAAATGTCCTCCCTGTTTGTCCCTGTGACTCTTGTCTGACTAGCATGCATGCTAGGTCACTCACAGGGAACAATGGACGTCATTCTACTGGATTGAAAACTGAGCTAAGCTTTTATTTGAAATGGTCATTTGTCGTCTCTCTTTGTGAAGTTAATTTGGAATTAGGAAATACTTGCAATGCGCAGTTGCTTATCCTGGCTCTGTGCTCAAGAGTGCCCCCGTTGATACTCCATATGCAGTCAGATAGTCAAAGAGAGGTAGCTTGTACATCATGCAAATATCTTTCTTCTTTACTTTCTCTCTGAATCTGAAATATAGGAAGTTTTATAACTAGAAGTGTACTTACTATTGTCAGGAAATACGTCTTGACACAGTACAGAATCTAGCATATCTATAGTGAAGCATTTAGACCAAGACTAGATATGTCCCAATGATTACTTACCAAAAACTTACAGTTAATATTCATATAAATAGAGAATAACTAAGAAAATGCTTCATAACATGATTATATAAATATGTCTGAAAGTATCAATAAAAGATATATTAGAAAAAATGAAATTCTAATTATTATTTTCAATTCATATTGTAAACAAAAGTAAATTAGTGACCATTTCTTAATATTCCCCCTATATAACTAGCATTCTAAGCATACTGATAATATACTAAAAGTAAAGATATTAACAAACAAAAAGAAAACAATAAAAGCATTTAGGTTTAAAGGGCAGATAGATAAAAAAATTCTGAATAAATGACTGCACTTTTGCAGTTTATGAAATGTTTGACACCCTGTATTTGAAGCCTTGGTTTCTAGCTTACTGCATGCTGTTCCCTTTCAAGTTGTACAAGTTATTTTCTAGATGGATGACTTCCAGAGGAGAATAGACGTGTGCTTTTACTTTTTTATATTTCACTTGATTACTAATGTTCTTGGACTGAGGTAGTGATACAAACCAGAGAAGTTTAAGTGCATTAGGTACAAAAGCAGGTTTGCTGAGACTATGAGAGCAACAGAGAACACAGATCATCAGATTGGCCACCGGACGCATTCTTAGGGATTATATTATTATATGTCCAAGCATGCATTTGGGCTGACAATAATTGGTTACCAATTCTGTGACAAAAAAAAACGCATAGAGGGAAAGGAAAGCAGCTCATTAAAATGCCAATACTTTTTATAAATTCGTTTTATGTCTGTTACTCATAACAGTAGAATACACTGAGCTTATCAGAATCATTATCCAGATATTGTGTCAATACCGTTTGCAAGATACAGTAAAGAACAAGGTATTGTTCTGACAATTTCATTCTTACTATATTTAGCCAATATTTTCATTGGCTTGGCAAGACCCCCAAATCAAAACTATCCAGAGCAAATAACTACATTTCTGTTTTCTCTATAGTCTTAAAATTTTGATTGTCAGACAGCAAAAGGGTATAGGCAAGTCCCTGCTGTTCTATAGGGCTCATTTTCTCATTCTGCTCATTCAAAGTGTCTAATTAGCAGGCACACTTATTTCTCATTGCCTTTAGCTCCTCAATCAAGGATTTCTGCTGAAGGAACCCTGCTGGTGGTGCTAGAATTAAGGGGAAAAATCATGAAACTCATATTCATGTAATCAGGCTATAAACACCACCCCTTCATCACCAAAGAAAAAGGGACGGTTACCCCATTCCAGTTTCACATGCATGACACACACCATTCTTATTTTACTCTACTCTCTTGTATATAATGTTGGCCATTTTCTATTATTAAGATGGAAAAGAAGCAGGTTTTGATTTTTTAAAAACTGGAAATCCTTAGGTTCAAGCAGATTTTAAGTAAAGTCTTGTAAGATAGGCAATATGTATTATCTTTTCAAAACCATTTTCAATGAAACATAGCAAAACATTACCCAAAAAAATCACCATAAAACCTAAAAGCTTTGAATGAGACAAGAAAAATCATATTTGTTAGCTATCTAGTTGGGTATTTTGGCAATGCATTTTTTTAAAAAAATCTGTGAGGGGTCAGGGATTAAATCATTCATGCAGCACAAACTTTGCATGTTTGGAGCCCTGGATTTAAACTACAGAATTGGAAAGAATAACAAATAAAAGCAAAGATGCATTCATTGATTCAGGAGTATGTGTTGGGGTCCAATTGGTCAGACATTGTCCAGAGCACTGATGATAAAAGAATATTTACGGTTGATTCTGATGTTTATGTAAGTGATATATATATAAGAAAAGGGCAATTTAAAATACTATTAGAAAAATAACAGCCACTCTGAGGGAGGAGATATAGACAAGTGTTTTGCATGTAGGTATTTCATAAAAGAATTAGCTTTAACTTTATACTAAAGAGCAAGGTGGAGGGAAAAGACCTGGGAGGGCGACACAGAGCCTCTGAAACTCCGTTCTTCCGCTAAGGCGATAGGAACATTTGGAAATAGTCAAGACCTACTTTTCCTGAAGTCTAAAATTGAACCTAGGACTTGCAACAGCTGGATCTTGCCAATAAAACCAAAGTTGTGGTGTTTTAATTTGGTCCATCTCCATTCCCATCTCCCAAGCTCAGAGTGTCGCCTTGGAAACCAAAAGCTTACAACTTAAGTTACACTTAAAACTTACAGTTCTCACAAATTTACTTATGACTTAGCTTGCAATGTTTAACTTATACTTGTACCTTAAACCTGTGAAAACCAACAGCCTAGGAGTTGTGGGATAAGGCAGAATGGATTTGCAGCTGCAGGCTCACTCAATGAAAGCATTTCTAGAAAGTAAACATCAGTTTATAAATAAACACCAAATAGTATGACTGTTTAAATCATACTATTTGAGCCGGTGATTCCAGCTAACACCAAGGAATTGGTTAAAACTTAATAGGGAATAAAATGGCCATTAGATGTTCAGAGAGGAGTTATTCAGCTTCCAACTAATGCCTAGAAATCCACAGGGCTAGCATACACAGAAGACTACGTGTATGCCCAAAACAACTTGAAAAAATTCTGATCCCTCATCTCTGACCAATCATAGAGTTGTATGTAAAAGGAGGTGACCCCCAATCTGAGGTGGTGTCAGATTGGTGACAACCAATCTGAGGTGTCCGCTACCTGTAAGAGCATTAGTGTCACACTTCCACACACAATGAGCCCTGCCACAAAGTGCACAAGATATTGTTTTTAATTTTTCAATTGATAGCAAAGTTAACTAAACAGACATCCATGACTCCAAATGAGAAAGGGAACGCATTGTACAAAACTCATAAATTTCACTAAAGAGTAAAGCAGTTACTAAACACATCTACAAAATGGTTGTGGAAGAAGGATAGAGGGACTGGATTTTAGATGTTGCTTATTGTGCTGTGTAAAACATTCAGTTTTCAACACAAACATATGAGATTTTCAAATATGCAAGAATATGGAAACATAAGCAGCGATAAAGAATGAGCAGTCAACGAAACAAATGTCTCTTACGAAGTGCAGGGGTTGGACTTACTAAACAAAGACTTCAAACCAACTATTAAATATTTTAAAAGTATACATATATGGAAAACTAAAGAGAATTCTGTAATACACAAATGAAGAATATATTAAGCATAATTTGTTCTATACATAATAAAGTTCCATAGTGTTCTGAAATAACATAAAAAATACCGAAAACAAGGTGCCAGAAGACTTTGCCAACTTAATATTCCAATTAAAATTGCACAGGTTGAGGAAGAGAAAGAAAAACAATAAAGAAAATTAAGCACACCCTCAGAAAAAAAAAGCAATTATCCCAATATATGTGGCCAAGTATTTTCACAAGAGAGGTAAAAACAGCAGAAGTAATTGAAAATTAAAAGAAATAAAGGGTAATAACTTCTCAAATTTGAGATAAAATTTAAATTTGGCCATCTTAGAAACATTATATAAGTTAAATAGGATAAACTTAAAAACACATCATTGTGTAGCTCTTGATCAAACAGTCTAAAGAGAATATTTTGGTTGTTTTTAGACTATCTTGGCTGTAAGGCAGGCACTTTAACCCCCTGTCCTAACTCTCCCTCACCCCTCAAAGAATCTTTAAAATAGTAAGAGAAAAATCACCCAGCACATTTAGAAAATATCAAATCAGAATTAATAGGGCCAGAAGGCAATGTGGATGCAGTAAATCAAAGTGTTAATTGTTGCCAAGTGAAATACCTTTCAAATCACTATCACTATCACTATCACTATCTTCCCATTAATCATCTATTTGCTAGAGTGGGCACCAGTAATATCTCCATATGCCCTGTCTCATGCTAGTAGAACCCAAAGGCATCCGCTTGTTCCAGGAACATAAAGAGCCTCAAACAATTATATTAGGTCAGGGGAATGACCAAATATAAATGTTACTGGTAATTGGCATATCATTACTACACAAGCAGCGTGCCAGGCGTGCCGTGCAGGTGGCATACTGTTGTAGTCACCTCTAAATAAAACATTTATTGATGAACCGCGGCCCACGAGCAGCTGGGCACAGGGAGAGCAAGTAGCAGCTCTGCCCCATGTCTGAGAGTCTCTGGTTCAGCATACCTGGGCCGGATTGAAAAAAAAACTGCTGCAGGGTGGCTGTCGATGATCCGGGCTGTGATAGTCTGGTCTGCTGGGTGGAGTTGTGATGAGAGGGAAGTTCGGATGTGGAAAATGGCGGGCCCCACGGAGTAGGGGAGAGTGGTCTGGTTGTTGTGAGGCTCTGCTGGGGTGGCAGGCCAGGGCTAGAACCCGCCATGCCTCCCGGGCGCCTCACGAGCAGCTGGGCACAGGGAGAGCAAGTAGCAGCTCTGCCCCATGTCCAGAGACCAGAGACCTTTCAAATAAGAAAGAAAAATTTAAAATATTGAACAAACAAAATTTGAGAGTATTCATCATTAATGGACTTCAGTGTCCCCCCAAAAACAGTGCAGGACCAGGAGGACCTTCATGCTGAAATGGAAACAACACTAGAAGAAACTGGAATCCATCAAAGATAGAGCATCAATAAACTAATCACAGTGCAAATACGGGACTTTACGTGTTTGTTTGTAACATTTTTCTTCTATTGCATTTAAAAGACAACTAAAATGCAAAAATTTAAATAGGGCTTAAAAATTCCATGGTGAAAAAAATACAACACATAAAAGTGACATTAAGAGCAGAAAGGACAGATCCCAGAGTTTTATCATAACAATTTTTATTATCATGGCAACAAAGATCCTAATTATATTGTTTTAAATGAAAAGGGTTAACTGTGATCCCCTATACAACTAAGAAAATAACTGAAAACAATATAACACAATAAGCTGAAGGAAATTAAGTGTATAAGAGAGCTAGTTAACCCAGAGAAAGTAATAATATTTATTTTTATGTTTCCCAACTACATGAGAATTAAGCTAGAAATGAATATAAAAATGAAATGTAGGAAATACATAAATAGGGAGGAAATTAACCAATACACATATTTTGAAAGAGACACCCAAGAACTAGAGGGCAGAACTGTAATTTCAGTAAGCAGAGTCCTGAATCCCAGAGGATTTTCCTCATACCTTGAAACCTCATGGGCTTTTTCCAGCTGACTTTCTAAATTGCTTAGCCCTAGTAACTTCCTTTTCCTTTCATTTCTTTCCATTAATGAACCAGAATGTCTATAACTTATTTCATGCCTGTCCCTGTATTGTATTTGGGGAGCAGAGAGCTTATCTTTGGTTTCACTGGTTGAAATAGTGGGAGGAATTCTCACCAGAATGTGAAATACATTCACATTCTGTGTAGCTTCACGTAGCTTCATCTACACAAAGATAAAACTTCATCTAAAAGTAGATGACAATAACTTTCACTTGAGGATATTTAGTTGAGACTTCCAACTTCAGTTGGTGTTTTGAGTTGGTTGAGACACCCAGAAAGCTTAGGATGAGATTTTTAATGTATTTTTATTGGGGTTATGTATGAAATTTCAGAGATTGGATGTGATAGTCTGTAGTAGACTAAATAATAATCCCACAATGTTTTTCATGTTTTAATTACTACAATTTCTAAATATGTCATCTTCTGTGATATACGCCACTTTGTAGATATGATTTAGAATAAGGTGAATAATATATTTGCATTCCCCTAGTATGCTGTTTCTATTTAATCAACACAAATAGCATATGTGTTGCAATTGTGTAGGACTTAGAGAATAATTCTGTTAACAATTACTTATAAATTGAGGTTCCTAGGTTTTACAGATTGACTTCTATGGCTTTAACCAATTTTTATTGCTTATTTGAGACTGAATTCTTGATTCTTAACACAGCTAACCCTGGGGAATGAGGGAGATACAAAGGCTAGCCTTTCAATAAACATAGCATTCTGATTCAATCATCAGAGTACTAGCAGTGTTTCTTGGCCCCAATAAGATAAATTTCTGGCTAGTGTGATGAGGATGACTCTTGGTTAGCAACAAAGTCAAGGGAATCATCTCTACCAACCGTTACGCCTGGTTCAAGATGATTGCTGCCATAGTGTCAGTTTCTCTAGATTGTCATTCTAAATTATCACATACCTGATCTCTTAAAACAACAGAAAAGTAATCTCTTCTTATTTGTGGGAGGTAGAAGTGCCAAACCTTTCACCAGACTAAAATGAAGATATTGGGCAGGGCCACAAACAGTCTGGAGGGAATCAGTTCTTGCCTCCTTCAATTTCTGGTTGCTGCTGGTTCTCCTTGGATCCTGGCCACATCATTAGACTAAGCCTATCATCAATAGGACTTTATTGAATCTTACCAGAAATCCCAGTTTAAAACAACTTTCAGTTTGTTACTTCCTACAGTCACAGTGGATATATATTTGAAACAGTAAATTACCTAACCACATCAAATTTGACAGTAAAGTGGTCAACAAAGCACAAGGAGTAATTTCCAAGGAGATGTCAACAATGAGTCAGTTAATATATAGACAAATAAGACCCTCTCAAAGTATAAGTGGTATCTTGCATGTGGTACTATAATTACAGTGACCCTGGCTCAACCTGCAAATCCAGAGAATAAGGAACTTCTCAAAACAGCATATCAGCAAGATATTTTAGTGTGTGGACCATAACCTGGTGTTCTGGTAGGAATAGTTGTGAGGTGGTTCTGGAGATTTCGTCCTTATGCATGTCACCTAAATCAAAAACCTTATTAAAACAAGATTCTTAGGCTTCCCCAAAGATAATATGGTGCAGTGATTTAGGGATCATTGCCATACATCTGTATTTTAAAGGGCACATTTTGATAATTTTAATATAGTTGGTCTGACCATTATTTGTAAACATTGATGAGATACATAAGACTTGCTGTTGGTGTGTGGCTCAACCAAGAGAGAGCTACTCCTCTCTATAGCGATTGCTTTCGGAGAACGTACAGAGCCGGCCTTTTCTTAGAGTCCTGTAAGTTCGTGGCTACAACTTTGCTGCATTTCAAATAAAGTTGAAAACAGGAAAATCATCAAGACTCCATTCTTATATTCATCAGACCTCCAATATAATTTTATATCAACTGTGGAATCTTAAAGCTAAAAAATGAGGTTAGCTTCCCAGAGAAATTCAATAAAGCCACTCTCTGATGGCAAGACAAGCTAGGTCAGAGTTTTATGCAACTCTGCTTAAGGACACAGCAAGAGAGATAATAGCTAGTGAGGAAACGCTCTTGGACCTCCTTTGAGAAACCTCCAACTTCACAGACCATGAATAGCACTAAAAGCCACTCGCATCACTGGTAGACCTTCATGCTATTGACAGGGCCAGCCACTCGACTCTGAAATGTCAAGGGAAACAGCATTTCACTCTCCAACTCCACACTAGTCCAGTCCTGTTATCTCAGAGCACAAATGGGGCAGCACAATTTGAGGATTGCTTGGAAGTCTCCATCAAGTGGCCCGAGAGCACAATGCTTGCCAACCACCTCCATGCTGCACTCATAAATTAGACTATAGACCCTCTAGTTACTTGTTCAGGCTCGAAATGTCTGTGGTTTGGCAGTCAAGACTGTGAAATCTGGTCTCTATTGATCGTTATGTTATATCTTTATATCTTTTCTCTCTTTCTTCTTTGTTTCTTTTGCATCACACCGACAATGTTCAGGTGTTATTCCTGTCTCTGCACTCAGAAATTACTCCTGGCGGTGTTTGGGGGACCCCTTTGGGGTGCCAGGGATTAAATCCGAGCTGGCTTTGTGCAAGGCAAATGCCCTACCTGCTACAGTATCTGTCTGGCTCCTTCTCTCTTTCCTTCCTCCCACTACCTTCAGCTCTTATCTATCATTTACAGACACCACACCAAACCATTTGGGGCTATGGATAATAGCACAATGTCCTACAAGCCCAGTTTCCTTTATTCCTTGGTAGCCTGAATTAAACATAATCCCGGAGTATCAATCTCTTAGCTGCAAGGGGCAGGTAGGAATGGTGACCCTAAACCAGTTGTGTGCCTTGATACAGGCATCTCCAGTTCCATGTTAGTTCTTTCCTCTCCTCACCAATCACACTTTGCTACAGTCTCCTCCTTACTGGTTCATAGACCTTGTCATTCGAAGTCAAACACTATGCATGGGTAATCATATAGCAAGCCTTGGCTGGAGGGATAAGGAAATCAATCATCAGGCTTTGAAACAGGCAGTTCCATATGCTGAGAACTGGTCCTCAAGACACTTGAAACTAGTCAAAATACAGTATGAGAGACTAATAATAAACACAAGGAACACTTATATCATCGTGTATCATCATGCCTTAGGGAAACTTTTAGACTCAACTATCTTGATTGGCAACAAGAAGGAGAAAGCTGTTTCTGGACTCCACGCCTGCCAATTATTAACAGAGTTGACTTGCCAGCAGTTGGCAAGGTTGGAAACTAGATAAACAAGCCCACTACGTCCTGCAGGAGGCTGACAGTGTTGGACTGAACATTTGAAGCACAAAAAAAAATGAACTGCTCTTTGTTGGTTACATCTCTTGTCTCACAGAACTGGTGCAAAGTCAGAGGAGTGTCACCCTCGGCTCCACCACGAGTGTTTTAAGCTGCACAACAGGAAGGGGTATTCATCCTTGTCTTTGAACTTGCATCAGCTCCCTAGAAGTGGCTCTGGTGGTACCTAAGAGGAATGAGGTGAGGATTGTTGCCAGCAATGCTAAGAGAGGCAACACTTGGCTGAAAAATAAAAACTAGGACTGCAAACCTCCAAGAACTCCCCGATAGCCACAGAAAGAAGTCCCCTTCCAAAGGCTTATGGGCTGTCTGCCTCACTCCACTTGCTATAGATTCTTTTTCGAAAATGGTCATTTCGAGATCGCACACCTCTTTGCACCTCCAAGAACCTGGTACTGAAAATTGGAAAAGAATTGACTTTTTTTTAATCACGCCATCTCTCATGCTTTGTTCTTTTATCCCCATTTGACTTTAAAACATAGCAGAATAGGCTCTGAAGTCTCCTATGTGAAAACAGGCAGTTGAGGAACAGAAGTGAAATGCACAGTTTAAAGCAAAAGAGCTAATTAATAAGCTGCTTTCTTTTTTTCCTTCTCTGCTTTTTCTTCCCACTGAGCAGCTCTAAATACTTGATGTGGAGTTGGGTTTTTATTTTTATTTTTTTGAAATTATAGCCTATGCATCATGCAGCCCTCTCCCTGAGATATATTGGCCTGGTACATAAACAGCTTGTGAGCTCTGGGGGCACTTATATATTATTCTGGATGGGACCCATGATAAGAAACTGAATTTAGAAAGCATTTGGTAAGAAAGTAGTCAGCTGCTGAATAAAATACAAAGAAGGGGCTTTCAAAGTGCTCTTATTCATTAGAATTTAATGCATCAAAAGTTTTTTATGTCTAAAGTGAGAAGGACAGGAGTAAAAAGAATCTACTTCACAAAATGAAATCCCCTAAAGACATTTATATTTTTCTTCCAGAATAAAGGCAATTCTAAGAGATAAATAATTTCCCGTGAAGTCAATGTACTGTGTTTTCAAAGGATAAACACAAGGTGCTCCTTTCTGGCTCAATCCAACCCAACACATTATATGCTGATCCCCTCGTGGAATACAGTCCTACAAAGTTTTATGTTGTGGAGAGAAATTGAACTTCAGCTGATTGGAACCGCTGCTTTAATGGACACTTCACCCTGTGGTTCCGTAACAAAGAATACATAGCAACATTAATGTCTAAATAAACATTCCCTTTCCAGAGTTTAACTCCCCAAATCACACCTTTCCATCCTGCCCAGCCATCTGGGGCCGGGCTGAATGAGTACATGGAGGTTAAGATGAGGTTAATCAATATAATACAATCCATTATGAATTAAAAAAAAACCTCTGCCAGCTCATGAGGAAAGGTGAGAAAAGGTGATGCTTTCCACCAAGAAGTCTGGCACCTTGCAACTGAAACAGAGCCCTTGGAATGGTGCCACTGGCTCTAGCACCACTTTACTCTGCCCTATCACTATCACTATCTTCCCGTTAATCATCTATTTGCTAGAGCGGGCACCAGTAATATCTCCATATGTCCTGTCTCATGCTAGTAGAATCCAAAGCCATCCGCTTGCTCCAGGAACATAAAGAGCCTCAAACCATTATATTAGGTCACAGAAATGACTTAATATAAATGTTACTGGTATTTGGCATATCAAATACGACACGAGAAGCTTGCCAGGCTTGCTGTGTGGGTGGCATACTGTTGTAGTCACCTCTAAATAAAGCATTTATTGATGAAGCGGCTGCGAGCTGGGCTGTGATAGTCTGGTCTGCTGGGTGGAGTTGTGACGAGAGGGAAGTCCGGATGTGGGAAATGGCAGGCCCCATGGAAAGGGGAGGGTGGTCTGGCTTGTTGTGAGGCTCTGCTGGGGTGGCAGGCCAGGGCTAGAACCCTCCATGCCTCCCGGGCGCCTCACGAGCAGCTGGGCACAGGGAGAGCAAGTAGCAGCTCTGCCCCATGTCTGAGAGTCTCTGATTCAGCATACCTGGGCCAGATTAAAAAAACTGCTACAGGGTGGGTGTTGATGATCTTACTCGCCTAGGACACTGTCAGCACTCTGCCCTATAGAGATAAAATTAAAACATATGCAAAATCTTCTGCAATTTTTTCTTTTTTGCTTTTTTGGGTCACACCCGGTGATGTTCAGGGATTATTCCTGGCTCTGCACTCAGGAATCACTCCTGGCGGTGCTCAAGGGACCATATGGGATGCTGGGGATTGAATCCTGGTCGGCCGCATGCAAGGCAAATGTCCTACCCGCTGGACTAACTCTGGCCCCTGAGTTAGTGATCAAAAAAAGATTTTTTTTGATCATTTTTGTCATTTGTTTGGTTTTTGTTTTGGAGTGCTGGGAACAGAACCTGGGTAGGCCAGGTACCAAGCAAGTGCTCTACACACTGCACCATCTCTCCACCCCCCAAACTCTAACAATCTTAATGGGTTGGGGAAGATCTTAAACATTTCAGAGACTCAGAGGAAGGAGAATCACAGTCAAGACCGTGACATTGCCAACGCTTATCAAGCTGAGCCTTAATGTGAAAGTTGAATCATCTGATCCAGTTGACCAACACCACCCAAAGTGGCCCCTGAGCTTCCTGACCCCAGCCACCTGCCTCAACAAAAACAAATGAGAGTACTTTCCTAGGACACTGTCAGCACTGTTCCAGCCGTGGAGACGCAGCGGAGACTTCACGAGGCGTAAAGCAGAGAGGACATAGTCGGAGAAAATGAACGTGGCTTCATTTAACACAAGGGGGAAGTCTAGATACAGGGAGAGCTGCAAGGGCAGAAAGGAGGTACTCACTGAATACCTCCCGATCCTATTGGATCGCTTCAGGACCTGTAAAAGACAGCAAATACAATAGAATGACCTGTGTTCTTTGTTGATATTTTAATGGTCAATGTGTGCTTTAGATAAATGATCCGTTTTAGATAATAAAGGTTAAGTGTGAAAGGTGCCCACGACAAAGAGGTCATGTAAGGACACAATGAGAAGGTGATCATCTGCAAGCCAGAAAGAGAGGCCTCATGGAAACCAACCATGCATTGACTTTGAGTCTTTTGATCTGTGGGAAAACCAATGTCTCCTGAGGATGAGTCCTACCCTTTGGCATTTTTGCTACAGTAGCCTGGAAAGTTTAGAGTGAACTTAAAGGTTGGAAAAGTGTGTTGATCTTACATAAACCCACACTGAGAGATAGTAGGGCTTAGTCCTAGACACCACAATAAAGCAAGTGTTGCGTAAAGTGAGTCACATAATCTTTTGGTCTTACAGCACTAGGAAAGGTATGTTTGTACAATTCTGTACTCTATGAAGTATGAAAGAGAACTAAGGCTCAAACAACAATGTCTATACCTTAATTAAGTTTGCATCAGAGACACAAAGTGGGCACATGCTGTTGCAGAAACAGATTATTGGAAGGAACATACTATTTTGCCCTCAAGTAGGCAAGTGTGACAATTTCAGTATACAGAGAGCAAGATACTCAGAATCACCCTGGTGCAGATAACAAATAAGAAGGACATTGTAGGTACCAACTAGATTGCACTAGCCCATGAAATTAAGATATATTACTTTATACCAGGCCCCTCTCTCTCTCCAGTGTTTTACATAAGAGATAATCTCAGAAGAAGGGATTAGTCCTTGGCATAATCCTTTGTTTAGATCTGTAGTAGGGTGTGGCAACACCCTTCTACACTCTTATACTATCTAGAAGCTATTTAGGGTTCTTTGTTGACAGGACCCTCCCTGAAGTTAGGATTACTTTTGTGTATATAAGGGGACTGACTTGAGGCACTCATCTCTTTTTGGGTAGGACTCCTCTCTGGTGGGATCGACTTTGGTGGGACTCTCTAGTAGGATTCTCTTTGGTGGGAGACTTGGGCTCTTATGGATGGTCTAGGTTCTGACCAGAGCTAGAGTTCTTTCATTATATTGGATTGCGGTGGTAGAGCTTTTGTACTATTAAAAACCTTTTTGGAACTGTGCCTGACTAGTGATTTTCATTCGATCCCCAGCAGCCTTGGAGGTAGAAGAGAACTTCTGTCCTGATACTGATGGGGACCCCAGCAGCTCCCCAATACACTTCCAATTCTTTCTTGATTCCAGCCCAGCAGTGGCCATTGCTATAAATAGTATTGAACAGGCAACCATCAAGACTGCATTCCTAGAACCTGGGCCCTAAACTCTGCCTAGGCCCACTTCCCTTTCAAGTCTCGAAGCCACTCGAGGAGAATGGGTAGATAGGAGGGAGAGGCCAAAATAATTTTTCATTATAGGATACAGAGACTGAAGGATATCTCAACAACGTAAAACACCTGATCCTTGAAATACAGTGACTCATTTTGAAAGTATGGAAATACATTCTGTGGAGCTTGGCAAGGGGACAGGAGCTTACATCTGAGCCTGCCTTGGGTTTTTGCTTCCATCTATTGCTTGTCTTGTTTTGCTTAGTTTGATTTTGTTTTCCCTTTACTTTAGGCATTAAATAGAACATTTAAAATAACCAATTTTTTATTGATGATCAGGTCACAATTATAAATAAAAATCAAGCGTAATCATTTATACGTCATCTCCAGAGTTGTAGGTGAATTCTGAAAAATGCCACTGTAGCAATGCATGAAATTTCTAAGGGAAAAAAAGCAAGGGGAAAAAATGGGCTGAAGTAGAGAAAAATGGCAAAGGTATTATTGTTAAAATGTTAGTTACATTATACAAGTATCCTAAGAAGGAAAAAAACAGAATTGATATGAATTGATAAGGAATTTTAAAAAGCTGTATGGGATCCAAAAGTAGAGAAATTTAGAAGGAAGTTTCAGAAATTGTCAATGGCAAGGGAAGAAAGGCAAGAGAAAAACAAGATTTGGTCTTTAAGGCCTTGCTGGTAAATATAAGTGCACATTCAGTGTTATCAGAATGGTTCGGCTTCATTGAATGGTATTTAGGGCAGAATTTCATAGTTTATTTATATCAGCTGGAGTGAGCAGGAATGCCCAATGAAGTGAAAGTTATGTCTGGATAGAGGCTAGGGTATATTTGAAAGAAACATGAAAGCTTGGTGGCAGTTGGGTAGAGGGATGGAAAAGGAGTGATGTCGCAGTGGAGACCGAGAGCCGAGCCAGGGTCAAGGATAGACTGGCTGACTTGAGAAAGAAGAACATCTTCTCTGTGCTCTGAAAATAAGAGCAGGCCAGATACAGAAAAGAGTCATTTTGCAGGACAATGGGGATGCTTCTGCCTGAGGGCTTCATTGGAGCAAAACCAAAATGAAAACCACTTGCTGAACTATTTAGTTATAATCTACAATTTAATCGCCTTCTGCAAATATTAGGGGCTGAATGGGCAATATATCAGAGACATGTTATGAAAATGGAGTTTTTAATCATCCCACATAAACCCCTTTCCAAGAAACAATGTTATGCAGCAGACTTGCCAAGGGAGAATAAACAAACTGCTTATTCAGCACTATGAAATATAGCATCTTTTGAATATTTCATGCCAAGTCTTCAGGTATAAAATTTCAGGAGCTGAAATCTGTAGAGTAATAAGAAACTGAAAAAAAATAAGGAAGGAAAATTATAAGAAAACATATATAGTAGTGGGAGGCCAAACTATTCATATAACCAAATTACAAAAAGAGTTTTTATTATGAGACTTGGAGTTGCAGGTACACACACACACACACACACACACACACACACACACACACACACACACTCACATACATTCACACCCCAACCTGACTTTTCTATTTCTATATAAATACATCAAGTATCTAATGAAAGTTACCTAATACAGATAACCTAATGTGATTTTAATTCAGTCACTTATACTGACTTAAATACTATGATTAAGGGAACCAAAATGTCCCCCAGTGAAATTAGAAGTGTTTTTCTAAGAATATTTCATCTGTTTGTTTGGTCATCTAAAATAGTAACTTTTTGAAGAAACAAAATCAAAAAGTGGGAGGTGGGGGTTTCAACTTTCTGACTTGCTCTGATCTTACCCAAAAGGCATTGCAATGACTCTGGAGGTTTGTTAACTCTCAGCATCACCCATCATCAAGCACAAAATGAAAACCTGAGAGAAAGCAGAGGAGTTTTCATTGACATTAAGGCCAATGACCAGAAGGTCAATCTGACCAGATTAGGAAAAGTGCCAAGTAAAGGAAGGGTGAAGCCTATACTGCCCTCCTTCTGCTCAACTCCTGGGCACTCTGGGGGCATTCCTCCTTTCCCTCTTGCCCACCGCATTCTACACTGAGCCCACCTCTACCAGGAAAGGGTAATGTTGCTAGGATTTCAGAGAAGCAAACTTGAGGACTTTGATTATTAATAGAAAATTCTCACTGCTTTCCTAAACCACTTTCTCATTTCATTGTCCCCCCTTAGAGTTGTTCATGGAGGTCTCTCTCCCCCTTCCATTCCCCTTCCTAGAAGATCAAGTTAAAGACTTCCTAAAATCAGTGATGCTTGGATGGAGTTCAAGAGATGGAAGGTAAGGAGGAAGAACACTTTGACCTGGTTTGGTGACTTTAAAAGTTCAAAGAAAAAAATGTAATTCTCTCTCTTTTTCTCTCCTCTCTCACTCTCTCTCTCTCTGTATTTATCTCTCACTCTCTTTCTATGTCTGTCTGCCTCTCTCACTCACTCTCTCTCATTATTCATATATATTTATAATTTCTTTTCCAGGCTCTGCACTCAGGAATCACTCCTGCTAGACTCAGGAGACCATCTGGGGATCGAACCCAAGTCAGCTACCTATATGCAAGGTAAACACCCTACCAGGTGTACTCCATCCACAAAGAATTAGTTTCTAAAAGTCTGTGTGTTTAAAGTCCTACTTCCTTCACAGTGTCTCTATGTTTTTCTTAATTTCCGTTAACTTTACTAGATTAATTTGCTATTTTAGTGATTTGATTATTAGTCTTGAAAAAGATGAATTATTTCCAAATAAATAGCAACATATTTTCATAAAATTATGAGTGTCAGGGAGCTTTGTGGGACCCCAACAATATTAGGGTTTGAGTTCCCTGGTCATATTCAGGGGCAAGCAACCAATGAACAAAATCTACAAGTCCTGTACTTTCCAAAGGGCTTTTAACTTCTCATCAATAATTAAACACACTCGGTGACCACAATCCAGAGCAACCGACTCCCTCAGACCCAGAGCTCCTGATCAGATGTTCTGACCGTGTGCTCTGGCCAAGATATCTCCTCCATATGCACATGTGCCTCTTCCTCAAGCCAACACCGTTGTCTGCCCCAGCCCACCAAGGCAAGAGCAAAAAAAGCCTCACACTTTCCTCCCACACAGGGCAGTCACCAAGATCAAATCCAGGCTTTAGCTGCAGATCCCAGGTGGGTCAGACCTCTGGGTCAGGCTAACAAATACTAATAAGAGGTCTACAGTGCTGCCTTCCTCTCAGATCATCTCATATGCAAACATCTGTGAGAAGGGGCTGTTATAAGGAATTATAGCTGAGATAAAATATCTAAGGATATATTTTCATGGCGGGAATTCACTTCATTTAATTCAAACTATAAACTCCATGCATGCTAGATGGCTATCTCCATCCCCACAAGGTCCTTTGTTCCATTCTGCTCCAAGGCAAATTCTAAGTGTTCTGCTCTCTGCTTACTTTAAGACCATACTAGTTTATCTTAGTATAAGTTAGTATTCCTTATATTTGATCTTAGCAGAGCTAATTTCCTAAAAGTGAGTCCCATAACCAGGTTGGCTTTTCCTGGTACTGTCCAGTCCCACCTTGGGACCTTGGGGTATATGAGGAACTATGACCAAACTAGATTGTACTGGACTTATCATTGAAATTATGACAAGATTCCAAGAATTATTAGAATCAAACTGTCTCATCTGTACCTGTCACCATGCTTCTTTTGTGTTTATACAAGAGAGAATTCTTTATCATAAAGCTCTAGTCTAAAGACAGGTAAATGGCTTGAGCAGCAAAGATCCAGGACTGACTAGGGTGTGGCATCATCCAACAATTAGAGTGTATATAAGCTAAATTTATAAAATAAATGTTTTCTAATTTTTAAAAGAATATCACAAGAGCCCAGTATGTAGTTAAGTAGCAGAACATGTGTGAGCCTCTTGGTTCAACACCCACACTAGATAAAGAAGGAGAGAGGAAAGCAGAGGGAAAAGAAAAAAGAAGAAAATAACATCACATAAAACCATGCCTTATCTGCATTTTTTCTTTTTATGATATAAAAAGCCTGACAAATATATTATTTGACATAAGAAAGAAAAAGTGAGAAATGTAGTACAGATTTCTCTCTAATCCCAATTCCCCAAATGTAAGAAGTGATAGTATGATTGAATTACTATTTAGCCAAATATTATAGCACATTCATAAAGTTGTAAAACATTCTATATGTTCCTGTCTACTATAATTTCTAAAATAAAAAAAATGAGCACACTGGAGTTAAGAGAATAGAAATGTACAAACTAAAATAGTTAGCTAGAAAATACAATCTTTTATTACATAGAAAGATGAAACATGTTCCTTAGCAAACTTATTTTATCTGAATCTGAAACATTTTCAGTATATACATTAGACTATTTTCTCAATAAATATGATAATAAAGTTCCAGATATTTTTCCCATTGTAAAAGCCTAAGAAAATTCTTCTTGCATGGTGCCTAGAATCATCTCTCATAAATTATTGCCTCCCCAGGGTCCAGGGAGATAGAGTTGATCTTGGGCATGTAAAGGACAAGATAAAGAACAGAGGATTAAACCTCAGGCAGAGCTGGGTTTCAGGCATATTCCTACTGTGTATAAACTCTACAGTCTTGAAGGGGGTAATATGTGCTCCCAATCTAACATGATGAATGACCTAAAACCTAAGCTGCGCAGGAGGAAGAGAGCAGCATGGAATGCCTTCAAAGGCATTGAAGAAATAGCTAAAAGGACAAAGAACCTCCGGCTCCAGGCACATCTCTTTGACTCCACCGTTCTCCCTGCATTAACATACGCCTCAGAGACCTGGACCCTATGAAAGCAGGATGAGAATGCTATTCGGGTCTCCCAGAGAGGAATCGAAAGAGCTATGCTTGGAATATCACGCCTCACTCAAGTGAGAGAAGGAATCCGGAGTTCTGACCTCCGTCGCTATTCCAGAATCAGGGACGCTGTCTCGTTTGCCAAGGCATCGAAAATCAGATGGGCTGGACATGTAATGCTATTTGGAGATGACCACTGGACTAGAGCTGTTACCGACTGGATCCCACGGAATGTCAAAAGATCACTTGGCTGCCCACCTACAAGATGGTCAGACTTCCTTGTCAAGACCCTGAAGGAATGGCTTGAGGCTCTTCATATTCCTGAATGAACCAGATGCCATTGAGCTACATTGGCACATGATAGGGTCCAATGGAAATGTTACTGGCACCCGCTTGAGCAAATCGATGAATAACGGGATTCAAGTGATCAAGTGAAGTGATCAATCTAACATGACGAACTCCATTTAAGTATCAAATGAGAGTGATATTTAAGCAGTTCCCTTTTCTTCTGCTGGAGTTTGGGGCTGGTGGGGGGACATGTGCCCAACTGTGCTCAGGTCTTAGTAGTGCTGCTGCTGGGAAAGGGGTGGGGAAGGGATCAAACCTGATCAACCTCCAGTAAGGTCAGAGCCTTCAGCACTATCTCTCCCCAAAGGGTCAAATTTCCATAAGAAAAGTAGCATCTCGTCCAGCTCTGGTTATGGTGGACAAAGCTACTTTCAGAATTTAAAATACTAAATATCTGGACTCCAAGAAACTCACTGCTATTCCTAAACAAATGCTTCAGCCACGATCAGCAAGTGTCAATGAAAGGGCAGCTATTTATCTGCAATGCTCCTTACAGGCTTCTATACTTTTATTTCTGTTTCCTTTCCCCCCCAACCGCAACCTTCTTACTATAGCCTTCAGACATGCAGATAAAAATACAGGTAGTAAGTGTTGGGAAAGAGTTAATGATGAGCTGTTATGTCATAATATTTAGAAGCCAATATATTCTGGGTAAGTGGCAGGTGAATATAGAGCCAGGAAGAAGTCTGTGAGGAGAATATTCAGGATGTTGTGATTTTGCATAGATTCTTTCAGTTCAGAAGATTTTAGATAAATATATGTAGGGATACAAAAAGACTTTTTTTTTATTTGAGACACTGAGCTCAGAAAAATAGAGAGATCATAATGAAAATAAAGATGGGTGAGCAAAGGAGTTAGTTAATAAAAATGAATGGCGAGTGGAAATACAGAGTAAGATCTACAATATTTAGTATGCAAAATTCTTATTAAATGGGGTTTAATCTGCATGGTCCAAATTAATACCCCTTTTCACTGCTGTTTGCTACCATCCTCTGAAGCCTTTCCACTAACTTAGACATTGATAAGGACAACCAGGTTTCTATGGCATACTGATTTCCAAAAACAGCCTAAATTCCAGGAGACATTCAGGTGGAAAATGCGTGTGATAATTGCCCAATTTGGCAAAATGAAATGAATAATCCTGAGAACAAGAAACTATGTCTGTTCCTCCATGCTTTCCCCCAAATTCAGTATTTATTTGTTGCCCTTGCCTTCCAGGTTGTCATTCCAGGATGATAAGAACCTTAATTACCTCTGTTTGAGAATTCAGCTGCAAAGCAGAAGAGTCTTTTGTTATATGAAAATTGGCATTATTATGGAGCAAATTGTTGTGGGATTTGCTGTGTTTGTGTTCAAATTAGAGTCGTAAATAGAAAGATCCATCTAGGCAAAACTGAATTAGTGATATTGAATAAGTTCCAATATTCCCCTGCATGTGAAATAGAGGAAAAGGACCCAAAAGAAAAAGCAAGGAGAGAAAAGATGATAGAAAAATCAATATATCAAACTGCATAGTATCAAAATTATAGCTTAAATGCAGAAATACCAAAGAGGTTGTGATAAAAAAATTTCTATGAAACTTTTATGCTACTATACTGGAGAACCTAGAAGAAAGGGACACATTTCTAGACTCCTAGAACAGCCCAACTCTGTATCATTAGAAATTAAAAAGCCAGAAAAAGACAGAATATGAGTTAGGAAATTGAAATAGTCATTAAAAATCTTCCCAAGAACAAAAGTCCATTTCCCAATATCGACATTTGATCAAAACTTAAAAACTTACAACTCATACTTCTCAAGCTCTTCCAAGGGAATAAAAATTATTCCTAATAGCTTCTATAAAGCCAACATTGCCCTAATTCCCAAAATAGGCAAATACATTAATTTAAAAAAAGAAAATTTTATATCTGTATAAATATCTATGCAAAGACCTTCAACAAAATCTAAGTGAACCAAAACCATTTACCATGATCAATTGAGCTTCATTGTAGAAATATAAAGATGGTTCAATATACATAAGTCAATTAATATATATCATATCACAAAAGCAGATATATCATATCACAAAATATATCACATCACACAACATATCATATAATCATATCACAAAAGTAAATATAAAAATCACATTATTAAATCAATTGATATAGATTGAGCTTTTACAGGAGTCAATATCTATTTGTGATTTTAAAATACTCTTAATGAATAAAGATAGAGGGAACAAAACTCACATGTATGCATATATAAAAACATATGTAAATACTTATGTCCTTATATACCACTACCCTACAACCAGTATCATACTCAGTGGTGAAAATATGAGACCTTGCCTATAAGATCAGGTACAAAGAAAGTTTCTCCCTTTTTATTCGATATAGTTTGGGGAAGTCTTGCTGAAGCAATCAAGCAAGAAAAGGAGCTAAAGGAATTCAAATAGAAAAATAAGATGTTAAATTTTCATATATTTGCGAGTACATAGAAAATCTTAAACAACCCACTGAAAAACTTTCCACAACAACAAACCAATACAACACAGAAGCAGGCTATAGAAGAACACACAGAGACTGCAACATGTCTATATTCAGACAATTAAGGAGAAGGGAAATAAACAACTTCATTTGAAATATTTTCCAAAAATAACAGATATATCTGATATATAACAGAGTCTCTCAGACATGGGGGCAGAGCTGTTCCTTGCTCTCCTGTGCACAGCCGTTCATGAGGCAGTCGGGAGGCATGGCGGGTTCTAGCCCTGGCCCACCACCTCGGCAGAGCTTCACAACAAGACAGACCACCACCCTCACTCCACGGGACTCCATTTTCCACA
Organism: Cryptotis parvus; assembly: GCA_021461705.1. Taxonomy (NCBI): domain Eukaryota; kingdom Metazoa; phylum Chordata; class Mammalia; order Eulipotyphla; family Soricidae; genus Cryptotis; species Cryptotis parvus. The sequence continues at coordinate 88,138 of JAJIBD010002248.1, forward strand.
TTTGGACTTCCCTTTCGTCAGAACTCCACCCAGCAGACCAGCCCATCACAGCCTGGCCGCGGCCGCTGCGGCCTCGCGGCTCATCAATAAATGCTTTATTTGGAGGTGTTTAAAAGAGTTTTCCTCCCGCTCAGCAAGCCTGGCAAGCTTCTCGTGTTGTATTTGATATGCCAAATTCCAGTAACAATAACATTAGGTCGCCCAACCTAAACAAAACCAGAACTATATATATACACACACAATAAAATATATATATACACAATAAATATATATATTTATTAACTATATATTTAACAAATATATATGGTTAATAAATATACATTTAATAAATATATATTTATTAAATATATATTTAAATATATATTGATATATATTGATATATCAATAAATATATATATTCAGAGAGAGAGACAGATTTTATAATATTCAATAGAGAAAAGGGGGACTAACATTAGCCATTGGTCCAATACAGTGAATAAAAATATATAAACCAAAGCTATGAATGTTTTTAAATCTCGAAAGTAACTTTGTAAGTGAAAAGATAAAAAAGAAAAACTTCAGACCATGGCACTGCGTATGGTTCCCATGCCCGGCCAGGAGAAACTCCTAAAGACTGCTGGGTATTATTCCAACCTATTCCACCCAAAAAATCAAAACTGCAGATGCAAACTATAAGGAAACTATCTTCACGTACTATAAATATGTCTCCAAGATAGATCCTAGATGGATGATGGATCAGAGGTTCCCAAACTTGTTTGGCCTAAGACCACCTGAATCACAACTTCTTTAAGTAAACACAGAGAAAGTGCTGCCCCACCCTTTCCATTACACCCATGGATGCTACTTCCCTGGCCTGAATCTTCCAGAATTCCAGTGGGGAGCACTTTGAGGAAGACTGAGAGTAGCAAAACATCAGAGTTCTACTGCAGGTATTCCTGTGTATTTCTAAAGTCATCTCCCCAGCACATCCAACTATCCCACAGGGCTTACTCTACCTAAGGAATTCCTTTTGATTGTTTCACACTGACAAGAACAAATTAGGAGTGCATTAATCATTTTAAACATAGCTAAATAAATTGGATATATTTAAATTTTGACAAGAACAAAATTTCAAGTTCTAGGCAGGTTCTAGTTGTGACCTGTCATCCCAGTGATCCTAGCAGGAAGCCAGAGCAACCTCCAAAATTTCAGGTTCTAGGCAGGTTCTAAATCTTTAAACTGGAGCTTCCCAGATGACAGCCTTCTCAGCTAATTATTTTAGAGCCACTTTCTGCATTACTGTTTTCTTCTCAAATGCTGGAAAGGGTGGAGATTATGCTGGATGCAATCTGAAGTCACCTCCTTATTGGGTTCTGAATATACGTATGTATATAACATATTGTATATTACCATGTGTAATATAGACATACAAACACGGATTCATGGATATTCATATATATATGCAAATACATATACACACATATCTCTCTCCTGGTTTGGAATATAATATAATTAACTATATGCAATACTCTAATTAAATAAATTTTCAAAACATTTAGATTCAATTAAAATTAATTAGAATCCTAATTTAAAATACAAGAAAGATAAATGTAATTCATTAAATATCTTTCTCAAAGTGAATAAAATCTATTCTATTTTAATTTAGGGCAACATGGCTAAAGCCAAAAGAATATTGAAATATTCTTAAAGTTGATGATACTGATGTGCAAAACTATTGTAACAGATTAAACTATTACTTTCACCTCCGAGTCATCTTTGTTCTATGACTGCGATCATGAGATGCTTTCTCACTGAGACAAAGACTGAAAAGCACTGTCATTTTCTTCATCTGTCTAAATCCTTCGACTGAAACTGAACATTAGATAGAAATAGGTGCCCCTCAAAAGCCATGGGAGTTACCATTATTTATGCATTATAATTTTAATTAGAAAACACAGTTGAATAAAATGAAGACATTAGAATAAAAAATTTATTTGAAAAGTTGAGGACAAAACAATTTAAGTTTCTTTAATTGTACTACATGCTATCATGTTTCTGTGCTAGAAGAATATGTGAAAGAGTCTATTTATAATAGCAAGCACATAGAAATCCACTGTAATGAGGTGTATCAACTTTACCAATGGACATAGAAAATACGTGAATAAATAGAAAATTGGCCCACATTCTTTTGCTGGATAACTGAATATATTCAATTTATTTAGCTATGTTTAAAATGATTAATGCGATCCTAATCAATGCCCTATCGGAACGTTAAGGAAGATTTTATAGTTCTAGTGTTCACCTAAAATTTTTTAACGTTAGAAATAAAACAGAATAAAGAAGAGAAGTGTGTTATGACATATACTTAAAAGTCTACCTATATAAAGCTGTTAAAATCAAGGTAGGACAAAAATAGACAGAGAATGTATTGATGCTTAAACAAACAAAATTGTGATAATATAATCCTGAAATACTATATAAATAATTTATTCTGGAACAATCGATTGACTGAAAAAATCACACTACATGAACTGAACCAAAATAGACCTGGGAATGTTTATTTAGGGTTTTTTAAAAAGTAGGAAACAAAATTGAGTCAGCTATGTATCTTGCTCAAAATAAAATTGGGTAAATGACATTTAAAAATCAGCAGAATTAGACTGCAAACTATTTTGGTTGTTCTTTATATCTTAAAATGTAACACCAGCATCTTTCTTCTGGAATCAACTCTTTTGGCTCCATCTCAATAGGCTTGGTAAGAGGATTGATGCACTTCGCATCCTTCCCCAAGGAGGTTATTGTGTCCCTGAGACCCTCAGACAGTTGTGGACAGGTGCCCTTAAGCTCAAGGACATGTCATACCTCTGGTGAATACACGGATGATACTTAAAAGTTATCATATTCGGTCCCTTTGTCTGCATTCAGCACTCAGTTCTTATTCAGAGTGATCATTTCCAAAAATGGCCTCACAGTGATTCAATTTAAAAAAAAAAAGAAAGACATTGCACAGTCCCTAAGATATTCATTCCTAAGCCCAGTTTGTGTTTGAGGTTAAAATTCACGCCCCAAAAAATAGATATATATGTATACTCACATAAACACACACACACACACATATATTCATATATAAATCCACTACCTTTATGACCTGAAATCCAAATTCAGAATTTACTTTAAAAATTAGTTTTAACATGTATAAGGAGGTCTTGTCAAAGTTGGAAATTATCACAAACGTGTGGGAGTCAGAGGCTAGGTAAGACAGAAAATGGAAGTGTGCTAACAATTGTCGAAAGTACTAATACCAACCTAGAACAGAGCATTAAATACAGGCTAAAAGATACACATGACAACCCTTTAATGTATGTTCTGTAATCCATAGTCTGGAAGGGAAGGAAAGAGAAAGAGAGAGAAAGGGAAAGAAATAAGTAACCTGCCATGGAGGCAGGCTGGGGAGGGGAGAGGGAACCAGGGACATTGGTGGTGGGAGATGAGCACTGGTGGAGGGATGGGTGCTGGAACACTGTATGACCAAAACCCAAATATGAACTTTTTAATTGTATATCTTTGTAATTGTATATCTCACGGTGGTATAATAAAATACTTTCAAAAAATTAGTTTTAAACCAAGATAGTTTTATTGAGGGAGGATACTAATTTCAAGAAAGGTGATTTCCCCAGTGAAAGAGAGAGTGATGAAAAGTCAAAGAATAAGAAAAAAGAGAGCCCCAAAGGATGTAAACAACCTCTGGATAAGGAAAGGAGACATGCTATGTATCCAAGGCCAATGCTGGCCTTCCGAGTGCAGTGCCAAAAGTTTTATATGACACGGAACTCCAGGGACAAAAACAGAAAAGAGGGGAGTAATTTCTGATGCAGAGGTTACGCTCAGCTTTGCTGTATTTACTCTGTAGTTCACCAGTTTAGAAGCAGGGTAGAACATAGGTGAGGGAGCTCTAGCACAAATGGTGTCTACAGAAGGTATAGTATGCACCAAAACCGTGACTGTCAACAAATAGTGGGAGTAAGGAGGGGGTGGGGCCAGGTGGCAGAGTGACCTGGGGATAGAGTGGAGAGTCATGCCCACTTAGGTCACTGTACTGTGAAATGACTACGCATCAATCCCCTAAACTGAAACACTACTTCAGCACTTTCCTCTAAACTATAATTTAAAACTTTAATAAATAAATATATAGAAATAAGGAGAAGGGTGATCAAAATCAATAGACACAACAGGACCACTCCCTAACAAAGAAAACTTGTCTTCACGGAGTTTGAGGTCCAGTTAGGTGGCACGTGGAAACTCTGGTTCCCCAACCTGGAAACTACCTATGCCCTTCTATTTCTATTTTAAACCCCCATACTTCAGCATCACAGTGACTTCATAGGGTTTATGCTCTTTATATTTATTTATTTGGAAGAGAGTATTTGGGATATACCAGGTGGTGCCCAGGGCATTCATTGGTGAGTGGAAATGCATGCTAGTGTGGACTCATGCAGGTGTGGATTTAGTAGAGTGGTGACTCTGGTTTATTGGGACCAGGTGTGTGGGGACTAGGGCAATAGGTTTGAGGCACAACTAACTGCATTACCAGTCCCCCACAGGGGTGATTAAGCACTCGGGTTGAGTGTGGAGTCAGGTGTGTGGACTTTGTCAGTGTGGATTCAGGAGAGTAGAGAAAACTGGGCATGCAGGATTGAAGATGTCTATTTTGCTGGTAACTAGATGGATAGGCCTGAAGCAGGGGTTCTGCAAGGACTATGACTTAGAAAAAATCATGGTATCATTGGGCAAACAGCCTTGTTGATTGCGAACCCTGACTGTCCTCAGTATACTGTATTTATTGAAAAGAGCCAGTAGACATCAAGAGAACTACATTTACATTCTTTAATTGAATTATACTTTCACTTGCCTGAGGTTTGGCAAAATAGAAACAGGTTTATCCTTCCCAAGATTTTTCACATTTATACATTGTATACAGTTCTAGACAGGTTCTAACTGATATAAGTAAGCCTAGCAAGAAGCCAGAGCAACCCACACATCATGCGGTCAGTCATTCTCAACATCCAGGCTCCATAGTTCCTCAGAGCTCCATCCAAGAGTAAACCTGATCAGTAAATGCTCGAGATGAGAGCCTTCTACTGAGACTCCCCACCTACACGGCAAAGCCTGGCAAGCTACCGTATTTTATTTACTTGTTATGTCAAAAACTAGTAACAATTATGGACCTCAGTTCCATGACCTGAAGAATGGTTTCGGGCTCCTCCTGTCCCTGGAGCAAGTAGATGCCCTTAGGTTACACTTGTGTTTGACAGGACTAATGGAGATGTTACTAGTGCCCACTACTTCTCATAGATCAGCAAAGAACAAACATTTGACAAAATCGTCTGTTGACACTGTAAGCTTGACCCTCTCCTTCATTGTTGATAGGGACAGAAAGCTAACCTGGTAGGAGGGCTTGTCCATATCAAATAAAATTCAATCATATTCTTCGGTCTAGCAAAAATACTTGAAGATCCGTCCTCAGTGAAATATTTGCAAAAAATATTGCAAAGTTTTGCATAAGATTATTATAAAGCCATAGTACAGAGGGTAGGACATTTGCCTTGCACTACAGGTGAAATTCCAGGCAACCCATATGGTCCCCAGAGCACCCCAGGATTAATTCCTGAGTGCAGAGCCAGGAGTAACAGCTGAGTATTGCTGGATGTGACCCAAAAAGGAAGAAAAAAAAAAAAATCATAATAGAAAACAAAAGCAAGAACCAATTGAAATATCAATTCATAGGAGACAAATGAAGCAATGTTGGTACCTACATAGAAAAGAATGTTGCACATATATTTGAAAGAATAAGGGGTTGAGCTATATTTTACAATAGAATGATCCCCAGGATATTCTGTTTGGGTTGGGGTGAATCAGGCGCATAGGAAAGAGTTTATTATGTTTTTATTTATCTATGACTGTAAGGAAGATTTTGAAAGATGAACTGAAAGCTGCACAGATGGACAAGAGCCATTAGATTCCTTCATACATCCAGTTTGCAGACTTTACCTTGGACTCAGGTACATATTTTAAACAATTACCAGACGAAGATTAAATTTTAAAGTGATTCTGGAAAATGGAAACATTATGCATAGATAATACTGTTACTTATGAACCCCCACCAAATAGCCACATAATAGAAAGTAAAGAATGTTTAGTAAGTTTTCCAGGTGTGAGATCAATAGATATCAGCCAAAAAAAAAAGCAGTAAGGGACATATAATATGTGACAAAATTTATGTAGCAACAAAATAATATAAGCCACCTAGTAATAAATCTAACAAAAACGTGTGTGAGACTTCTGTGCGGAAGGTAGGAAAAAAGAAATCAAATAGCTAAGAAATGCATTATTCACCAACAGAAAAACTTATTACTGCTGAGTCAATTTTTTTCCTAAATTGAGCTAAAAGCTCAAGCAAGTCTAATTAAAATCCCTATAGGTTTGGGTACATTTCTTTTTCTAGCTTTGACAAGATAATTTATAAATGTATATGAAAAAGTCAAAAAGTCAAGCTAAAAAAATGCAATTCGTCCTAGCTCATAGGAAGACTGGCTCTAAGGTTAAAAAGTCAGACCCATGTTATGTTGGGAGAGAAAGAATAAATAACAGAACAGAGACCAGTGCTCCAAAGTAGAAACATAGACGTGCTTAAGGAACCCAAACCACACCCAGCGTGGGCATACTTAGTAAGTGGCCCTTCGATAAGCTCTTCACTTGATCACTTGACTTCCGTTGATCATCAATTTGCTCCACTGGGCACCAGCAACTTCTCAGTATGTCCTGTAACTGCTAGATAGCCCAAGGGCATCTGTCCACTTCAGGAACATAGGAGCCTCAAAACCATTCCATCAGTCATGGGAATAAGGTCTATAATTATTACTGATATTGGGCATATCAAACACGACACAGGTAGCTTGCCAGGCTCTGCCGTGCAGGTGGGATACTCTAATAGTCAACTCAAAAAAATTTTTTTGCTTTTGGGGTCACACCCAGCAATGCTCAGGGGTTACTCCTGTCTCTGCACTCAGGAATTTCTCCTGGTGGTGCTCGGGGAACCATATGGGATGCCGGGGATTGAACCCGGGCCAGCATGGGCCGGTTGCATGCAAGACAAATGCCCTACCTGCTGGACTATCACTCTGGCCCCTCAAATTTTGAGTATTTATTGATGAAGTGCACGTCCAAGGCCGTGCGAGCCGGGCTGTGATCAGCTCTTCTGCTGGTTGGAGCTCTAAGGAGAGGGGAGTCCGGATGTGTAAAATGGCGGCCCCTCATGGGGTGGTGGTTCCTCTGGCTTCTTGCGAGGCTCTTCTGGGGTGGTGGGCCAGGGCTAGAACTCTCCGATAAGCTCTATTGCATGAATAAATGACCATCACATGACACTTTTAATGGATTCCTTCCTCCAACCAAACACAAAAATAAAATCTCCATTGGATTCAAGACTCAAATGTACATTTAAGACTGATGTTTTCATAAGATGGGGCAGGAAGATATATTTATAACTTTTGAATAGAAAATGATTCTTCCCAAAAAAGACAACTTTTGCAAACCATGACAAGATGGAGGGATTCAAGTGTATAAAAATTTAACATGTTTCTTCTCAGAGAAGGGGATAAAGGCATAAAAAGGCAAAATAAAAAGGATAAGCCATGAATTGTTGATGATATTCAAAGATAACTTAGGATCAAAAAGTCTCTATCAGGCACTGCTGATCCAGTAAGTACATTTATGTAATAGTACAAAGGACCTGAATACAGAAGAAATGTGAATGACTAACATACGCAAATTAAAGTCACAAACAATTAACATTTTTCACATTGGATAAAAAGGTAAGTAGTTGTTTAAGTTATGTAGCAAAAAGATATGAAGTGACTGAGAGACAAATGGAGCTTAAAATTTATTTTGTATATTTGAAGGCTGGCTTAAGAAAACCATGAGTGCTCTTCTATTATTTTTCTTCAAACTGCATCTACACATATATATATACATGTATAGATTTGCTGCTTTAAGTACAATATAAAATATTTTAAACATGTTTGTCTAAATATACGAAATGTTAGTCTCTTCACCATATTGAAACATACAGATCATTAAATTCTAAATTGCCATTTTAATGGATGAAAATATTTATCTTCACTACCCTTTTTAAGATGCAAATATAAAAATTAACAAGGTAAACATTTTATTTATAATTAAAGTTTTGTCTTTTTTAAAGTGGATTTCACTATGGTAGTTGAGATGCTGTTTGTATGGGGAAAATGGTATAAACATTCCAAAAAGTAGCATAATTCTGTGGTTATTTTTATTTAGTTCTCAGACAACATTCATTTGTATTGAAGGGTTTCTTCTGGCATTATTTATAAAATAATAATAGAAATTTAAATTCCCAAAATATGGGAAGAAGTAAATTATTTCTGATAGAGCAGAATAATGAAATAATTGAAAACATTTAGGATTCATGAATTTGTAGTCAAAAGCAATGGGAAATTAAAATAATATACTAAATGAAAGTCATGACATTTTTCTGGGTTGTTATGTGCTGGAGTCTGGCAGATTTTTGTTCTTTCATTCACTTTTAGAGTTTCTAGAATGTAGTAGATTCTTCTAGACAATCCCAGACCCACCACCACTGCACCTACAGACAACATTTATTTCAAATTTTTCTCAACCTCTGTTTGAGCCTGTCCTAAGCATGTCTGAATAATCTGTTCTATATTTCTTATAGAATTAGAATTAGTTAGAGCTAATTCTAGAGGAAAGTCAGTGGAGATTTTAAATCTCCATTGTGCCATTAGAGGCCACTATATAGGATATTATCAATATGTTCCCACAGACCACACGTTGTGCCCACACACTTATGATTGTATGCCCAATACCTAATTCTCTGAAATGCAATTGAGATACCTGGTACATCAGTATACCAGGCTTTGAGATATCCGGCAGCAGCTCTTCCGTGTATCCATGTCCCTGGATCATGTCCGACTGCATGAGCTTCAGTTCTGAGCTGGTCCACTAGGGCTTCTGGAGGGAACAAAGGTCGGTGGTTGGGGGGCCCAGCTCCAGCTCCAGGAAGCCCAGTGTGTTTTTCCATGGAGACCTGCATACTGGCCTTGAAATTGGCTTCTATCTTGGGAAGGAGCCCCATAGAGTCTTGACTATTATCTCTGGGTGATTATGTAAGTGATTGGAACATGGTTTCCCTAAATTTTTTTTGTGATTATTTTTCTATGGGAGATGGTGCTATTTTTATATTCTAACAATTATAGACCTCATTCCCATGACCTGATGGAATGTTTTGAGGCTCTTTATGTTCCTGGAACAAGCAGATGCCCTTGGGTTCTATTCGCATGAGACAGGACGTATGGAGATGTTACTGGTGCCCGCTAGAGCAAATCGATGATGAACGAAAAAGGCAAGTGATACAAGTGATACAAGTAAAGGGAATTCACTTAGATTTAAAGGCATGTGATGTTTTCAATGTGCAAAAGGTTTTACAAATGTAGTGTGCAATGAGGATGTTTCGAGACTCTTTCCAAGTCTACAATCCAGAGTGATGGATAAAACGAGCTGAGACCATGCAGTTTCAGGCTAAAGGTATCACTGGCCATGAGAGACCTGGCAATCTGGAGAAGAAAAACTCTCTTCTGATATGGGTATTGAAGAGAGGCTAGAAGAATCTGCTTGGTAGATATTTGAACACCGCCATCTACCAGTGGAAAAGCAGTCACCTTACCACTCTCTGCTGCTAACATAAATGCCTTCATGGAAGCAGTGAATTCATTCAGGGATTTTATTTGAGCAGGGAATACAGTTCCTTGGGGAATGTCAATCATTTTACTAAAGAGTTCCCCTCCCACTGTGGACAGGTACCACTGCATACATTTAGATAATGACATTTTAAATGAATCCTTCAATCATAAGTTATATATATATCAGGTGGTGGCTAGTGCTTAGTCCTGGCTCCATGCTCAGGGATCATCGCTGGGGTACTCTGAGTATCATATGAAATGCAGGGGATCGAACTGGGGTGAAAGGGAACTTGTCTTAGCCCATATGCTCCCACTCCTGCTCCAGAAGTCTGTGTTGTTATGTCCATAGTTAAATTAACAATTGTGGACCTAATTACCCATGACCTGATGGAATGGTTTGAGGCTCTTTATGTTCCTGGAGCAAGCAGGTGCCCTTGGGCTCTACTTGCATGAGACAGGACATATGGAGATGTTACTGGTGCCTGCTCGAGCAAATCGATGATGAACAGGAAGACAGCTAAAGAAATCATTTTCTCCTTTAAAGAACAGTGTTTCTACTTTGACAGCAATAGCAGAATGATTCTTAAAAATATTTTTTTTTGCAATAACTTCATGTGTTAAGGGAAAATCATATGTTAATTAAATGTGCTAATCAGTCCTGGTGGTTTTGAGAAATCTAACATATTTTTATATGTATTAGAGGAGAATAAACAGCTCTGAGGTGACAAATACCCTCGTGTTAAAAATAGAATCACTCCCCTTGTCACTGTGAACGAGGAGCACGCTAGTTTGATGAATGCAGTGGGACCATCTGAAGCACCACTGCAGGGAACTGGTATCCCAAAAAGGGTTCGCAGCTCTTTCAGCCGATGAGCTCTGCTTGGGATACTGCTCTGCTGAACACGTTGTCATAGTTAGAGTGGTGAGGGGTGTTAGGTGGAGGAAGAAAAGTTCAGGTTCTTAGAGGAAAAAATCAAGAGAGGTACAAGAATTAGAAAGAGTAAACAAAGTCGGGAGGAGACAGTTACCTACCAACTGATCCTCTCGCAGGTGGGCTACACAGAACCAAAACATGGAGTAAACAATACCAGACTCAAACCAATCCCTAGACTCTGAACTCACAACTAATATTTCTAGAGGGAAAAGGAAGAGGGATCCAGGGCTAGTAGTAGAGGGAAAAGGAAGAGGGATCCAGGGCTAGTAGTAGAGGGAAAAGGAAGAGGGATCCAGGGCTGGTTAAGTGCAGGGGGTCGACTGGTGCTAGTACTGAATCCGAGGGGCAGGTCGAAGCAAAGCAGAGTGGTCAGGAAAAGATCAGTCCTCCAGGTAACCAATGGTCTCGGTCGGGCCAAGCAAGCACGGAGTCCCCTGAGCAGGAATCTGTCTCTCAAATTTCAGGTGGGGAAAATGACTTTATGTAGCCAGAGCTGTGGGGATATAGGCAGCAGTGATCCTAGTTCTCAAATCAAACTGTAGCATGTGCATGAAAAGCAAACCAACAAAATCAGTTCTGAGAGACCTGGGCCACCTGGTGGCTGTGATTCTAGGTTCTATTGAAACTGCTCTTGAGTGTGGATGTGTTACTGTGACATTCTTCTCAGGTGTGAGCCCTCCTCCTCACACAGTCCTGTAGGCCAAAACATCTCTTCATAAAAGAGAGGGAAAATAGCAAGCCGTGGTACTGGGCAGGCAGTGGTTTGAGAGTGGCTTGGGAGTGGACACACATGCCTTTATCTCCCAGCAGGGTTCTAGAATGTAAAGAAATTGTCCCAGTCTGACTGATAACTCCCAGATAAATTCAAATTCTTGACATTTATCAGTTAGTCCCTAAGGGTAAATTCACCACAGCTCAAGCCTAGAGGAAGGAAGCAAACCACGGATGACTGTGGTAGGCAAAAGGGGCCTGGTCAGTGATGTTCCAAGGGCCAGAAGGCACCAACTTCATACCAACTGTGCTACTCCCTGAAACTTTCTTGTTGTTTGTTGTTTTTTTTTTCTTTTTTGGGTCACACCCAGCGATTCTCAGAGGTTATTCCTGGCTTTCATTCAGGAATTATTCCTGGTGGTGCTCAGGGAGCATATGGGATGCTGGTGATCAAACCCAGGTCGGCTGCATGCAAGGAAAATACCCTCCCCTATGTGATTGCTCTGGCCCCTCCCTGAAACTTTCATCTGCACAAGGATCATCAGGATCCTTAACGGATTGATTTGACTGTCAAGTAAGATAAGGTACTATAAGTACTACATGTGATGCACAGATAGAGAGACACAGATACACGGGGCAGAGCTGCTACTGGCTCTGTGCTCGGCTGATCATGAGGCATCCGGGATGGAAGGTGAGTTCTAGACCTGGCCCGCCATCCCAATAAAGCCTTGCAAGAAGCCAGAGGAACCTCCACACCATGAAGGCAACCATTTTCAACATCCAGACTGCACAGCTTGCCAGAGCTCCACCCAAGAGAAAAGCCAATCTCTCCCGTTGTGGTTCATCAGTAAATACATGAACTGAGAGCTTACTACCAAGAGTATCCCACCAACACAGCAGAGCCTGGGAAGCTACCCATGTTGTATTTGATATACAAAATACCAGCAACAATTAGAGACCTCATTCCCATGACCTGAACAAATGGTCTGAGGCTCTTTATATTCCTGGAGCGAGCAGATGCCCTTGGGATACATTAGCACATGACAGGGATGTATGGAGATGTTACTGGCACCCTCTCTAGCAAATAGATAAACAATGGGAAGACAAGTGACAAGTGACATGATGCGCACTCTTACCTAAACACGCCACACTCACTATGACTTAAGGTGGAACAGGGATCATTTGCTAAGTAGAGTCACATAATGCATGTGTGAAAACTCAGAAGAGAGTGGAACCATAGCTGTGCAGCACAACTGAATCTAGAATCCAGCCGCTAAATACTGGATCCATCTGCAGTTGGAAGGTGAGTCAGAGAAACTGCGTTATAGGTTATGGTTCACCTGTACTTTTCTTCTGGCTGAGAGTTGAGGCTTTAGACCAACCTTCACAGCAAATGAAGAAATACATACTGCTGAGAGAGCTTTCCTTTGTTGACAATAAAATCTTATTCTTTATGCTACTGAATATAAAATCATCTGGTCATCTTTCATGCAGACCTATTAAGCTTATTTCAGTATGTTTGTAATCTTTAATATGAAATAAGATGACATCTTTCAAATTAAGTTATTTTAAAAGTCAGATATATTTAATACCATTTTAAATGTATTTTATATAACACAGATGTTTAAGAATTTATGATCCTAAATGCAAGCTCTATGGAAATGTAAAGAACATTTTATAGAAAAAGTTTTCCATTATAGTTATATCAGTATAGCAATAGCTAAGACAAATATCTGAAAAAAATGAATAGTACTTTTTAAAAGGCATTAATTATTATTTAATCCTTATTACATCTCACAAGTAGCTATTTATATGAGTTAGCTAAATTTCTGGACATTGAAGTAAACTTCAAAATGTTGGACAGCTGATATGTACCTGAACCCCAACATAAACCAAACTGTCAGATTCCCAGCCTGTGCTTCTTAGATCATGTCCCACTGTGCCATTTGTAGAAATTACTTTGAAATATGTCTTCATATTCATGCAGCTTTATTAATAGTTCATAACCCTAGACATGGAAGGCAAAGAACAGAGCAAAGTGGTGGAAGCAATAATTCTCACTGTCCTACTATGTTGAAAGAGCAAATCCTTTATTTGCTGCATCTTTTGACCATCAGCCTCAGCATGCTTATTCAAGCCAGTCATCTATTTCAGCCAGAGACCTGCACGGTGTTGTCATCAATGCCCTCCTATGCCTTATCCCAGGGAGACTTAAGATTGTCACCGATCTGTTCTTGCCCCCTTGTCTAGAGTTTACAGTTAACTGAGAAGAGGTCTGGGACTCTGGTTCCCATGCACAGCGCTCCAACTCTGCTAAGTATTTGAACCCTGACTCTAGATAAAAGATAGATATTTTAGACTCGTTGCACCTTTATCAAAGATTAAATGGAGTAAGGAAAGCCTCTTCAATAAGTGGTGTTGGGAAAACTGGGCAGCAACATGTAAAAAGAATGAATTTGGACCTATGTCTAACACCATGCACAAAAATCAGATCAAAATGGATTAAAGATCTCAATATCAGACTTGAATCCATAAAGTACATTGAAGAAAATATAGAAAAAAACCCTCCATGACATTGAAGCTAAAGGCATCTTCAAAGATGAAGCATCACTAACAAATCAACTAGAAGAAAAGATAAACATATGGGACTACATGAAACTAAAAGCTTCTGCACCTCAAAAGAAACAGTGACTAAGATACAAAAGCAGTCCACAGAATGGGAAAGAATATTCACCCAATACCCATCTGATAAGGGGTTAATATCCAGGATATATCAGGCACTGGTAGAACTTTACAAGAAGAAAACAAACAACCCCATCAAAAAATGGGGAGAAGAAATGAACAGAAACTTCAGCAAGGAAGAAATTCGAATGGCAAAAAACATAAAAAATGCTCACCATCACTAATCATCAGAGAGATGCAAATCAAAACAACAATGAGATACCACTTTACACCACAGAGACTGGCACATATTCAAAAGAACAAGAACAACAAGTGCTGGCGTGGGTGTGGGGAAAGGGGACACTCATCCATTGTTGGTGGGAATGCCGCCTGGTACAGCCTTTCTGGAAAACAATATGGACATTCCTCCAAAGACTAGAAATTGAACTCCTATTTGACCCAGCCATACCACTCCTGGGAATCTACTCTGGGAAGCCAAAAATACGCAGCGGAAACACCATCCCTACTTTTATGTTCATAGCAGCATTATTCACAATAGCCAGAATCTGGAAGCAACCAGAGTGCCCGAAAATCGATGACTGGATAAAGAAGCTTTGGTACATCTACACAATGGAATACTATGCAGCGGTTAGGAAAAATGAAGTTATAAAATTTGCCTACAAATGGATGGACATGGAGAAGATTATGTTGAGCGAAATTAGCCAGAAGGAGAGAGACAGATACAGAATGACTGCATTTATCTGCATAACATAAATATATAGGTACATATTATGATACCAATATCCAAGGTCAAGTGAAACATATATCAGGAGGTCCTGTCAAAGGTGGAAATTATCACAAACGTGTGGGATTCAGAGGCTAGGTAAGACAGAAATGGAACAGTGTGCTAACAATTGTTGAGGGTACTAATGCCAACCTAGAACTGAGCATTAAATAGAGGCAAAAAGATACACATGACAACCCTTTAATGTATGTTCTGTAATCCATGGTCTGGAGGGAAGGAAAAGAGAAAGAGAGAGAAATGGAAAGAAATCAAGAACCTGCCATGGAGCAGGGCTGGGGGAGGGGGGAGGGAACCGGGGACGTTGGTGGTGGGAGATGGGCACTGGTGGCGGGATGGGTGCTGCAACACTGTTTGACCAAAACCCAAATATGAACTTTTTAATTGTATATCTTTGTAATTTTAAAAATAAAAAAATTTTTTAAAAGATAGATATTTTATCTTTCATTCTCTGCTTCCAAATATGTGCAAATTCAAGGGCAGGGGATGGAATGAAGAAGCAAATTCAGACAATTATTGACTGGTAATCATCTCCTCTGTCTCAATATAGATTTATTATTTTTCCTGATTATCTGATTTTTCAACCTCAAAAGAAGCCTATGCATGAAGTTCATTAGCTTTGTTTTACTGGTGAGTTTGGAGCTCTTTGAGCCTGATCTCTCCCTTATCACTGCAAATAACTTCCCTCTACAATCCAGCCCTGTTGTTAAGTTCCTAGTTCCACTATTTTCCATTTGCCAAGTCCTCTATTCCCAGAAAATATTTGATATTGTTGGTAAATTATGACAACATCCAAGTCATAATAATTCACAAAAACATTGGCCCCTGGAGAGTGAAATATATAAGGAAAACGGTGTTATCATCTTAAAGAAATCAATCTGTAAACATGATTGATTACACTAACTTATTCAGAATTTACCTATCAAAAAGGGAGGTGTCTACAATGGAAGCCTAGAAAAGGAAAGTATTGGGTAGAGATGAGGCACCTGACTGAGAATGAGCTTCGTATGAAGGTAATCTCAGAGTCCATGTATCACATCATCCCTAAGCACTGTGGGGAAAGACCCATAAATGACCCAGCTGAGAGCAACCACTGGCACAACTGATTTGGCCCCCAAACCTAAAAATTATATATATATATATATATATATATATATATTTCTAATGTATGGGTTTCTTATCCGAATAAAGGAGGCACTTGACCAAACAAATAACTAGTCATCACTCTATTGTGAAAAAAAATCGACAACAGTTTCACCTTGTCCTAGTAAACATTTTAATTATCTAATCCCTGTCCTGATTTCTTGATCACTAATCAGACTTTTTTATTTTATTTGGCTTTTTACATAAATGAGTCTATTCAAAGAGAATATGCTACTCAAGTCAATGTATTTATTTTAATACCCATGACAGATATACTTCAAGCTCACAAACTGAAACACTTGCTAGAATCCTCAGTTAACTCTCGGTCTTGTGAGTTCTATTAGTATGGGTCTTATTTTGAGGTCCATTAGTAGGGGTCTTATTTTGAAAGGCAGATTCTTCTCTAAGTGATGGCAAAAATCCATTCTCTAAGTCATTGGGAGTAAAGAGGAAACCACAACTTGGGGCTGAATTCACCAACTTTTTCTTTTATAACCTGAAAAAACCTCTAAAGGATGCTTAGACTAATTTTTTCTATTAATTTTATAGAGATTTAATACCCCAAAAGTTTAGTTAAAGGCCAGTCTAGGTACAGTTATAAAAATATTTTAGAAGGTATTTTGAAATGTGAGTAATGTTGAAATCAGCAATTTTTTGAGTAAAGATTAACATTAACATGAGTGGGCTTTATTTCACCAGTGAAAGATTTAAAGGCAAATATAGATGTTTCTTTAAGAACAGAGTTTCAAGAGTATAACTTAACCCTTCACTGAAGTCCTAGATTTTAAGCTGTTTCACATATTTTAAACTTGCAATATCCCTTCAAAACAAATTCGTTAATTCCTTAAAACTCCTTTAGCAATTTTTTGTCTTAGATTAGATAACATGGTTGCAAGATAACACCATTTGTGGCTTTGATGTATGATGTCATGGCAACTTCATCACTCCCAAAATACCCAAGACCCTTTAGCACTGCCATTATGTTAGTCTCGTTCACCTCTTCCCTTCCCATCTCATAGAACTACTTAGTAATCTCAGTATTGATTTATCTTTATTTTGTTATTAGAGCCATGGTAATAGGGTTGCAATAGTGCTTGAAATTATAGTATTAAGCATTAAGCTTCTATATGTCACCACCACCCAAGTGCCCGTGACACCCCGCCTTGCCCCCTAGTCACCTCTGGTATGATCTTCCTTTTCTCACCCATCCCCCCACTACCCTTTAAATTCTTTAAGCTTTATTTTAAACATCATGCTTTATAATACCGTTAATGGTATGGTGTTATACTTTAAGAATTCCAGTACCATGCCCTACACCAAACGTCTGCTTCCCTCCATCACTCTCAACCGCGTCTCTCTAGCACATCCCCACTAATTTTTGATAGAAAGTTATGGTTCGGGCTGTTCATGTTATTACCTTCTTCAGTCACCGGCTTTGTGCTCCACACCCTCCACCTCTGCTTCTGGGTTAATCCAGCTTCCCTCATCATTTTCCCACAGCCCCTCCTTGCAAACTGTCACTCTCAGCTCTAGCGTCCAGTGACCATGTTTATTATTGATTGATATTACCCGTGCCTTGATTTGTTTTTTCTATATACCACAGATGAGTAACTCATCTTTGTCTTGCCCTTCTGCCTCTGTTGTTTGCTCAGCATTGGACCCTATAATTTTATCCAAGTTGACCCTGAGCTTGCACCACACACGTAGACTAATATAACACACATATTTTTATGTTTTATAAGTAGAGATGCACAAAAATACAGATGTATGAGATAGGTTCTGCTTATTTGCCAAAGCCTGGCCAATGTGCCCACCCGCAGCCTCCCAATGTGGCCCCTGAAAATATCTAAGTAAGTTGATATTTCTCTGTCATTGAATCAGAATTTAAAGCAAGAGCACGGACCTATCCCAGAAGGGTCTACTTCAATAAAAATGAGCATAATCTTTGTCTCTGAACTCTTGATCAGATGCTTTGGAAATAACTTTATAAGTCAAATATTTCCAGACCTAGACTTTTATTGTGCATCAAACCTCTAAGTCTTAACTTTCCTGTGATAGGTGTTGTTGTATTAGCTTGCAGCTTGGGGTCTGACTGGCACCAGCCTTTCAGCATTTGATCTGAACATGAAATTGTCTCATCTCACCCTTAGGCATATATACCTGCTGGAGTATTTTCCTGAATTCTGCCTCTTGCCTTTAAAAGAAAAGTAGATGCCATTTCAAAGTTTGCCTTAGATGCCTTTGGGGATGCTCTAGGAAGGAAGTTAGTACTAAGCAACCAGTTATGCTCTTCAATAACTTTAGATTTAGTCTGGAAATTTTACAAATTATATCAGCTTTCTACATTTTAAGCAGTGGGGTTTGTTAGTTAATCTGCTAATTGGAATAGATGAAAAAAGAACAAAATGTTAAAATGTTCTTTAAATTTCAAAGTAATCACTCTATAACAGGTTTGTGTAGAATTAGGCTAGTTGCCAAGCTCTTTAGATGCAACAATAATTAACCCTCTTTAATTTGTTTCTTCTCTTTCCTAGATTTCTCCATCAAACCAATACCGGTGTATCTTTATGCTCCTGTGTGTTTACTTGTGTGAGGCTGCCCCTCTGAAGCAGAGTACAGGGGTTACAAACGTTCAAGCATGACTCTTGAGACAAACTGTATTTTGAAGGAATTGATCACCAACATATTTATTTGCAAGGAAAAGAAAGTAGAAATAGTAACTCTTACCCCAAAGCATATCTCCCACCTTCTGTGTGTGTCCTAATCAGTGAGAAACAAATCATGACGCCAGCTAAGAAACCCCAGGAGACCTCCTTGCCTTTGGTTGCCCTCGGTGACTATAAACAAGTGGCACTGAACTTTCCCCCTACGCTCATCAAATGTTAATCCACCAGAATAAAGGAAAGTAGGTTTAGTTTGAAGTTTGATGATATATGTGAAGAATCTAGGCATTGATTAATGTACTCTCTAATTCGCTGATCACACCTTTGGTGACAATGCCAGGTATTTATGTGAATTGGCTAAATGCTAGCCGCATGGTGCTAACAATCTATCCAATCATGTGGATGACATTCTGTCTGAGAGATGTCAAGGACTAAAGCAAAATGCAGATCTTCTTGTCCATCAATAATAGACATTTTCATGTAAGTGAAAATAAAATTTCCTAAAGAAGCAGAGGAGATTTTAAAAGGTTCATTGTCAAACAGCAGTCACTGGTTTGGAACTGCATATGTTTTGCTATTGCTATAGCAATTCAAATCTCCTGACCATATCCAATGATGTCTGACCTAAACTCTCCTTGTTTAGTGCAGAATAGAACCTTTCTTGAAAACCACCACTCTAAGTAAGTGGACAGTTAGGGAGGTATTCGTCATGAGCCTAGTTATTTAGGTCTTAAATTTACCGTGGATTGCTGCACAGAAAGTATAACAGCTGTACTGTCCTCTCAAGAGAGCCAGCAGTCAAAATCTCACATGAACACAGAGCATAGTACCTAAAGAGAGGGTAAAGATTGATTAAATGCATTTCTGAGCCATCACTGAGATGTCATCTAACACAATTCAATGCTTATAAGCACAAAATCCCCCAGATGCTTTCCTAGGTTTAGCGAGGCTATGCCTATAGTTCACTTGTGCTTAAAGGAGCATTCACCTGAATTCACAATTTGCTGTGTATCTCCTACACTGGGGTGAACTTCAGTGTTTTAGAGGTCAGGGCTTTCAAATACAATAGGGACTCATTAGAGCTGTGTGAAAGATGTTGGATTGCACAAGATTCTTCACTCAGGTCTAATTCTAATCTATATATTTAACAGCTGGTGAATCCAGACTGCTTGGATCTCTTTTCCCCTATGCAGGGAAAATTAGACTCTGGCCAGGCAAATGTAAGTTGTTGGTAGCACTGCCTAGGGACAAAGGCAGGGTCTTCACCAGGAAAAAAAGGAAATGGAGATTCACTCAACACGCTGGAGATGATGTTCTAAGTGATTCTTTGCAGCCTGCAGTGTATCAGCAGCTGGAGGATATTGTTGTTCTGTGGAATCCCTGCCAAGTTCCAAAAACACATGGTAGTCAGCATAAACAGAGAAGAAAGTTCAAACCAAATATGAATGAGCCAAGTTAAACCTTAAAACAAAACATTATTTGTAAAATTAAAACAAAGACCTCCTTTAAAAATATCTTTAAAAAGCACTTGGTAACATATCACCATATTTCAAATTTTCATATATTACATGATATATGCT
This sequence comes from Cryptotis parvus, assembly GCA_021461705.1. Taxonomy (NCBI): domain Eukaryota; kingdom Metazoa; phylum Chordata; class Mammalia; order Eulipotyphla; family Soricidae; genus Cryptotis; species Cryptotis parvus. Next base: position 108,399 of record JAJIBD010002248.1, read on the forward strand.
ATATAGCATATATTACATCTAATTCATATATAGTATCTATATAGTATCTATCTAATTCATATATAGTATCTATCTACATATATAGATATATAGAGAGAGATCTCTCTATATACATATATAGTAGAGAGAGAGTGGCCATAGTGCTTTCAATGCTATATAGGTTGAAGAATGGCACCTTTACCAACCAACTATAAAGTCCATTACTGTGTTAATAGCTATAAGGCAATCTATCCCTCATAATTTATTGTGTCTTGATTAAAAAGAAATTCAATACCAATAAAGATAGTACTTTTAAGACATGCAAATTCTCATTTATTTTTCAAGAGAAATATGGACAAAGATCAACAAGTTTCTTTCAGAACTTGTGCCAGGATAAGTTATCAGAAGAGGGACAGGTGCTACACAAACAGAGCCCAGCAGCCAAAAAACTTCACATTCCACAACCGCCTCCATGCTCAAGGCCAAAGTCCTCTGCTATGGATAAGCATCATCCAGAAATTAAACTGTTTAAAACTCTGGTATGCAGTTATGCAGGTTTTGTGACCAAAATCTCCAGTCTTTCACAGAGTCGAGGATCGGCTACCTCCCCCCATCTCCCTGTAGGAAAGGCCTGGCAGTCATACAGATGTCCTGAAGCTGCCACTAAGTTAAAAATTAAACTCCTGGGGCCGGAGTGATAGCCTAGCTGTAGGGGTGTTTGCCTTGCATGTGGCCGGCCAATGCAGCCCTCGGCATCCAATATGGTCCCCTGGGCACTGCCAGAGGTAATTCCTGAGTGTAGAGCCAAGAGAAACCCCTGAGCATCGCCGGGTGTGACCCAAAAAAAAAAAAAAAATTAAATTCCTGCTTTATCACCCCATTAAAAATTTTAGACTTCCTGGAAGCGACACCTCAAACTACAACACCAATAAACCAAGTATCACATCAGATTGGGTGAATGTAAAGTAGAAGGCAATGAATCTCAATTAAGAAATATAAACACACAAAGGCTTATCCTATAACAATATGTTAGTCATCTCTTATAACGGGACACAATGACTCCATGCTGAGATTGACAATCTCCACAAACTTTCTTCTAAGGAAGCATTTCTGATCATATTTTTTTCTTTTTATTTTTTTTGGAGTGGGTCAGGCACAGCAATGCTCAGAGGCTACTCCTGGCTCTGCACTCAGGAATGATTTCTGGTGGTGCTTGGGGGACTAAATGGGATGCCAGAGAATCAAACCTGAATTGACTACATGCAAGGCAAATGCTCTACCCGCTGGACTATCACTCCGGCCTCATTTTTTTATCATTTTTATAAAATTATTTACAACAAGCAATATAAAATAAAGTATCGAGTGTCTGCTATAGGGGCAAGCTTAAGAGGTGGTTGGAAAATTGGAAATAATGATGGTGTGAAGGTCCAATGGTGGTGAGTTGTGTTAGAATATTGAATTACTGTAAGAAATCATCTTGCACATATTCAAAAGAGCAAGAACAACAAGTGCTGGCGTGGATGTGGGGAAAAGGGGACACTCATCCATTGTTGGTGGGAATGCCGGCTGGTACAGCCTTTCTGGAAAACAATATGGACATTCCTCCAAAGACTAGAAATTGAACTCCCATTTGACCCAGCCATACCACTCCTGGGAATCTACTCTGGGAAACAAAAAATACACAGCGGAAACACCATCCCTACTTTTATGTTCATAGCAGCATTATTCACAATAGCCAGAATCTGGAAGCAACCAGAGTGCCCAAAAAATCGATGACTGGATAAAGAAGCTTTGGTACATCTACACAATGGAATACTATGCAGCTGTTAGGAAAAATGAAGTTATAAAATTTGCCTATAAATGGATGGACATGGAGAAGATTATGTTGAGCGAAATTAGCCAGAAGGAGAGAGACAGACTACAGAATGACTGCATTTATCTGCATAACATAAATATATATGTACATATTAAGATACCAATATCCAAGGTCAAGTGAAACATATATCAGGAGGTCTTGTCAAAGGTGGAAATTATCACAAACATGTGGGAGTCAGAGGTTAGGTAAGACAGAGAATGGAACAGTGTGCTAACAATTGTCGAGAGTACTAATGCCAACCTAGAACTGAGCATTAAATAGAGGCAAAAAGTTACACATGACAACCCTTTAATGTATTATCTGTAATCCATAGTCTGGAGGGGAAGGAAAAGAGAAAGAGAGAGAAAGGAAAGAAATAAAGAACCTGCCATGGAGCTGGGCTGGGGGAGGGGGAGGGAACTGGGGACGTTGGTGGTGGGAGATGGGCACTGGTGGCGGGATGGGTGCTGGAACACTGTATGACCAAAACCCAAATATGAACTTTTTAATTGTATATCTTTGTAATTGTAAAAATAAAAAATTAAAAAAATTAAAAAATTAAAAAAATCATCTTGAAAAAGTTTAAAAAAAAATAAATAACAATATTTTATTTATTCCCAGGCAGAGCCTGGCAAGCTACCCATGTTCGTATTTGATATGCCAAAAACCAGTAACAATTATAGACCTCATTCCCATGACCTGAAAGAATGGCTTCAGGCTCTTCGTGTTCCTGGAGCAAGCAGATTCTCTTGGGCTGCACTAGCACTGGTGCCTGCTTTGAGCAAATTGATGAACAACGGGAAGACAAGTGATACAAGTGACAAGTAAAAATAGCAATAAAAAGAAAAAAAATGGATAATTACCAATAGGTACATTTTCTCCTTTTGATTTGTGTATAATCAGTACATATAAGCTTCATTTTCAACAAAAGTTAGCAGAATTTCCCTTATGCCTTCCAAAGGTTTTTAATCCCTACCTACACAATCATATTTTTAGGGCTGAAGAGGGAGTTTGTCATATTTTACATTATTTACTTGGACATAATTTAACTCTAGCATTTCTGATAAGACCATAATAATATTTTGCTCACGGCTGTAAGATTATAGTTTTTAAAAATAATTCTATAATAAAACATTTTTAGTTCAAAGAATTACAAAAATTATCTCCAAAGACTTTGCAGATAACCTGATTCCAGATCAGCAGGGCATTCTTCCATGGTGAGAAGCTAATAGGTGATGTGTATGTTGTTGGAACTACATTGATGAGAAACCAGTATTAATAGTATTGTAAATGAAAAATTAAAATAATAAGACATTATTTAAACTACTGAAAAGGATCTAATAGAATATTTATCTCAATGATGCAAATCACAGTGAAATCATCCCAGAAAAACTGAAAGTGCAAGCCATCTGAACTAGTACTCCAAAGAAACTGGAGCAGACTTTTCCTCCTGCATGCACATAAATTGCTGTCACTGGGACAATAGAAAAGGTCTCTGGGGCAGGACAATCTTCCTATGCCCTTGGAGATCTCTAGAATGTTAACAAGATGACTATTGTCCCTTTTCAACAAATGTTCGGATCTTTTGTGTGCAATGGCTAGAAAATCCCATGACATTTTGTGAAGATTGCTGGTGTATTTGTGTGTCTGTGTGTCTTTGTGTGTGTACAAGTGTGGGTATACATTCACTGTTGACTTTATTTAGACAGATAACTGATTTGTAGGGCTCATTAGCATACATTGAAATTTAGGAAAACCATACCACAAAGAATGAAATCTCCTGTATGCAAACTCTAACACATCACATTTAAAAATCACCAGAAATGATCTGACATTTGAATAAATTAGCCAACCCTTTCAAAGCATTCTCCGAAAAATGGCCACCATCGCTTTCATTCCTGGCGTCTCTTTTTTCGTGTCACTGTATCACTGTCTTCCCGTTCATCGTCGATTTGCTCAAGGGGGGGCAGTAACATCCCCCATATGACCTGTCTCATGCAAGTAGAGCCCAAGGGCACCTGCTTGCTCCAGGAACATAAAGAGCCTCAAACCATTCCATCGGGACATGGGAATGAGGTCTATAATTGTTACTGGTATCTGGCATGTCAAATACAACACGGGTAGCTTGCCAGGCTCTTTTTCCTAGTTGTCTTTTATTGAGCTTTTATCGGGCTATGACACTGGCCCCTGACGTTCTCTTGCTTTGCCTCTTCACCTTTTTTAAAAAACCGACTCTTTCCTCTTAAGAAGACCCAGCTGACCAAGAATTGATGGTGAGGTTCCAGCACCTCCTATGCATGACCGTAGTGAGCGCATCCCCCACAAAAAAGGGGAAAAGCGGTAATAGGAAATATCAGGATATATTTTGTAAATATCATAAAACTTTATTTAAATTTTCTGTGTGGGTGTTAGCATCATTATATGACATGCAATTTTTACTGTAGATTATGGGAAAATAATTTTAAAATTAAAGGTTCCAAACAAACCAAAAAGTAATTTAAATATCTCCTTCCTATTTCCTCTCTAGACTCTAAGTTTCCAACTTCTTGTTCGTTAAGTCTTACTGGTGCCAGTTATGTCTGAAAACATAATTTTAGAGGGGGAAATCATATCATAAACACACCAGTGGCATTTGCTAAATAATGACTGAAAACTTTAAATTACACTAACCTGTCCATAATAGGAGAAACAGAAGTCTTCAATAGTTTGTTTAACATTTGGATTTCGGCTATGTTCGCTTCAACCATTTATTTCTGTCTGTCTCTGCTGCATAGTGGCAAACAAATAGGTTAGAATGCAGCAAAAGAGTGGATGACTGAAGCTTTTATAAATATTAGAAATTTTTTATTGACCATGGACTTTGAATAGCAACAGCATTAATGATCTATTTGGTGCATGACACTATGTTAGGTATAATATGGTCTTACGTGCTGTAGGAGATAGAGTTGTGGACCTCTTGAAATGGTGATTCTCAAAGAGTACTAGGTATCACTGTATCACTGTCTTCCCGTTCATGGTCGATTTGCTCGAGCGGGCACCAGTAACATCTCCATATGACTTGTCTCATGCAAGTAGAGCCCAAGGGCACCTGCTTGCTCCAGGAACATAAAGAGCCTCAAACCATTCAATCAGGTCATGGGAATGAGGTCTATAATTGTTACTGGTATCGGCATCAGATAATATGACAAATATGACATGGGTAGCTTGCCAGGCTCTGCTGTGGGTAGCATACTAGGTAAACTGAGCAATATTTTTCATAAATATTGATAAGAGATTTCTGATGAAGTCAATACTAGAATATTAAAATGTCAACACAATTTGTTCTTTTGCCTTTTTTGGGTCATACACAGCTGTACTCCGAGCTTTCTCCTCCGTAATCATATCTGGATGGCTGAGGGGACTGAATGTCCCTACAGGTCAAAACCACATGGGAGCAAGTGTACTATCTCTCCCGAGGCCAATGTGAGCATTTTTAAAAGAAAAACTGGTATAAATCTAAATGGGAAAAGAGCATGTGTATATGCAATGAGCTTAGATCACTGGGAATCAGAATTTCCTTCATTTCTGTCAATTGTGCTGCAGTTACTGAACACACTTTGGAGTTTCATAACTGTGCAGATATGCTATAGTGAAATTAACTTTGCATCAAAAAAGAACGTCAGTGAAGTCTGAGTCGACAATGCACATCATGGGATTTTTATTTTTAAATTGGGAAGAAAGGAGCGTGGAAAAAGATTATAAATTCCCTTGAAGTCCTTGTACTTCCTATCACGTCAGAGGCAATGAAATATGTAAAAATTAAAAAGTTAAAATTTCATCCCCACTTCCCCAAACCTTCCCCCCAAATTACCTTATTTTTCTGTAGTTTTGAAGCTCTACAGTGTACAGCTTGAACTTTGAAATTTAATAACCTAACCCATCACTGTCTGTCTGTCTTCCTATTATGCATCAATTTAGCTCGAGTGGGCACTAGTAACATCTCCATTAGTCCTGTCACAAGCAAGTACAAACCAAGGGCATCTACTTGCTCCAGGGACAGGAGGAGCCTGAAACCATTCTGTGGTCAATGGAACTGAGGTCCATAATAGTTACTAGTCTTTGGCATAAAAAGTAAATAAAACACGGTAGCTTGCAGGCTTTACTGTGTAAGTGGTATAGTCTCAATAGAAGGCTCTCAACCTGAGCATTTACTGTTGAAACTTAAAGGGGGGGAAGATCAGGTTTTCTCTTGGATGGAGCTCTGAGGAACTTATGGAGTCTGGATGTTGAGAATGACTAACTGCATGTTGTGTGGCTTGTTCTGGCTTCTTGCCAGGATTATTGGTATCAGTTAAAACATGTCTATAACTGTTTATTTATAACTGTTGAGAAACTCAACATGATGAACGACCTAAAACCCGAGCTGCTCAGGGAGAAAGAGAGTGGCATGGAATGCCTTCAAAGGCATCGAAGAAATAGCTAAAGGACAAAGAACCTCCGGCTCCGAGCACATCTCTTTGACTCCACCGCTTCTCCCCTGCATTTACATATGCCTCAGAGACCTGGGCTCCATGAAAGCAGGATGAGAATGCTATTCGGGTCTCCCAGAGAGGAATCAAAAGAGCTATGCTTGGAATATCACGCCTCACCTCAAGTGAGAGAAGGAACTGAGTTCGACCTCCTGCTGTTCTAGAATCAGGGATGCTGTTTCATTTGCCAAGGCATCAAAAATCAGATGGGCTGGACATGTAACGCGATTTGGAGACAACTGCTTGGACTAAGAGCCATTACCGACTGGATCCCATGGGATGTCAAAAAGATCACGGGGCCGCCCACCTACAAGATGGTCAGACTTCTTTGTCAAGACCCCTGAAGGAACGATTTGAGGCTCCTTCCCTATTCCTGAATCAACCAGATGCTATTGGGCTACATTGGCATGTGATAGAGTCCAATGGAAATGTTACTGGCGCCCGCTCGAGCAAATCGATGAATAAAGGGATTCAAGTGATCAAGTGAACTGTTTACTATGTATAAATGTGAAAGAAATTCGGGAAGAACCTATGCAAAAATTCAGAATCCTATAAAAAATATCACGGCTGCAAACGGTGAAGGGACATGTGGATCTGACGTGGGTGGGTCTCTCTCTTCCAGGGCAACTGGCATGGGAGGTGGAGGGAAAGGGCAGGGCCCAAAAACTCCACCCAAGGACCCAGCTCATATATATATTATATTGATTTACCTAATTAATACACATATTACATTATATACTATATAAAAATACATATAAAATGTGTATATGATATATGTGTATTTAAGTATATAGACATATATATAAACTTATATAAAGCACATAAAAATCAGTCACTATCCATTTTAAAAATCAGAACCCTTGATAATGTCACTGTCAATTCTCTGGCATGATTGTCTTCGTTCCTCATTTTAACTCTTTCTCTTAACACCTAAAGCTGCAGATTTATATGGACTGGAAAATCCCATCTGCTAGTTCTTCAATCAGGTGCTGGTCATCTGGAGTCAACATTCGCGGGAGGCAGCTCGGCATCCCCCAAACTGAAAGGTTCCAACCAGCATCTTCTTCCTCCACCTCCCAGTCCAGCTCTTTCTTTTCTCCTCTTTCTTCAGCTGATAGACACACATTGATTTCCTCACAAAATGAGAAGTACAGAAGAAGAAGATATTTGGGAACAAATATAACACAAGATGAACAGGACCTTCACAGTGAAAATGATGCAGACAGACACAGTAGAAGTGTGGGGTGAAAAAAAAAGATTCATCTACAAATGAAATTAATCCATTCACCCTTTAAGAATATTCTTAGGAAATCAATAAAGTGACCTTAGAGTTTATATGAAAGAATTAAAGTAAGGAATACTCAGACAAATGTTTTTAAAGAGCAAAAACTGGAAGATTTCTATACAGTCCAACATCTAATTAACGAGATACATTCCGAGCAATAGGTCATCAGACAATATAGCCATTGTGCAAATGTCATGGGATAATTACACACACCTGGTGTTGCAGTATGCTTCACACACAGGTTACATGGTGCAGGGTTTGAGACTGCCTTAGCATATAGATGTTCCATCCATAACCAAAACAGTAAGAAAAATAAAAGAGTCCAGAGAGAAAAACAAACAGCATGTGGACAAGGAACTCAGAGAATCAGGAACCTGGCAGAAATTAAAAACTTCTTAGAAAAAGTGAAAGCAGCAAACTTGGGTGACAGAGACAGTGGCTTGCCCTGCACAGGCATGAACTAATTGAACTTTCTTTGAAGAAAATGGTGACATTGAAAACACTTCAATTGAAGAATATCCTATGTCAAACCATTTTCATTCTAACCAACTATCCTCAGGTCTCGCATTGAGCTGTTTTCCAGGGTGGTCAAAAATCAAAGTAGAACAATTGGGCTCCAAAACACCTCTTGAGAGAGCCCAAAAAATAAATAATGAAAATAAACAGATGCAAAAACAAAAATTAATGAATGAAATAGCCCATCTTGTAGAAAATACCATTATTTTTCATGCACTATGAATACTAGATGAGGGTATAAACAAGCCAATGACACACTTAATATTAAACTGATAAACCAAAAAATTCTTAATATTCAGAGAGAGATTTTGCATAAAGTTTATTACTATAGGTCAAAATTTGAGAAATTCAAAGCAAATTAATAATATATACTTATTTTGAATACATGAACTTTCAAGCAACAAAAGAACAATATGAGCCTTACCATCTTGAGAAAGAGAAAGGTAAAAGAGTAAAGAGGTGAACTATCACTTTAAATAGTGTCATCTCTTCAAAAAATATAAAGTAAATGAAAGAAAATATGGAAATATTTTCATATCTGTCACTATTTAATGTTTCTAGGCAATTAATCATGCAATACTTTTCTGTTTATGTAAATATGTTTAAATGGCAAATATTTCCATAATAAAAAAGAGAGCAAAATAATGTTTATATTTACTTAGAAATGAATGTGTGTGTAAGTTCTATATAAT